>WOXC01010343.1:0-490021 GCA_011680675.1 Gymnobelideus leadbeateri | reverse complement strand
CTTGCCCACAGTCACACAAAGATTAAAGGTCAGAGGTGGGATTTGAACCTCATTCCTCTTCACTCTAAGGATAATGATTTTTTCCCCATTATATCCTGCTGCCTTCCAACCCACCACTCTTGGTGCTGTCCTCCTCCTCTCTAGTGCTTCTGCTATTTTCTAGCTTCCTTCCCTAGGTCCTCTTCTTTTAAAAAATTTTATTTTTTCCCCAATTACATGTCAAGATAGTTTTTAGCATTCACTTTTATAAGATTTTGAGTAACAAATTTTTTTCCCTCCCACCTTCCCTCTTCCTAAAATGGTAGGCAATTTGATATAGATTATACATGTGAAGGACCCATATGTTTCTGGAGCCATACATTATACATGTAGAAAAACCCAATATACATGTTAAACATTTCCATATTAGTTACAGTTGCAAAAGAAGAAACAGATTAAAAGAAAAAACAAAAAATAAAGTGAAAAAATATGCTTCTATCTGGGTGTGGATAGCATTTTCCTTCCTGAGTCCTTTGTGCTTGTCTTGAATCATTTTGCTGGGAAGAGCTAAGTCATTCAAAGCTGATCATCACAAAATGTTGCTGATAACTGTGTTCAATGTTTTCTTGGTTCTGCTTATTTCAGTTTGCATCAGTTCATACAAGTTCTTCCAGGTTTTTCTGAAATCTGCTTGCTCATCATTTCTTATTGCACCATAGTATTCCAATACATTCATATACCACCTAGGTCCTCTTCTAAATTTCTTTTGATCATTCCCTCCAAATCTAAAGATTTAAGTACCTACTCTGTGCAGATAATCCTGTATGAAAAGACAAAGACAAACACTCCCAAGGAACCCCTAAGTATTTTCCCTTTCAAAGGCTTGTAGATTTATAGATCTTGAACTAGAAGGGACTTTCGAGGTAAACTTTTGAAGGGATTTTATAATAAATGCTTGTAGCTTATCAGTCAATGGTATCTCATCTCATCTTATCTTATCAGAAGGTAGGAGCCATCATAGTCTGATAGAAAGAGCACTTCACTTGGAAGTCATAGGACCTGAGTTTGAATCTCTGCTCTGTCACTGAGGGCTGCTAGGTGGCTAGTAGATAGAGTGCTGGGCCTGAAGTCAGGAAGATTCATCTTCCTGAGTTCAAATTTGGCCTCAGACATTAACTAGCTATGTGACCATGGGCAAGTCACTAAGCCCTGATTGCCTCAGTTCCCCGTCTGTAAAATAAGCTGGAAAAGGAAATGGCAAACCACTCCAGTATCTTTGCCAAGAAAAACCCAAGTGGGGATAGGAAGAGTTGGACACAACTGAAATCAATGAACAACAACCAATTTAGAAAAATTAGAGTTGAAAGAAAGCCACCAAAACAACAACAAAAGACCTAGAAGCTACCCAGCAAAAAATTTTGGTGAAATGAATTAAGAAAGTATTTAGTTCTGAGAAAAGAAGGCTAAAGGGAGACTTATTAAGAAATTTCAAATAGATTTGAATAGGGAATGGGGAAGGGTGAGAGAGAAGAAGTTGGTTAATCTCTATCTCTGTAGAAACAAGAACTAGAAGAAATGGGTATAAATCATAGCAGGCAAAATTTCAATTGTATTACGTAGAGAAGAAATCTCTCATGTTAATGGTAATAAGAAATTGTAGTAGAGTGAAGAGGATGTGAAACATCTATCCCAAGAGATCCTTAAAACCTTCATAGGTGGTAACTGTTTTTGATAGCTTCTCTGTAGGACTGCCCAGCATCAGAGACTTGATTAGGTAACTTCTCAGGTTCTTTCCAGTTCCAAGATTCTATTGTAATGATCTATCCCTTCTATTAGCATTGAAATATTTTGCATTTTTCCCATTTCTGCTGGTGGTCAGGCAGATTCTGTGACTTAAAACATTTACAAAGAAGAAAAAACTAGGTGTTCAAACCTTTTGGTTAATTATAAGAACAGTGGGAAGATCCCAGAAGGGTTGAAAGTGAACATTTATTCTGAAACTCAATTGCAGCTTTTAAATAATGCCTTAATTTAATATTCATTTGTCTAATCCTGTGAGCTTCTAGGAAAGGCGGCTAGGTGGTGAGTGCCATAGTGCACCAAGCTATGGGGCTAAATTCATTAAGACCTGATTTCAAAACCAGCCTCAGACACTTGCTAGCTATGTGACCTTGAGCAACTCATTTAAACTCTCAGTTTACTCATCTAAAAAATGGAGATAATAATTGTACCTACCTCCCAGGACAGTTGTGAGGATCAAGTGAGATAATATTTGTAAATTGCTTTGCAAACATTAAAATGTTATGTAAATGCTAGTTGTCATTAGCACAACAGGAACAATTATTTTTTATGATATAATCAAATTACATATGTGATTTCCAGCATGCCTGCCTAATTCCTTTGCTGCCTTTTCTAGTTAGATATTAAATTTCTGAAAACTCTTTATTTCTATGAGACCGTAATTTTACAAAGATGATACATTTTAGCATAAGAACATATTCAGTGACAGAGTCGGAATCTAAAAATCTCTTAACAGTTTAGAGCAGGGGCCATATCTGGCCTGCCACTGGTTTGTGTGACCCATGAGTTTCCCATTCTTAGCTCACAGGCTGTGCAAAAACAAGCTGCAGCCTTGGTTTAGGTCTCCACTAGTACTTTGCTGATTCCTGATCTAGAACACTATGCTGAACCTGATAAGATGAAATTCAATAGGGATAAATGTAAAGTTTTATGCCTGGGTTGAAAAAGTTAATGTCAGAAGTATAAGATAGGAGAGGCATGCTTTATCAGAAAGTTAGCCTTTTTCTCTGGAAAGTTTTGTCTGAACTGTCAGCAGTTTGTGTGAAAAAATATCTGGGGGCTATAATGGATGCAAAGATTCAACATAAGTCATTCTTTGAAGGACTGTAATGTGGAAGAGAGATTGCCCCCGTCTGGCAGAATGGTGGAGCAGTGGACAGAAATTGAAAAGAAGTGATTTTAGGTTTGAGTTTTACGTATGAAGTGAGGAAAAGTACCTTGTCCAAAAGTGAAATATGGGGTGCCTCAGGAGGTGTCAGTTTCCCTCTCTTCAAACACAGAAGCAGAGACTCACTGATGACTATGTTAAAATGGGATTCCTTTTTGACTGTGGGTTGATGGTCTTACTTTGTGTGATTTTTTTGCTCCATCTTTGCTAAAGCATCAGTGACCCTGGCCTTCCCTGTCTTTTTTGCACATGACACTCCAGTTCTTGACTCTGCCTTTTCCCTGGCTGTTCTCCATGACTGGAATGTTCTCTCTATTCCTGGCTTTCCTGGTTTCCTTCAAGACTCAGGTAGAATCCCACCTTCTAACAAGGAAGTTTTTCCTAATCTCCTTCCATTGCTAAGATTAACTTCCAACCACACTGTATCTATCTTTTACGTATAGTTTTTTATATACATATATATTGTCATCCTCATTAGAATGTGAGCTCCCTAAGGGCAGGAACCATGTTTTTGGCATTTTTTGTATCTCCAGAGCTTAGTACAGTGCCTGATAGCATAGCAAGATTTTGATAAATACTTATTGATTGACTGACAGGACTAGGCCACTAAGGCCCCTGCTATTCTAAAATTCTGTGATTCTGGGAAAATCTTTAGCAATTGAGTTAAGCAACAGAACTTAAATTTTGTTCCTTAAGGCTTTAATTTTGGACAATGCTTCTCAAACTTTTTAAATTCTTGAGAGATCCTGACAACTGTGAGAAATCCCAGGTTCTTGCTATACACAGTCAGCCATGTGTGCTAGGAACATTTTTTCCCTTTCTGGAATTTAGGAAAGCCTAAGGGGAAAGCACTAAGATAATTAAGTGTTAACACATGTCAAGGGGAAGGTGAGGCAAGATCATTATCTTTTTAAGCTTTTATTTCATTTTCAGCTAACAAGTGTTTATGTTCTCTCCTTCCCACTGACCCACATTGCAAAAAAAAAAAAAAAAGGACAAAAAAACCTTTATAACAAACATGCATAGTCAAGGAAAACAAATTCTCACACTGTCCATGTCCAAAAAAATGTATTCCTTTCTGCACATTGAGTTAGTTCATAACTTCTCAGTAGGTAGATAACATCATTCATCATCCATCTTCAGAAATTGTGATTGGTCATTGCATTTATCAGAGTTCTTAAATCTTTCAAAGTTGTTTGTCTTTATGATATCACTATCAATGTAATACATGGTTCTTCTGGTTCTGCTAACTTCACCCAGCATCAGTTCATACAAATCTTCCAAGGCAAGATCATTATCAATAGTCACAAACAAGAGAGGCTGGCAAGACTATACATCTTGGTATAGAGAAGGGAATTGCTGATGGTCTTATATCCACCACTCTTATCACAGCCATGTAACTTAGCTCTTTGTTCTTTTTTCAGAAACTTTTATTTAAGCTGTTGGTAGTTTTTAAAGCATCATCATTATGTCATGTTTTATAAAATTTTATGCAAGAGTACCAAAGTAGGCAAAGTCACCTCCGCAAAAGGAATAGTGTTAATACATTAGAAAACATTGTTGCTTTTCCACATTCATCTGAAAGTAACAGTTTCAGTCTTTTATGGTCTCACAGATTTTGTGTATTTCTAAGGAGTACCTAATGTTCTGAGATTTTGTTACTGAATTTTGGAGTACTGTGAGGATGGGTATGATGGTGAGCAGGTCTCTGGCTCCACATTAGAAATTTGATTTTTGGTTTGAAAGGTCATGGTGGGGTTTCATAATAACATACCAAATCACAGAATTCAAGAATCTGAAAATTGGAAGGAGCTTCAGAAGCCAGCTAGATCAACCCATACCTGAACAAGCATCCCCTATGTAACCTACATAGTAAGAACTGTATATACAACTTTTGCTCAAAGACCTCCATCGAGGGAGAATGTACTACCTCCTGCTGGAGCTTATTCCATTTTGGGAGAATTCTAATTGTTAAAAAGGGTTTCTATAATCAAGTTGAGACCTGTTTCTCTGCTGCTTCTACTCATTGCTTTCCTAGTTTTGCCCTCTGAACCAAGCACAACAAGCCCCATCCCTGTTCCACACCATGGCCCTCCAGATTCTTGAAGATGGCTGTCACACCCTTTCTCCCTCATCCTCTCTCTTCCAACCTCTAGTCTTCTCTTTTCTAGGATGTTTCCAGAGGTCATGGGTTTGCGTGCCTTGGCAGTCTTCAAGCAAAGACTGGATGACCACTTTCTGCGTATATTAGCATGAGAATTCCTTTCTGATAATGAGTTGGACTAGATGGCCCCTGAGGTCCCAACCTGCTTGCAAATTTTTTTATTCTGCAACTATAGGAAAGAGTTAGGATATGTGCAATTATAGGGCCTTTTGCTTCTCCTCCCTTCCTCCAAGTTACCCCTTCAGTAGGAGACTTTAGTAATGGTAATTTAGGCAGCTGGACCCCTGGAGCTTTGTGGAAGACCAAAGTCATGTAGCTTCATATTCCAAATTGACCTGGGTCATCTCTTTTCTCTTTGTCCCCCAAAGTGATTACAATTGGCAGTCTTGGTATATTTTAGTTCCCGTAATCTATTTCCTGAGATTCCTGTTGACATGTTATTCTTTGAAATTTTCTTTGGATTAAGATCACAGTATCAAATATAGTACTAGAAGCCAGGTCCATGACCTCCAATCTAATACCTAGGTTCTAGGTTCGTAAACAAAACAATAGTATTTTTAATAATGTAGTTTCTCTGGTCTTGAGCAGTCCTCCAGCATGAACAATTTAATTTTTCCACAAGATTTTGAACTATCACTTGAAGTAGGTAGATCATGTGTTGTGTGCTTTCTAGGCATAACTTCGACACTCCTCCGTCTCCCCACCCATTCACTCTTACCATTTTCCTTCTTTTTCCATGGATTCTCTCCTTTTACCCAACTCCCTGTGGGGCATTATTTTTATTACACAATGGGAGTTGACTGCCTCTAAAAACTCATGAGATCTCTATGAGTGAGGTGTCTGGGTGTAACCTGGATCACAACTCTGAATTATTTTGTGAACTTGAAGCACAAATTAGTTTCCTGATCTTTGTCTATTTAAAAAACTAAAATTAGATTCCTCAGTTTTTATTTTACTGGCACAAATTTAGCAAATTGGTTCAACCTCATTCCACAGGTGTTTTGGGTCATTCTGTGGAAATTTCCATTGCTTTGGCTGTTAGTCTCCTTTCTTTTGTCTCCACTTTGCTCTTTCTTCCCCAGTCTCTAAAAGTAGGGATCCCCCTCTTTGCCAGTCCCCAAGCCTTTCTGCCAAATTGGCATATACACTAGGTCAACTCCCTTCCTTTTCTCCTGTGGGTTAGAATGACACTGAGGAGCAAAAGTGCACAGGATCATATTATCTAGATGTAAGGAGAGCTTCGCTTTCTCTCATCTTTCACTGGAGCTGTCAGCCTGCCACCTGCCACAACCGGTGCTTTTCTCAGTTTCTGACCTTTACAGGAGTATGATGAGCAAAGGCACTTTGCAAATTGGAAAGCACTCTATAACAGTGAGTTGTTCTTTATATCCTCATCATTAGCTCCAGTTGAGAAGCTTAGGGATTGAGACTACATAGGAGTTATCTAGTGTAGTATCCAAATACAATGACCTCCAGCCTGTGTGACTTGGAAAACCAAGACTTTTCTACAGTGTTCAGGGAAAAAGGCTTATTAGCTATTATTAAACTCCTTAAGGGGAGGGACTGTTTTATATTCATCTGGACTAACTAACCCTGGTGATTGGCCCAGTGTCTAGGGTGGGAAACCTTTGGCATCAAGGCCACATGTGGCCCTCTAGGTGCTCAAGTGTGGCCCTTCGCCTGAATCCAAACTTCATTTGTTCTGTGAAATTTGGATTCAAAGGGCTGCACTTGAGGACCTAGAGGGCCACATGTTCCCCTCCCCTGGCCTAGGACATAATAGGCACTTAATAAATGCTTGTTGATTGATTCCAAATATCAAAAATGGAATTCAATTCAAACATTTATCAAGCACCTACTTGTGCTGAGTACTATGTTAGGTGCTAGGGTTATAAAGACAAAAACAGTGCCTGCCCTCCAGGTGCTTACATTCTGCTGAAATTACAATATGTGACTTTTTTTAAGTGACAGTTGCTTATATTTGAAATTTCTATTGTCTCTTTTGAGCTTCACAACAATAGGTAGTACTTCAGAAATTATCTTGTTTTTCAGATAAGGAGACTGAAGCTCAGGGAGAATATTGTTTTTTCTTTTTAATATCCATTATTTCCTTTGAACCTCACAACAACCCTATGAGGTAGGTATTCCAAGTATTATTATCCTCATTCTGAAGATAAAGAAACCGAAGTTCATGAATTTAAGTAACTTGTCCATGGTAAAAGTGCCAGAAATGTCATTCAAAATCCGATCTTCCAGAGAGCACTAAATTGGCCTGTTCACATTCTATCCACTGCAACATGGACTTCCTGGACTACTCCATAGAAAACTGAGAAACCTAAACAAATACCCCATATAACACATACTCCCGAGTAACCATCCAGAGTCTGCCTGATGACTTCCATGGAAGAGAGACTCCCTAGCTCTTCTGACAACCCTTTCCATTGTTAGGTCGTTCTTCTTGGTTGATATCAAGCCTAAAGAAGGAAAGTGCCATCTTGGGGAAATGAACTTGCCCTGATTCCTTAAAATCCTAAAATGAAAATCATTAGTGGCAGTAACCTGGATGACCTTAATGGTCAGGAATTGTGTATAATGACCGTTTGATGAACTTTCAACTCTGGACGTACACATTAAGTCTGGCTGACTCTAGACATTAAAATTATAACACAAATGCCTTTAAATGTTTCTTCTAAAAAGCTCGTTTTGCATTAGAATCAGGAAATAGAATAATCATTGAATTCTGCAATGGCCAGACCACATCTGGAGTATTACACCCAGTTGTGGATACTATAGCATGAGACTATAGCATACTATAGAAGAGAATTTGAATTTAGGCAGCAGAGGGCGAGCAAATAGGATTAGATTGTAAGGAACTTGAGAACAGGAACTGTCTTTTACCTTTCTTAGTATCCCCCAGAATTTAGCACAGTTCCTGACACATAATAGTCATCATTGACTGGTAAAGGGCCTGGAAATGATGTTTGAAGAGGATAATTGGAGACAGAGGAAGAAATAATTGAGGGAAGACATGGTAGTTATCTTCAAATTTTTGAAGGGCTGGTATGTGTAAGAGAGAATGGGACTTATTTTGCCTTGTTCCAGAAGGGAGAATCAGAACAAAATCAACAAGTCCCTAATATGTGCTAGCCATGGTGATTTAACTGGAGGATAGTATAGGGAGGCAGGTTTTAGGTCAGTATCAGGAAGAGAGGCAGTGTTGCATAGTGGATAGAGGGTTTACTCTGGAATCAGAAAGACCTGGGTTCATGTCCTGCTTTGAACACATACTGGCTGTATACAATCCTAAGCAAGTCACTTAAACTCTAAGTGCCCCCAGGCAACTGTCCATCCAAACTATATTAATAACCTACACTGATAGAATCATAAATCAAAGACAAAATGTTTTAAAATCTAATTAACTATTCAACACTGGAGTGAATTAGCTTTGGGAGACTCCTCCTGTCACTAGAAGTATTAAATCAGAGGCTGGGTGACTGACCTGCTGTCAGGGATATTGTTGACTAACTTACCTCTGAGGCTTCTTCCAACTCTAAGATTCCATAACACCAGATTCTGTGGAAGCAACATTTCAGTTTTATTTCTGGAGTAAGAAAAAACCTGTGTAGACTCCATGGAGCTGCAGTGGTTTGCTATTTATGTGTAAGGATGAGCCTTTTTATCCCCTGAAGAGTCATTGACCTACATACAGCAAAAGGCAACCTAATCTATTCTCCTTTCCTTAAAGAGAAAAGGTTCAGCTCAGCTGCTTTTAAAATTAAGAACAGAAAACAAAGTTTCAATACAACAAATACTTTAAAAACTTACTTCCACTTCATATTATAGTCAGTTAAGAAGAAGGATACCTGAGGATGGAAGGTAGAAAGGAGGAAGGGGAAGGATGGAGAGGGGAGAAGAAAGAATAGAAAAGGAGGAAGAGAGAGAGAGGAGAGGGAGATAGAAAGAGATAAGGGAGAGAGAGATAGAAAGGGAGAAGAAAGAGAAAGGAGAAGGAAATAGAAAGGGAGAAGAGAGAGAAGGGAGAGGGAGATAGAATGAGAAACAAGGGAGAGGAAGAGGTTGGAATGTAGTAGGTTCTGAAGTGAGTGTTCAGTAGAAAATAAACTGCTTTTGTGATGGTATGTTAGGTTTTAGGCTTCAGAGTAAATTGCAGGAATAATCTGTTTCCCTGTGAGAACTCCTTCCTCTAAGACAGATTGTAACCTATGTCTAACTTAGTAGGTAAGTCAGAGAGAGTTGCCTGAGCCTCAGGAAGACGACTTTGCCAGGGTCACAGAGCTAACAGATGTCACAAGTGGGACTTGAACTCAAGCCTCCTTCACTCCAGGTTTACCACTCTATCCACTGTGTCACACGCGTCTCAGAATAATTCACGTTGGAGTTAAAATTCCTTGGGTTCAAATTCTGCTTCTGATATTTACTAGCTATATGATCATGGACAAGTCAGAGCCTCAATCAGCAGCCTCAGATTTATCTACTAAGTTACTGAAGGGCTGCGATCCATATGGGATGAGTAAATTTGTAACGTGGAATGCTCCATATGGATGTATTTGCAGTTATTCCATTAGAGGTTCTGTTCTGAATGTGGGTTATAACCACCCACCAAGAGGGAAATCATTTTGTGTAGTATAGCAGTGGTAACTAGAACTTATCCCCCCACAACACACTCTGATCCAAAGTCAAGTTAAAGGTTCTATCTGGCCCATAGCCCATACATAGGTCCCCACCCTTGCCCTAAATGTTTGAACTGCCACACAATGAAACAGCTGTAACTTCTAAAATGCCTTCTGGGGGCGGCTAGGTGGCGCAGTGAATAGAGCGCCGGCCCTGGAATCAGAAGGACCTGAGTTCGGAGCCGGCCTCCGACACCTAATCCAAACAAACAAAAACCTAGCCGTGTAACCTTGGGCAAGTTACTTAACCCCAATTGCCCTAAAGGGGCGGCTAGGTGGCGCAGTGAGTAAGAGCGCCGACCTCGGAGTTTGGATGACCCGAGATCAGATCCGGCCTCAGAAAATGAGCACCCACGAATAAATAATGACTAGCCGTGTAACCTTGAGCAAGTTACTTAGCCCCAATTGCTTTTAAAAAAAAAAATAAATAAAATGCCTTCTGGAGGAAACTCTCAAGTAAAGCATTTTAATATTATAGTTATATGATACAGGCAATAAGATTTATTATGATAAACACATAGGACATGCATCTCATTCATCTTTGGACAAGATACTGTCTAAGTTTGCTTTCTTCTTAGTTGCTCTGTGAGGAGAAGTAGTGTATGCTGTTTGTGGTAATCATAACTTTAATTATTTTCCTACTAAGGGTAACACCTTAACTATTTAAGTGATCAATGTTATTCAATTGATTACAGATTCTGCTCACCCACAGGATTCTTGAGGAATCTGTTGTGGGTTAGGGGTTAAGAAAATAGAAATGGAGAGAAGACAGAGTTGACCATGCTGGAGAACTTCTTAGAGCTTAATTCTCCAGAATAGCATTTTCTAGAAAGAAAAGCAATAGCACTGAATGAAAGATTATTGATGGGTCAAAATTTCCAAACATGTAGCAAAACAACATTCTGACTAAAGACTGAGGCTTAGGTTATGTTACCATTGATTTCTGAACTATATAGGAACCTTATGATGGTTGTAGTAGATAGAGAATTTAGGAGTCACAAAAGACCCTAGTTCAAGTTCTAAATCTCATTCATTATTGGCTGTATGTCTCTGGGTAAGGCACATAAGCCCTTATCTTCTTTCGACAAGTCCCTAAGCCTAAATTTCAGAGCAGCTGATGATCTGCTTGGGTTCGGATTTCCCCACTTAGAACTCCCCACACTGATGAAATCTCACTAGAGGTAAAAAAAAAAAGGGGGGGGAGGAGAACTTTATCAAAACATGCTTTAAGTCTAGCTATAAGAGAAATGTAGATTAAAGCAACGGTAAATTTTAATCTCATCCTACAAACTGGAAAAATGTCCAATGATAGGAATAATCCATTTTGGGAGAGACTAGGAAGATAGGCATACTGTTAATGGAACTATGCATTGTTCTAACCATTCTGGAAAAGAATTTGCCAAAAAAAAAAAAAAAGGCAAATTGTTCCTGCTTTTGACCCGAATCACATTTCCAAGTCAAAGATGTCAAAGACAAGAAGAAAAATTCCATATACATATATCAATATTCATAGCAATACTTTCTGCAGTAGCAATGAACTAGAAACAAAGTGGGAAGAAAATCTGTGCAAATTATAATGTATAAATGCTATGGAGTAGTAATATACTTGTTTAAAAAATAAGGAATATAAGAAATTAAGAGACACATGAGAAGACATAGGAAATGGTGCAGAACCAAGAAAACAGTATAAATGGTGACTAATGAAATACAATGGAAAGAACAATAAAATGCATCCATATACAATGGAATTATAAGATTCCATCTTGGCCCTAGGAAAGTCAGGGAAACACCCTCTTTTGTTGGAAAGGTGAAGAGCCATGTGAATGGAAAATGCAAATTCGACCAGATACCCTGACTCTTTCTATTGGTTGATTTTACTTCACTAATTTTCTGTGTTACACACTCTATACAGCTCAAGGAGGGGTATAGCTGAAGATGAATAGAAAGAAAGTGTTATTGTTATTGTTCAGTGTCCAACTCTTCATGACCCCATTTGGGGTTTTCTTGGCAAAGGTACTGAAGTGGTTTTTGCCATTTCCTTTTCTAGCTCATTTTACAGATGAGGAAATTGAGGCAAACAGGATTAAGTGACTTGCCCAGGGTCACACAGCTAGTACATTAATGAATTTGAACTCAGGTCTTCCTAACTCCAGGTGCGGCACTCTATCCACTGAGCCATTTAATTTCACTGATCTAGGGAGCACTTGGATGAGAAATCCTTCTGTCAATGCAGATCAGCTCCTCATCTGCAACTGTTTCTTAGAGAGTTACCCAAAGAGGTTAATTAACCTGCCCATAGTCACACAACCAGTGTATGTCAAAGGCCATCCTTGAGCTCATGGTCTTCTTGGCTCCAAGTGCATTACTTCATAGCTTCCTCTGTAGCTTGACCTACAAAGTAATGTTAAGAACAAAAGACATCAATAAAATCATTAAAAAGGAAATGGCTAAAGAAAGATTACACAGTCTGAAGCAATTTATGATGAAGTGGCTCTGTTACTAGTGGGGCAGAAAAATGTATCTGAGGAAAAGGAATGATTGCAGAGTGACCCATAAGACTGACATGAATGGAAGAGAAGGGGAAGTTGCAGTTTATTTCAGTATCATAAGCTTACCAAACCGTGACCCTACTTTTTGGGTGGAATGGAGAACTCACTTAGTGTCTTCAGGCTGCTCACAGTAGGAACCTACCGGCATCAGCTCAAGGCCCCCAAAGCTTCTAACAATGAGGCTGGACCTTTCTGGGAGCCCCAGCTCCCATAACCAGTCTTGACTGGAAACCAAAGTGTTCAGTTAACTTATTTTTTTAGGGCAGTTGGGGTTAAGTGACTTGCCCAAGGTCACACAGCTAGTATTTGTGTTAAAGTGTCTGAGGCTGGATTTGAACTCAGGTCCTCCTGACTCCAGGGCTGGTGCTCTATTCACTGCACCACCTAGCTGCACCCTAAAGTGTTCAGTTAAAATGTAATGAGTCCAACAGCTGTTTGACTTAATCCCTATGGCCCTCTTATAGCACAATATACTTTATGTAGTTATGCCATTATTCCCAAGCAAGTACATCTTATTGCTTTTTCATAATTTGTTAGATCAATAGACTTATTCGCCCAGGACTTGGGAACAGTATTTTGACCATGATGGGGAATGGAGTGATCTGATTGTCCCTGAGAAAGAGCTTTAACATATAATGTGTTCTCTCCTTAGGAAAATGCTTGCCAATTCAGCCAGTGTGAGAATTCTCATCAAGGGGGGTAAGGTGGTAAATGACGACTGCACCCATGAGGCTGACGTTTATATCGAAAATGGCATCATTCAGCAAGTGGGAAGAGAACTCATGATCCCAGGAGGAGCCAAGGTGATCGATGCAACTGGAAAGTTGGTGATTCCTGGGGGCATAGATACCAGCACTCATTTCCATCAGACCTTCATGAATGCGACATGCGTGGATGATTTTTACCATGGAACAAAGGTAATGTTGGCATTGCTTGTGATTGGCTCTTTTGGTTTATTTTGCTCATGGAGAAAGAAGCATGTTAGGAATAAGGAAACAAGGTGATTTCCCAGTGTTAGTAAATACAGGAAAGTACTTGGAATTTGAGTACCTCATTGACTGTGCCCCAGGGGAGGGTAGAATAGCAATATCTATTTTGAAGAATTACTTCTCAGCATAACCTTAACGTGATTTCAGTCAGTATCTTTTTTAACTTTGGAAGAAATTGTGGAAAGGGAGCAAAGTTAAAGTAGCCTTGCAGGTTGGGTGCTTGGCTATTTCCCCAAACTAATTTTCATATGTGATAGAGATCTGGAAGACAATACAGTCTTGAAAGGGGTGTGTTGGGAAGGGGGAAGATTTCTTTGCTTTTTAAGGTATAGACCAGTACATTTTTTGTATTTGTGGAAAGCTACATTTTAATTCTCCTTTTCAGTGAAATATCTGCACCTCTTTGGGAGACTAGAAATTGGAATTTTGATCAATTGTTTCTTGTCATTCATCACAGTCCTTTATTTAAAACAACAGTCTTACATAATGCTGTTAAGTTGTATTTTTAGTTTCAATGGATTATGGTTCTGATAACTTTTAACATTTACTGAACTGGATCTGGGTCACTGTCATGACATAAGTAATCCCTGAATCTAGATGCATCCTCACTTGTAATATGTAGGGATGTGCACTTACTTTTTTTTTAATAATTGGATTGGACACGTGATTTCACTGGTGTAGGGAACTAACATCATGCTCATCAGGAAAAATGAATTCTGAAGAAGACAGATGTACTTCATCTGCAAGTCAGGATCTTAACCAACAGATACTTGGCACTTCGAGGGACCTATGATTTCATTGGTGTGGGAGCTCCCTCTCCTGACCTACACTGGAACCCCTTCTTTATTTGGTGTAATTCTTATTCGTATCCTTGCAGAGGTTCAAACAAAATATTGAAAACCTGCCTTTAGTTCTTTTAGTATTAGGTGATGTCAGTTCAATATTCAGGCTGTGCCCCTATCATCCTTCTCTCTTGCTGAATAATGATAATAATGTTCATAGAACACTTTAAGATTTATAAAACACAATCTGTAAATATATATGTGTGTACATATTTACATGTATATTCATATTCTCATTTGACCCACACAGCTGGTCCACTTCCTTTTCCATTTGTTGATGTTTTTTACACCACATCTTGCATGTAATCCATCATTGGTAATATTCTTTAATCTACTTACATTCATGATATGTTTCTCCATGACATTTTTGGTAACCCACAATTTAGATTCTCTAAGATCATGATGTTCAGTAATTTGCATCTCTATAGCATCCTTAGGAGAAGAGTGATGTTGAAAAGATGGGCTTTTGTGTCAGGAAACAACTTGGGAATGAATGAATGAATGAATAAATGAAAAAGAATTCACTTAAGTGCTTACTGTGTGCAAAGCACTGTACTAAGCCCTAGAAATACAAATAGAAAAGTAAGAGAGTCTCCGCTCTGTCAAGGGATCACTGAAAATGCTTGCAGTTTCCCAAAGCAATTTGCCTCCTCCTATTCAGTTCTTGGTCCAACTCATTGTCCATATATGCATACGTATTATATATACGTACATACACATATATTTGTAGATACATCATTACCTTGTGGACATTTAATTTGGTCTAGAGGGGCGGCTAGGTGGCACAGTGAGTAGAGTGTCGGCCCTGGAGTCAGAAGGACCTGAGTTCAGATCCGACCTCAGACACTTAACGAACACACAAATAAAAACCTAGCCGTGTGGCCTTGGGCAAGTTACGTAACCCCAATTGTCCTCCAAAAACAAAAAAAAAATTTTTGGTCTAGAGCTTGATGCTACATTAGTGTCACAATGTCTGCCAGCTTCTTAAAAGATATGCTGGCCTTTTAAATTTTCATTTTCTATTTTTTCATTAACTAGCACATCACTGGACATTAGCTACCCTGATAGTAAGATCCCATGGAAAATGTTCAACTTTAAGTTGCCATTGACTATCTTTAGCTTTGTATAGGGTCCATACACACATTGATTGAAATATGACCTTAATTTTATTGGGTTTCTCACTCCATAGAGGGCCCCTCTTACCTATACAAAGTCTTTTTGTTTTACCTTTTATTTTTTTCCAATTACAAGTAAGAACAATTTTGACATTTAAAAAAATTTTTTTGAGTTTCAAATTTTATCCCACCCTTCCTACCCTCACCCTTCATTGAGAAGGCATGTAATTTGATATAGATTATATATGTGCAGTCATGCAAAGCATATTTTTCTATTAGTCGTTTTGGGAAAGAAAATATATATCTCTGCTCCCTGAAAACACCAAGAAAAATAAAGTAAAAAAAGTATGCTTTGATGCACTCAGACTCTATCAGTTCTTTCTCTGGAGATAGATAGCATTTTTCATCATGGGTCCTTCCAAATTTCTTAAATCATTGTATTGTTGAGAATAGCTAAGTCATTCACAGTTGATAATCATACAATATTGTTACTGTGTACAATGTTCTCCTGCTACTGATCATTTCACTTTGCTTCAGTTCATATAAGTCTTTCAAGATTTTTCTGAAAGCATCCTACTCATCATTTTTTATTACACAAGGGTATTTGATCACAATCATATACCATAACTTGTTCAACCATTCCCAAATTGATGGGCATGCCCTCAATATTCAATTCTTTGCCATCACAAAGAGAGCTACTATAAATGTTTTTGTACATATAGGTCCCTTTCCTTTAAAAAAAATCTCTTTGAGATGCATACCTAGCAGTGATATTGCTGGATCAGAGGTTATGCACAGGTTTATAGTCCTTTGGGCATAATTCCAAATTGTTCTTCAGAATGGTTAGATCAATTCACAGTTCTGCCAACAGTGCATCGGTGTCCCAGTTTTCTCACATCCCCTCCAATATTTGTAATTTTCCTTTTTTGTGATATTAACAAATCTGATAGATGTGAGGTGGTACTTCAGAGTTGTTTTAATTTGCATTTTCCTAATCAATAGTGATTTGGAGCATTTTTTAAAATATGAGTATAGATAGTATAGATTTGATTTCTTCATCTGAAAACTGCCTGCTCACATCCTTTGACTACTTATCAATTGGGGAATGACATATACTTTTATAAATTTGACTCAGTTCTCTACATATTTGAGAAATGAGACTTTTATTAGAGAAACTTGCCATAAAAATATTTTTATCCAATTTTCTAATTTCCTTCTAATCTTGGCTGTATTGGTTTTGTTTGTGCAAAAACTTTTTAAATTTAATGTGATGATAATTATCTCTTTTATATTCTGTAATGCTCTCTGTCTCTTGTTTGGTAATAAATTCTACCCATTTCCATAGATCTCACAGGTAAACTATTCCATGCTCTCCTAATTTGCTTATGGTGTCACCTTTTATGTCTAAATCATGTTCCCTTCTTGACCTTATCTTGGTATAGGGAGTGAGATGCTGATCTATACCTAGTTTCTTCCAAACTGCTTTTCAGTTTTCCCAGCAATGTTTGTCAGAGAGTTTTTGCCCCAAAAGCTTGAATCTTTGAGTTTATCAAACACTAGATTACCATGGTCATTTACTACTGTGCATTATGTGCCTAATCTTTTCCACTGATCTACCACGCTGTTTCTCAGCCAGTACTAGATTGTCTTGTTGATTTCCACTATATAATACAATTTGAGATCTGATATTGCTAAGCTATCTTCCTTCACATTTTTTTGGCCTTTTTTTTTGAAGGGCAATTGGGGTTAAGTGACTTGTCCAAGGTCACAAAGCTAGTAAGTGTTAAGTGTCTGAGACCAGATTTGAACTCTAGTCCTCCTGACTCCAGGGCCAGTGCTCTATTCACTGTGCCACCTAGCTGCCCCTTCTTCACATTTTTTTTATTGATTCTTTTGATATTTTTGACCTTTTATTCTTCCAGATGAATTTTGTTATTATTTTTTCTACCTCTATAGAATAAATCTTTGTTTGATTGGTATGGCACTGAATAAACAGATTAATTTAGGTAGAATTATATTTTTAATATATTGATTCTGCCTATCCACAAGCAATTAATATTTTTCCAATTGTTTAGATCTGACTTTATTTGTGTGAAAATTGTTCCGTAATTGTATTCATACGGTTTCTGGGTAGACTCCCAAATATTTTATATTCATACAAAACCATTTATGCACATTTGTGCTCAAGATCATAGTATTCAGGGCAGAGCTAATGATTTCCTTGACTTTTGATAAAATCTGGAGCTTAATATTGAAAGTTTTGGCAGGGGAATTAAAACATATGAGCAAACCTTTACCAACCTACGAGTTTCCAAAATGTTCAGAAGTATATTCTACCCGTGGGAGTGAAATAAATTATATAATAAACTAATAGCCAGGATGAATAACATTTACTTGTTGAACTCTAAACCAAACCTAAATGTTACATTTTTATTAAATAAAAAACTGAACCAGAGTTTAATACAAAGATTTTTCCCATTTGACTATATTCCCTCTTAGTCTACTATTACTGATTTGTTTGTGCAAAAGCTTTCAGATTAAAAAATAAATAAGCTTTCAGATTTTATGCAGTTTAATTGTCTGCTTTCTCTTTTATGATCATCTCTACTCCTTGTTTGTAAAGAATTCTCCTCCTAGTCATAGTTGTGAAAAACCAGTCAATCAATAAACCTTTTTTAAGTGCCTACTGTGTTCCAGGCAGGGGTAGCTAGGAGGTGTGGTAGATAGAGTGCTGGATCTGGAATCAGGAGGACCTGAGTTCAAATTCGACCTTGGACACTTACTAGCCAGACAAATCTTTTTGCCTCAATTTCCTCAGCCATAAAATGAGAGACTCTGGAGGAGAAAATAGCAAATGACTTCAGTATCTTTACCAAGAAAACACCATAAGGGGCGACTAGGTGGCACAGTGAGTAGAGCGATGGCCCTGGAGTCAGAAGGACCTGAGTTCAGATCCAGCCTCAGACACTTAACGCACACATAAACAAAAACCTAGCCGTGTGACCTTGGGCAAGTTGCTTAACCCCAATTGCCCTCCAAAAAGCAAACAAAACAAAACACCATAAAATGGGGTCATGAAGAGTCAGACAAAACTAATATGACCTAACAACAACAATATGACTTAACTACAACAACAAATACAAAGAAAGGGGAAAAATAACCCCAAAACCCCAGCCTCTGCTCTCAAGAAACAGTCTGATAAGGAAGATAATTGCAAATAACTATCCATAGTACAAACAAGCTATGTCTAGAATTGATAGGGAAGGTACTCAAGTTAAGGGGGATTAGGATTCGAATTGGGAAGGGCTTCTTCTAGAAAGTGGGATTTTAGCTGAGACTTGATGGAAGCCAGGAGACAAGAGATGATCGGAGAGAGCATTCCAAAACTGGAAGATGCCCAGAGGTAGGAGGTTAAGTGTCTTGTTTGAAGAATGGCAAGGAGACCAGTGTCAATGGATTTTAGAGTATATAGGGAGGGCAAGAGTGTAGGGTGTAAGAACACTTGGAAAGGCTAGGCCAGGGGTGAGGAACGTGTGACCTTGAAGCCACATGTGGCCCTCTAGGGCCTCAAGGGCAGCCCTTTGCAATCAAACTTTACAGAACAAATCCCCTTAATAAAAGGATTCTCCACATGTTCCCAACCCCTGAGCTAGGGGTTAAGGGAAGGGAAGCTTTGAAGCAATTTGAATACCAAACAAGGGAGATTTTATATTTGATCTTGGAGGTAATACCTTCTCTTTGAAGGTTGTTGTTGTTTTAATGAATTGACCTTTTTAAATTTCATGTACACTGGGATATGTGGCATATAGTGTAAGAGGCTGATCTAAAGTTATTCTCTAACATAATTTGTTGGATAGGAAGGTCTCCCAATAATTTATGTTCTTGAGTTTATCAAACACAGGTTAATTATTAAAATGAAATATTGTTTTAAATAGGCTAGAAAGTATCACTTTGAACTAGAACTAATCCTATATATGTTTAAAAACCACTTTATCAGAACAAAATCAGGAGAGCCAAACATTCTTTGAACTAAAATGATAGTTCATTCAATGTTGTCTTTGTCATTCAATTGTTTTTTCAGTTGTGTCTGACTCTTTATGACCCCATTTGGGGTTTTCTTGGTAAAGATATTGAAATGGTTTGCCATTTCCTTCTCCAGCTCATTTTACAGATGAGGAAACTGAGGCAGAAAGGATTAAGTGACTTGGCCAGGGTCACACAGCCAATAAGTGTCTGAAGCCAAATTTTGACGCAGGAAGATGAGTCTTCTTGACTGCAGGCCTGAGCCACCTAGCTGCCCCATTTCATTCAATGAGTCCCTTATTACATCCTCAGAGATAGATGTATTATTGGAAACACAAACAAACATGAATACTTCTTTATTTCTTTTGTGTCTGACAACATCTTACCATCAGCTCCATCATGAATCCAAACTATCAAGTCTCAGAGCCTCAGTAAAATTTTCAGAACAGTAAACTTCATTTGGTAGCTGCCAGTGAAGTCTTACTATTAGTATTAAATACATTTGGGGTGAGGATGGGGGGAACAGAGTAACTACAGGAATCTTGCTGCTATTTCTCCACTCACTGGTCTTCTCTGTGTGATCATCCCTGACCTCAAGGAGCTTACAGTCTCATATGGGGAACAACAAACCAACAAATATGTACAGATATGCTCTATACAGGATAAGTAGGAAATAAAGAAGACAGGGAAGGCACATGAATTAAGAGGGGTTACAAAAAGTTTCCTGTAGAAGAGGGGCTTCCCAAAGACAATTTTCTTTTTTAAAATTCCTTTTCTTCATTTCGTTGTTTCCTGCCTTCCTTTTCGTGGCATTTGAAATTCCTGAAGTTTATGATGTCTTGCCCACATTTCCCTCTGTCTTTTAAATTCCTAGCTAACTTGGCCCTGCTTATCAGTCTTGTTTCCCATTTGGCTTTTTCTTCACTCCCATAAATAACTCTTCTCCCACTTTAAGTTAAGGGCCACATATGGTGGCTTTTTACCCTTTCACTCAACCCACAACTTTTCAGTTGAATGGGCACAAGTAACTTTATGTGGTAACAGCTGCACATCCCTGAGAAACCAACATCGAGAGTGAAAAGAGAGGCTAAGTAATGGAGGCAATTTGATAAGCAAAAGAATTCTTGGATGAATGAGCCCAGCCCTACCCAGGTCAGCTTCCCTAGTTCATAACCATGAACTATTTATTCAGATATTTATTCAGAAATATTTATTCGATATTTATTCAGAACCATGTGATTCATTACTTCTTGCCTAATACAGACTGCCATTAGCATTGTACCAATTATAGTCGTATATCACAATCTCTGATGCAATTATAATGTTAAGTGGATGCTTTATCTGAGTGTTAAGCTTTACTGGGAGCTTTTTTTTTTCATTTGCTAAGGACAGAACCAGAGAAAATGGGTTTTATCTGCCTCTGCTAATGACAGGTTTAGATTGCTATGGCATGGATTGATTCAGAGCTGGACAGGACCTCAGGGTCCAACCCCATTGTTTTACAGATGAGGAAACAGAAGCCCATAATGGTGAAGTGATTTACTCAGGTCACACAGGTAGTAAAAAACAGAGCCAGAATTTGAACCCAAATCCTCTGTCTCCAGTCCTAGCACTCTTTCTAGTATTCCACACTGCTCGTAGGAAGACACCAGGAAGAGCTTCTGTTGTGTGAGACAGGATAGGCAGGGAGGCTATAGAATTGGGGCTTGTAGAGGTGATGGAAGGCAAAGACTTAGGTGGTTCTGGGCCTAAAATCTCATGGCTTTTCTTTAGTGAATACTAAAACAATAATAAGAGATAGGTAATAAATACCTATGATTTCACTAATGTGGTGAACTCCCTTTTACCAATGCAGGTTGGCACCTTTTCTGCAACTTAAAGGCTTAGAGGGTTGTCTAGTACACTGAGAAATTGTCACTTAATTTGCCAGTCAACAAGCATTTATTAAACATTATTAAGGGGCTTGCATAGTGTGATAGAGTCAATATGTACCAAAGATAGAACTACAATTTAGGTCTTCTTGACTTTGAGACTGATTCTCTATTCAGTATGCTATACTGCCTCTAAAATACAGTAATGCCTCATATTGTATAGCATTTTAAGATTTACAAGGTAGTTCTTTAATTTTAAGTATTTTGGTTTTTTCCAATTATATTTAAAAACAATTTTTAGCATTCTTTTTTTTTAATTTTGAGTTCCAAATTCTCTCCCTTCTTTCTTCCACTCCGCCTCTTGAGAAGGCAATGTTATTCTCCTAGTTCTATTCATTTCACTCTGCATCAGTTCAGACAGGTCTTCCCAAGTGTCTCTGACACCATCCCTTTTGTGATTTCCTGTGATACAATAGCATTTCATTACATTCACATGCCATAATTTATTTAGCCTTTCCCCATTTGACCAGCACCCCTTAAGTTTCAAGCTTTTTGCTACTACTAAAATTTCTTGCCATAAATGTTTTTAAATATTTGGATTTTTTTGTATATGGATATTTTTAAATATATGGATTTAAATATATATATATATATGTAATATATATTTTAAAGTATATATATTTTCCTCTTGCTCTAATCTCCTTGGGAGAGAGACCTGGTAGTGGTATTTCTGGGTTGAGCAGTTTGTAGAGTTAAGTGACTTTTTGAGCATAGTTCCAAAATGATTTTCAGAATGGTTGTATACTTCCACCAGTAGTGTTAATGTGCCCGTTCTTCAGCAGCCCCTCCAGCATTTGTCATTTTTCTTTTTTGTCATCTTTGCCACTCTGATAGGGATGATGGGGAGCCTCAGAGTTGATTAAATTTTCATTTCTTCATATGGCTATTGATAGCTTACATTCTTCTTTTGAAAACTGTCTGTTCACAGCCTTTTACCACATGTCAAATGGGAAACAGCTCTTACGTAATCAGTTCCTCATGTATCTAGGAAATGTTACTGGTTTTTCCATTACTCAGAATTCAGTTTAAGAAAGCATATTTTTAACAAGGTTTTGTAAAAGAAATATATATATTTTGTCAGACATTGTAACCTGAGTTTTATTTCAGAAAACATTGAAGTCATCAGTATCAAAACAGTAACTGTAGTAATTAATGTAGCCAGCATGGGTACTCAGCATGCCATCATGGCATAAACTGATTTTTCATCTCCTGATAGCAATAGCTCATATTTATATAGCACTTTCTCTACACCATCTCATTTGATCTTCTCAACCACCATATGAGGTAGGTTATATCATTATCCTAATTTTACAGATGAGAGAACTAGGACTCAGTGAGATTACTTTCCTAGGGTCATGTCAGTTTTTCTGACTGTGAGTTCATTGATCTACCCATTATACCACACTGCTTCTCAACAGCCTGTTGTCTCAGATTCCTATGACATTTCACTGTCCTGCTCTAATTCATCGGCTTTGTTCCTTTCTTTCTGCCTTCTCTCTATCCTTTGCCAAGTTATGCCCATATACTAGCTTTGTTCAGTTTTCTTCCTCTGCTTTATCCCTGACCAAGGTACCTATTTAGTATCTATGAATGAATGGCTTTGCTATAGTTCTGGTCTATCCCAGATCCCTGTCCCTTCTTCCCCCATAATGGGCCAGATGAGATACCACACCCTATTCTAGTCACAAATTCCATCCCAAGTTTCAGTGATACTAATAAGCCCATATTTACCTCTTTCGTAAATGTCAAATTCTATCTGTTATCTAGATAGGTAGAAATCTGAATTCATTTTTCCTTTTTCTTAGTTGCTTTCTCCTATAAATTTTAAGGCTCCTCTTTCATTGTATTTCATGTATGTTAAGCCTTTCCTGATCCCTCTAGCTGTTAGTGACCTCCTCCCCGCAAATCACATAGTATCTAGTATAGAGATACATATATGTATATATACATGCTTGTGTGTAAATACATATATGTACATATATACATTATATTGTATGTATATATATACACACATACATTATATTTGTGTGTCTATACATGTCTCTTTGGTGGCAGAAGACTGTTTCAACTTCTGTCTGTGTATCCTTTTTGCCTAACTTTGTACCTGGCACATGTAGGTGTTTTGTAAATGCTTGTTGATTGATAAAATGTCACACTTATTGTCTTACATGGTCTCCAGTTTAATAGCTTTATCTGGGCATTTTTCTGTTCCTTGCCGTTTTCGTGTAAAACTTTCTTGATTAAATCATCAAATATCTAACTAAACACATTCTTCCCAGCCATCATGAGATAGAGAGAGGCATAGGGATAGGGACTGGACCCATGACTTCATTGATATAGGAAACTCCTAGATGAGGAGAGTCTGTGCCAATGGAGGTCAATATCTCCTCTATCATTTATGGTCCTGGAGGACACATGCCCAGGATCACACAGATGGTACATCTCAGAGATGGACTTTGAACCAAAGTCTTTCTAGCTTCAAAGCCTTTGTCTACTCCGCCATGCTGTCTCTTCATCTCGGGATACACAGAGATAGTGCAAAGTGTTCAGGTGTGGGAGCAAAGACATCTAGAATCCAGGTTACTCCCACCACAGCTAGTGCCTTCCCTTTGAGATTACCTCTCATTTACACTGTATATATCTTATACTTAAATAGGTGTTAGCATGTGAGCTCCATCACAATATCAGCTCCTTTAGAGCAGGGATCATACTGTTTTTACTTTCTTTATTACCCCAGCACTTAGCACAAAGCCTGGTACATAGAAAGTGCTTAATACCTGCTTCTTGATTGACCGATTGCTCAGTCCAGACTAAATAGTTATATCACCTTGGACACATTGTTTCATTTCCCTGAGCCTCATTTAACTCATCTGCAAATTAAGAAGGTTGGACTAGATATATGCCATGTCTCCCCAGGGGAATGCAAGCTCCTTGAGGGCACAAATTATTTTGCAATTTTGCCTTTGTATCACCTGCACCTGGCACAGTTTCTGGCACATAGCTCATAATGAGTGGTGGATGAAAAAGAAAATATTTACTAAGTGATTTTATAATAAAGTGGTAGGGGCCTAGAGAGGGGGGTGGGCAAAGAGCCATAGTTTGGGGAAAATAGTAGCCAAGAAGTGACAGGGAGGCCTGGTTTGGGGCAAGATAAAGTAAAAGTCTATCCTTTGAAGCCTGAGTGGTTCCAGGGACAGAATCCAAGGTTATCAGGGCATAGGGGTGAAGAGGATGAGGATGATGGCCAGGCCAGCATGCAGGCAACACAGTTTAGAAATGGTGTCCAGGCTGTCAGCCCAGGATGACTCCAGGGTCAGAGTCTAAGCTTCTTGTGGGAAAGATGGAGTAGGATGAGAATGAAAGCTAGAGTACAAGGGCATGGTTTGGAACTCCTGGCTAGAAAGTGGTGCAATTAAGTTTTTTTTTGTGTTGGATGATCTCTGAGGTAATTCTAGCTCTAAAAAAGTCTATTACTTCTATAGTTCCAAGGGTTAATAGGTGGTCAGGTTGGGTAGAGCCCATTTTTTTCTGTCTTTCTGGTCCAGTGCCCTTTCTATAATACCACACTGTCAGGGAAAAGTTATGCCTCTTTTCTCTTCCATGCTCAGGCCTGCCTATAAAAATGAGTAATCGCATGGGAGGCTGAAATACAATACAAACAAGGAATTAGGAAAGAGAAGTAGAGTAAAAAAATTATTAGCAAAGAAGTGTCCAAGTGCAGTATAGGCTCTGGACTTACTTTCCCATTCCCCCCTCAAACTGGGAAATTGGATCCCCAGAGAGAGGCTAGCTGGAACCTAGGAACTACCTAGAAGGTTTGAGTATCATTTTCTAATTCTGTATCTCCTGAACTCCTACCAATGTACTTCCCCTAGTGATTATCAGTTAATATCAATTAGCCATCCAAACTTAATTTTTAGAAATGGATATTTACTAAGGTGGTATGGTAAGAACAGTTGATACAAATCTCCAAACCAGGGGGTACATTCTTGCTTAGGTGAATCCAGAGGTAAATGGGTTCAAGATCAGAACTTTTAGGACGAAGGGGATAACTCACAGCTCCACAGAAATGTTTAAAGGTGGAGCAGGGTAAGTAGGAGTAGGGATAGCAGGTAATGTTAGTTAGACCTTTGTTTTCTTTATGCCACCTTGGAAAAAGAACATAAGACCTTCCAGGGAAAAATGAAGGAAAGAATGAAAGGAAGGAATGAAAAATGAAGGAAAAAGGGGTTTGGATGGATAGTATGGAGGGGTGTACTGGAGCCAGGTCTCAGGGGCTCTTAGCCAATTGCTAAATTTTCAGCATTAAATTACACCTCAGGGGGCGGCTAGGTGGCGCAGTGAATAGAGCGCCGGCCCTGGAATCAGAAGGACCTGAGTTCGGAGCCGGCCTCCGACACTTAATCCAAACAAACAAAAACCTAGCCGTGTAACCTTGGGCAAGTTACTTAACCCCAATTGCCCTAAAGGGGCGGCTAGGTGGCGCAGTGAGTAAGAGCGCCGGCCTCGGAGTTTGGATGACCCGAGATCAGATCCGGCCTCAGAAAATGAGCACCCACGCATAAATAATGACTAGCCGTGTAACCTTGAGCAAGTTACTTAACCCCAATTGCTTTAATAAATAAATAAATTACACCTCAGAAATCTATAATTCAGGGTTTGATTTATCATTTTGTTGATTGTCTAGACTTAAGAAAGTGTTAATAATGCAGATTAAATTTTAAAATATGTCCATACATCCCCCCAAATAGCCTGATTGTTAAATGTTTATCAGCAGGTTCCCTTATTGTTTTATAAACCTTTCTTGAGCTCAGCGGGGGTTCAAAATGAAGTCATCATCAGACTAGAAGCCTGGTGACTGTCAGTTATTAATAATAACCGGCATTTATACAGCACTTTAAAACTTGTTAAATGTTTTATGTCCATTATCTCATTTAAACCTCACATGAGACAGGAAAAGCTGAAAGTCAGCCTAGATTTTTTTCTTGACCTCTTTTCTGTATTTGACATTATTGACCAATCTTTCCTGTTAGATGCCCTCTCTTCCCTAGGTTTTCATGGCATTGCTCTCTCCTGGTTATCCCCCTTCCTTCCCAAAAGAAAATCTTTTCCATCTCCTTTGCTGATTCATCTCCTACACCGCTCCCCCTTTCTGTGGGGGCCTTCATCATTTCATCTCTGCATTCTCTCACTTGGTGACCTCATTGGCTCCCATGGATTTAGTTGTCTTCTCTAGGCAGGTCATTCCCAAATCTCTATACCTAGCCCTTGTGTCTTTTCTGAGCTCCAATTGCTTCCATTCGAGGTGTGAATACTCAATTCTCATCCTAGCAGCTTGTGGATAAATCGTCCTCTTTCCAGTAATATCAATTAGCTTGGGACTTTGTTAGAAATCCTCCTATAGGTACCTATTTGGTTTTCAACTTTTCCTTCCTTCTTATGAAAGGGACTTGGCTAGGGAAGGCATCATAACAAAGGACCTTTCTGTGAGGCTTTATTTTTAAACAATCTCCACAGACCCATTTGTTTCTCAGACGGTCAGCCATTTTTTTTTCCTGGCCGCATGGCTACCTTTGAGGATCATATCCTGTTTCCATAGTAACTGCATGTCAAGAGATGGCTTCTTCTATACTCTGGCTTTGTATTAAACACAATGAATTTAAATTGGATTCTCTGCAGCAGAGATAATCATTCTGGATTGGAGAAAAGGCCCAGAACTCTTTATCCCAAGATTTTACAAATCTCAGCCAATTTCTT
This sequence comes from Gymnobelideus leadbeateri, assembly GCA_011680675.1. Lineage (NCBI taxonomy): Eukaryota > Metazoa > Chordata > Mammalia > Diprotodontia > Petauridae > Gymnobelideus > Gymnobelideus leadbeateri. The sequence continues at coordinate 463,013 of WOXC01010343.1, read as the reverse complement.
GACTTTAGCTTTGTGATGAAAAGCTCACCCTGTACCCAGCCCTCTGTTCCTGAGCTGTGGGTACTTGGGTGCCCTTCTGTCTTTGAACTCTCTCCTTGCTTCGGATGGAGATCAGTACTGAATAGCACAGGCTCCATGCAAGGCCCAGATGGAAGGGATGCTGCTAGTAAATGAGGCATAGTCATTTTCTTCCTTTATTTCTCCCTTTTTTGGAGGGGTGGGGACAAATTCAAGTGCCAGGGAGGTCTGATGACAAACAAGATGTCATTTTTATAAACCAGCTGGTTCTGTGTGTCTGGGAGAACACTGTTCTTCCATATCTTAGATGCTAAGAATACTATTTTCAGGGTACAGGGGAAATGTTTTACATGGTCACTGAAATGTGCATAGTCTGGGAAATGTAATTTATGTTTATTTCAACATTTCTCCCAGGGAATGCTGCAAAGGGACTCTAAAACTGAAAGGTAGGAGAGTCCCAGGCTGAGTAGAACTACCCAGTTTTTTAAGGGAGTATTACACATTCCTCTCCATGGGACAGTGAGTCACCTCATTTCCAGCAGTTTTTAGATATAGGTTCCTGTGGCCTGAACTGTAGAGCAGCTTTAAGGGGTGCCATCTTGGTCCCATGGCACTTGTTCCACTTTGCTGGCACCTCTTAAGTACTCTCTCTGTATCTGAAATCTTCCTCAAAGTTCAGAGGGTTCCTGGGAGAATATGGAAATGATGAGTCCTCTTTTCCAGGGGACTCAGATGCCCACATTCCTGCCTCTTCCCTCTCTGCCAGAGCATATAAAAATGACTGAGGCCAAAGGGGGATCTGGTAGCCTTCCTCCCCTTCAGTGATCTTCTAAAACATATTCACCTGAGCTCAGAGAAGATTTGCCAAGGTTTCAGGTACAGGAGGACCTACTACCAACAGCCCTGGGATAGAAATTTAGAAACAATGGATATCTCCCTAATCCTTCGAAATAACATTGCAAGAGAGAAAGCTTATGTGGGGAGAAGGGAGACTAAGGAAACAGCTTGCTTGTTACTTTCAGTACATAATGTTACATCTCCTGTCTCTAAGTCTCAGTGCCTGGAAGGAATGCACTTCTTTCCTTTCTTATTCTCATCTCATTTACTGTCCTAGCTCCTTTCAAAACTAAACTCAATTGCTACTTCCTATATGAGGCTTTTCAAGGTCATCCCCCAAATGTTGGGGCCCACCCCTGATTATTAATGTATTAATGTGTGTTTTTTTAATTTATGTTTTAATGTGTGTGTTTTTTAAAATATGTTTTCATTGCTAACTTTCGGTTTTGTACTGTCTACCTTTCCCCCTGTTTCCTTCCCCCTCCCCATCCCCCTTCCCAGAGAGCCATTCCTTATAACGAAGAGTTTAAAAAAGAAAAAAGGAAGACAAGACGTAACTACTTTTTATGGTTTTTGTATTACTTGTCTGTGTACTTCATTTGTGACCTTGTATCTACAGGGCCCCCCATAATGTTCAGTATTGTTCTTAGTAAATGCTTTGTTAAATTGAATTGAATTATTTCCCTACCTTTGTATAATCGACCCCCACCTCGTAGTCTACCGGGCCAGTCGAGGTCATCCTCATGGATTGGGGGGGGAGATGAAAGAATGGGAGAAGGTGAGGAGTCCCATTCAGGGTGGCAGTTCATTGATTCATGCTGCTCTTCTTTACTTCCCACCTAGGCTGGTTCACATAACTTGTTGGAAAGCGGTTAGCCTCTAATTGTGTTGCTTTTAAATCATTGAACTGTCTGAAAGCCTTCTCGACACCCTGTAGCCAGGGCCCTTGGATAATGGATGCTGCCCTTCACCAATGCCACCTGATGCTATGGTCCCACTGGTTGCCAAGGGCAGACTTAAAATAACAGCTTCCTGACCATCTTCTGTGGGATTTCAATTAAACAGCTTGTTTATTTCAGCAGTAAATTACCTCTTACCAGTAACTCTGCATATTTTAATAGGGTAGGGAGGGAGAAGAGAGAGAAGAGAATTTTGCTCTTATTAGAGGCTCTTTGTTTAGGCTGGAAAGCTTTAAAAATGGTTTACCTCCCTTGACAAAGACAAAGCCAGGTTATTCCCATGACAATGTAGTTAGATATATCCTTGGCACCATGCTGTATTACTTTCCTTATCACTTAGCCCAATCTGAGTTGTGTTTATTGCCAGCTAGAGGCAAAATTGTCATGTCTTCCTCCTAAGATTGTCATGTCTTTCCTCCAAAGATTGTACAAATGGGACCTTGGGCTCTCCAAGACTGTCTGTAGAATACTAGCTTTGACAGGTCCTACCAAGCTGCAGAGGTGTTGTCTGTAACCATGGCAATTGACTCTGTGTGTGTGTGTGTGTGTGTGTGTGTGTGTGTGTGTGTGTGTGTGTGTGTGTATGTGAAGGACCATACTACCCAAGTCAGTGAGGCTCAGCAGAGGGGTGACTACTACTAAATGAAGACATTTTTTGGCTCTGACAATTTGTAGAATTATCTACTAAGGTGAAGATGAGACTATGGTCTGTTATAGTGCTGCCTCTTGATCTCATAGAGGGGGATGGCATAGTATAATAGACAGAACCTTGACTCTGGAGTCAAAGGATCTGAGATCAAATGCTGGTTCTACCCTTTTACTAGAGTGAAAAAAAACCCCAGCAAAGCCTGTCAGAGACAATTCATTAATATATAAATATTCCTGCTCAGAGAAGGGCCCAAACAGGCCATGTTTTCCCTGCTAATTGGAATGCTCCCTCTCTCCTAAGCAACTCCAATGACATTTTATAGTAATCTAAAACAAAAGACACAATTCCACTACAAAGTAAAAACAAAGGCACAAACAAAGTTTAGGGTATTTTAATTTACTTAAACAGAGAAAGCAATGTCGATATCTTAATCCCAAAGCATATTGTAACCATTCCTGCCTTCTCCAAAGGCATGAATCTTTAACTTCAGAATTTCAGGCATCAACTGACTGGCCTTGGAAAATTTACTGGTGCCCCTGAAGTCCTGCTACTCTGCCCACTGAGGAAGTCTGCCCTAATTCTTCTCCCTTTGATAGCTATGTATATGCCTCTCTCAGCTCTTCTTCAACCTTGGCACATGAGCATGCGCATAAGTGAATTCTGGAAATTGTGTATAGAATTTTAATTTCCCATTGACTTTTTAAAGTTATGGGCCCCCTACATTTAAATCATGATGTCCTTTAATGGCTTAGTGATTTTCAGTGTCCTTTGTTTACAGATAAGAGACATCAGTGTACCAAAAGTACTGACTTAAAAGGGCAGTTATGATGAATGTCAAAGAGAGAATTCTTCACATGAGAATTTTCATATATGGAACAAAATAGTCATAAAATAACAGTAGAACGCATGGCCAGATTAAAATGGTATTTGTATTAACCTTATGCTGATGAAATATGATAGCTGCTTTTCTAAGAATTGCCATAATTTTAGTACAATTACACTTGACCTCTGAAGTGATGTTTAACCTCTTTTGCAAAGATTTCCTTATTTCTGATTGGTTATTGAGAAAAGTGGAAGGGGAAGAAATTAAACTTCTTAAGTAGGTTCTGCTGTGCCATGTCTATTTTAAGATCTATCATACTTCCAACCCTTGAGAACTAGGAGTTTGGTTCAGTCAATTCACCTGTCAGTCAGAACATCCTTGGGCAGTCCTGCCTTTTGGGCTTATAAAGAGGTATTGTGGCATAGGGAATAGAATGCTACCAGACTTGGAGTAAGGAAGAGCCAGGTTTGACTCATCTTGCTGTGTGATCTTAGGAGCTATCTCTGAGATTCAGTTTCTTCATTTGTAATATAATGATAATAATGCCTCTAGTACCTACCTTAGAGGGTTGTGATGAGGGTCAAGTGAATTAAATAGTGTTTTGCAAATAAAAAGTGCTTTGCCAACTTAAAGGCTACAAAAATGTCAGTTATTATTCTGTAGCAAAGAAATTCTTCCATAAAATGGTAGTGTTCCTGCTACATGGTTTTTGTTCAAATTATCATTATCAGTACTCTGTCTGTGCACTCTGACAAGTGGTTTATAAGCACCCACATGTCTCACACTTTGGAAGTACAGCCATCAACCCTTCATCAGCTCCTGATTGAATATCTCAAGTGCTTTAGATGACATGTGTGGGCTTTTGAGTTAAAAGAGTTTTCTAGATAATCAGAAAAGCATTTTAATAGCAGAATCAAATTCCCTTGATGCTTCCTTGGGCTCCAGAAAGGGCAAAAAAATGGAATAAGTTTGCATTCTTTATACAACCCTATTTCATTTCATTTCATTGGTGATAGGGAATGTTTATGCCCTACATTACTGTAGGGTATCATCAATCCTGAAACTGTCAACTGTACATACCATCATGAGACAGATGGCCTTAGGCCCTGAGTGAACTTCTCAGGAACTCCCTTTCCCTCACAAATTCAAGGCCAGAGTTCTGAACTCTTGAACTTGGGATCACTTTTGAGTTTTTCCCTAAGGGTGGGATTTGGGGTTTTAGGAACATTGTCAAATAACACTGTGGCCTGTGGGTGATCTCCTTTCTCCCTCCCCAGGGAAGCCATTAAAGGCTTATGGAAGAGAGAATGGGAAGGGAAATATTTCCTTCCTTCCTCAGGCCCAAGCTCTGTTGTCTTCAAGAAGAAAAGACACCAGGGGAAAAATGCAAAAGAAAAAAAAGGGCCAGAAACAGTCTGTCTGCTATCTTTTGTAGGGCAGTAAAGAGGGGTTATTCATTCCAAAAGTTCAAAAGTCTTAGCCAACCAGATCATCTTGGGGACAGCTTCCAGGTACTGAAACCCATCTAGGACACACCAAGCTGTTGCTGCAAACCAAGTACTTCATCTTATAGCAGACTTAGTCTCTGAGACCTAATCAACAGGTGTCTTTGGCTTTTTAAAGGTGCCAGTAGACATCTCCATACACTCAAAGGAGAGAGGAGGTGTTGTTCAATAGTTTTTCGTTGTTTGGGGTTTTCTTGGCAAAGATACTATAGTGGTTTGCTATTTCCTTCTCTATCTCAGTTGACAGATGAGGAACTAAGGGAAACAGGGTTAAATGACTTGCTTGGGGACACACAGCAAATCTGAGGCCAGATTTGAACTCACAAAGATGAGTCTTCCTAACTTCCTGCATGTTCAGCCCTCTATCCACTGCTCCACCTAACTGTCAAAGGCTCAAGCCAAGAGTTAGGTAATAAGCTCATCAAATTGATCTCATCAAGGGAACTGCCTGTTATCAGCCCTTCTTACAGCCCTGCACTACAAGTTAGACTATGTTAAGTGCGTAGAAGACAGAAGATAGTACCATGAGACACTGGAAGAGGATGGACATTGCTTCTAGGGGATAGAGAGGGAGAATCAGGGAAAGCTTCATAGAAAAGGTCACATATGAGAAGATTTAAGAATTTCAGCAAAAGGGAATGGGTCAACCTTACTCTTATTGAATTTGGTGTAGGGAGGGAATGACATACACACTTAATTGGGCATCTTGCCCCACAGGAGAGTAGGGGAAAAGGGGATGAGAGGGGGCATGATGGAGGGGAGGGCAGGTTAGGGGGGAGGGTAGTTAGAAGCACACACTTTTGAAAAGGGACAGGGTCAAAGTAGAGAATAGAACAAGTCGGGGGCAGGATAGGATGGAGGGAAATATAGTCAGTTTTTCACAATATATCCACCATGGAAATGTTTTGCATAACTACATGTGTATAACCTATATTGAATTGCTTATCTTCCCAGTAAGGGTGGGTGATGGAGGAAGGGAAAGAATCTGGAATTCAAAGTTTTAAAATAAAATGTTTAAAATATATGTTTATTATTATTATTATTATTATTTTTACATGCAGCTGGAAAGTAAGATATACAGGCAATGGGGTATGGAGATCCATCTTGCCCTACCAGAAAGTCAGAGGGGGAATGGGGGAAGATATAGGTGAGAGCAGATTGGAGGAGGGGTATACAGTGGGATTGCTGTTTTGGGGTAGTGGGTAGGGGAAAGGCAGGGAGAAAATTTGTAACTCAAAATCTTGTGAAGATGAATGATGTAAACTAAAAATAAACATAAAATTTAATTTAAAAAAAAAGCATTTCAGCAAGCAGAGATATGGTGGGAAGCTAGAGAAAGGAGGGGGAGCAAGTATGCAAATGTCCAGAAACAAGGGAGGGAAGGACAAGAATAGGACACAGTAAGTGTGGCTGGCTAAAAGATAGAGTGGATTGATCTTGAAGCACTACAGACCACAGGGTCTGGGAAGCTGCAACCATTCCCTCTTCTGTGCCCAGGCATGTTGTTTGAGCTGCCTTCAGTCCTGGCAAATCCAGTCTTTATTGAAAGGGGACTAGGCACCATGTTCTCATGCTGTTTGGCTCATTAAACTCCTACCCCTGTGCTCTGGGAACAAATTTATTATAGCTTAGATTATGGCATCTGGAGTTTCCCCAAAAAAAATAATTTAAAAGGTACTAAAATGTGTAGTATGAAACAACTTAAAACAGGATTCAGTAACAACTCATAACTACTTATTTATTCTTCTGGGAAGCTAATACTAAAAACACATCAGAACATAAAGCAGTTTGCAGGACTTGGTAATTAGGCATTTTATTTTACACCTTGGCATTGCATTGTCCAAACAACTTCTGTTATGTCTGCTGGCCAGGCCTGGATTAATCCACTTGTTGGTCAAGAGCATTGGGGTAGTTGCCAAGGACTCCTTCTTTGCTGCTATTCAGCTTTATACTGTATGGGATTTTGGGGCCTCTAAGCCTATTAAATTCCTAATATCTGAACACATCCATAGACAGATCATCATTCACCAAATATCAGAGAAGAACAAAAATAGAAAAGGTAGTCAGAGCCCTGGGTGCAAGTGTGCCCACTTGAGGCCTCCTAGACAGGCTACTGCATAGAAAAAGGTCAGCCTTTCCCTACCCCTCACAGGAAATCTCAGTTACATGCTGTCACCTGCAGAGTTGAACAAAGAGAGATGGAGCCAGAAGCTGTCTCCTCTGTAAACTGACACAGCATCCCATAGCCTTGCAAATGTCATAATGAATCAGTAGAACCAAGGGGCCACTTGGGGTTTGCTGTGCCATGACAAAACACCAAAGTCTTTCCAGTGCTGTTTCACCACAAGGCTAGAAGCAGGACCCAAAGCTTCCTCCCACATGGAATATGCTCTATGAAATGTCTCTTCTTAACTGGTGAAATAAGACTGGAAAGGTCTATGGAATTTAGACTATGGAAGGCCTTCAGGGACAAATGGAGTATGTCTTTTGTTCAGTGATTATGCAATGGTCAATCACTAAAAGTTTTTAAGTGTTCACATGACATGGTCAGATCTGTGCATTAGAAATTATGGTACCTATTTTCTAATATGGCACTTTAAGGCTTACAAAAATGTTATCATATCTCATTGTATTTGTGCTTCATAATAATTCTACTGTGAAATAGTTTGGTTGTTTTTTTTTTTTTGCATAGACTTATGATTTTATTTGTGTAGTGAACTCCCTATCCTCTATCCAGGCAGATCAACACCTTCTCTGAAGCCAAATAGTCTTAGAGAGATTCCATGAACACTGAAGGTTGCCCAGGGTCACACTGGCTCTATATGTCAGAGTCTGGCCTTGAACAAGGTCTTTGTGACTCCACAGCCAGCTCTCTGGTCCACTATACCATGCCACCTCTTAAAATAGTTATTATTGCTACACTATCCCTATTTTATAGAAAGAGAAATTAGGTTTAAAGGGGTTAAATAATTTTCCCATAGTCATACAGTTAGAAGAAAATAGAGCTTTGGTGGAATTGGAGCTTTAAAGAATAGATATTCTGCCCTAAGGTTAGCTAGCCCTTATTAGAGTAAATGAACTTAAGAAATTCAAGCATTTGGGGAAAGCATTAAAAAAAAAATAGAGAAAACTCAATTGGTTCTGGGATTCATTCAGTTGAATTGAGTTTCTAAAAATTATTGCAGAGGACTTATCCACAAATCTAACCACAGAATACCCAAAGAGAAGTCCATGAGCTGGGGCGGGGAGAGAATCTTAGAGATTATCTGATCCAGACTTTCATTTTAAGAAAAATTCCTCATCATTTATAAAGAATGGAATGAAATAAAAATAGAAACTCAGAGAGTCTGAGTATAACCCATGGTCTTCAAAATCTGGGCTTCCACAGTCCAGGTTTAGTCTTGGAGGTTATCCAAAATGATCACTTTCTTAGTTTATTGCCCCTATAAAGGGTTTACTTTTAGAAAATTTCCAGATAGAGAACAGTCTTATTTCATCCTTATTATAAAGTGCAAAAGTTGTAGCAGGTTTACAGATCCCCATAAACAGAGAAAACAAATGCAGTACTCCCAAGATCTCCCTTTGGAAGGAAATTGAACTTGGGTTTGCCATGGGGACAATATTTTGACATTCTAATAAATCCTTCTCTCTCAAGATGTTCTTATGCAGTGCCTTCCAGACTCATAGTGACTATTCTGTTATTTGGATTCCCTTGGAAGGCAAATACATTTTGGGGCTACCAGATAGACAACTACCTTCCCATCATACCTGCACTGTTCAAATAACTCATGGTAATATCAGAAAGCAAAATACAGGCATTCTTCTCCAACTGGTGACTTTAAGTCCCGTACTGTTCCTTCTGTTGCAGGAGACACAGAGGATCCTCCTTATTATTTAATAGGTCGTTATCTTTCAATTAGGAAGCCATTGTAGTAATCTAGATATCACACAGAATTTAGAAAGAAGATAATGATCTGAATGGGTCAATATTCTTTTTGAAAAACTGTCCAAGGACTATATAGTATAAAGAGCACTAGATTTGAAATTAGGGGATTTGGGGTTCTGATCAGGGATAAATATTTAACAACCAGCTCTCCCAAAAAAAGAGTATGCAGAGCACACTTTAAGTTTAATCTATATTATTAACATTTTAGCTGACTTTTTTACATGTAGACAGTCAACAAAACAATAAACCAGGTCCTGACCTGGAGATTGCAGATTTTCAGGGTGTAAATACTCTCATTGAAAAATTAATAATTGGCTATCTGCGAGGACCTGGGTCAAACCCACCCCTGCTTCTAATCCAAGCTCTACTACTTCCTACCTTTTATGGCCTTTGATTTCATTTAATCTTTCCAGGGCTCAGTTTTCTCAAATGAAAAATGAGGGGGAGTTGGACTAGGTGATCTCCAAAGTCCTTTCCTGTTCTTGATCCTATGATCCTAAGTTTGAACTGATGTCCTTTTTTTCCATTTTAATTTTTATTTGTATCTCATTTATCCATCACCTTCCTTTCTGAACATTTCCCCCTCCCCACTATACTACACAGTAAGCCATCTCTTATACTAAGGAATACAAATGACAGAGAAATAAAAGCAGTTCAGCAAAGGTAACCAATCTGTCACCCAAGTCCTAAAGTATATCCAGTGTTCCACACCCACAGGTTACCCACTTCTACAAAGGAAAAAGTGAGGTACATTATTTTTAATCTCAATTTGATTGTTACAATGACACAGCATTCAGTTTCATTCATTATTACTTTTCCCCTTTATGTTGCTACAGTAGTGTGTATTATTTTCCTGGATCTACTTCTTCACTGTGCACCAGTTCACATGTCTTTCTGTATTTCTTACAATGCTTTATGTTCATGCTTCTTACGGCATAACAATATTCTATTACATTCAGGTACCACAATTTTTTAACCATTCCTCAAGGACTAATAACTCTAAAAATATTTCCTTCAGGAAGCAGAGGCATTCAGAATGCTTACATCAATTTTAGAGCATCACCCAAAGTAGTAAGTATTCAATAAACATTTGTTGTTGGATTTGATAACGATAATGAAGTTGGTATTTGTCCACTGGAAAAGCATTTTTCAAAACTAATAGTTAACCTAATATTTCTCCTCTCCTAGACTTTTCAGCATATTTAAAGCTGTACATTCAGATTTTCATTATCAGATCAAAACTGTCTCCAGAAGTCAATCACTCTCATCCTTCTCTGTCATAACTAGATCTGCCGAGCTAGGTCACTCATGCTGGTTTCTCAGCCGAAGGAGATTTTGGCAGATGCCTCCCTCCTTCGCTCCTGTAAGACAAATAAACCACACAGAAGGGCTGCTAGCACAGGTTCACTCTTGATCTGGTCATACAGGAAAGACACTAAGAAGGGGTTAATAAGCTTACTTTATTCTAGTCTAGTTTCTCAGAAGAGGATTGCTGATAATGGGAGGACAAAGTCTTACAGCATTCCCTAATCACCCTTCTCGCAGTGGCCAGTGAGAAGGGAAGGGGCACCTACCCCAAGGTCTTGATGGGGTCATTTGAGACAGGCTCAACTTGTGCATCCCCTAAATCCCCTCGGGCTTTAGTGGCAGCCAGGTGAGGCACATACAGCATTCCGGCTTGTGCCTTCAATCCTAAGGTTCTCACAGCATTTGTGCATTCAACCCTAAGGTTCCCCATTCACTGACCAATGACCACCTATTTTATAGGGGCAATAGACAAAGAAGGCATATTGCCAGCAATAGCCTCACAAGTTTACATCACCCCATCCCTGTATCTCACTGCACACAGTGGATGTTCATATTATTTATCATTATGTAATGCTGCACAAGTGTGGTGGAGATGTTTTGAACCATAGTCATGGGAACTCATATCTAATACCTGGGAAAAAGAGATTGTTATGGCTATGGATGCTGAGAAACTGAACTCTAAGAAATAATAACAAAAATCCACTTTACACACACTAAAATCCACGTTACTTATAGCCCCCTGTCCCATTGTGTGCTAAAGGTCCCTAGTGCTTGATGTAATGGAAAGAAATGGGCATCAGGGAGCCAAGATGGCGGAGTAGAAACAGCTCATCCAAGCCACTCTGCCCCCAGATTCCCCCCAAACTATGTAAAAGGGGACTCTGAACAACTTCTGGAGCCCCAGCACCCACAGAACGACACAGAGAAGCTAACCTCCCACTGAGGACAGCCCAGCAGCCCTGCAGGAAGGACCAGCGCAGCGGTCTGGGACCTGGCAGCGCACAGTGCGCAGAGCGCAGGGAACAAAGCCGAGCCCAGGTCCGCATGAGCCGAGGTTTTAGCCCCAGGGTGGCAGGGCCAGCAGCCAGCTGGAGGAACCCCAGAACACCAGCAGCTGTGGAGACTCCAGAATTATCAACATAGACATGCCTAGGACAAAGTAAGAGGTTAGTGTCCTATGGACTTTGGGACTGATATTTAGGGAATGCGTCGGCTCCCTCCCCTGGGGGCTAGAAGCCACTGAGGAGGCATGCCATTTGGTAGTTTTCAGAGGCATTTCCAGCTCCCAGCCTGCAAATCATAGGGAGATCCAGCAATCAGTCTTGGGGGGTAATCGCTCTTGCTTTAACCTCCCTGGATCTGGATTGTGATCTAGGGTGGAAGTTGTGGGTGGGTTTACAGCTTGCCAGAAACGGAAGTTGCCCCACACACGTTCGGGATGAAAATTCCTCTATCTGGCCTTAAAGCCATAGTGTGGCAACAAGCCCAAAAGTCAAGTAATTAAGTGGCAACATGCCAAGGCAAAGGAAACAGAAAAATGCAATGCTAGACTCCTATTTTGGGGGCATAGAGCTGGAAAAGGACTGTGAGGTCAGAAGTCCTGCTCCAAAAGCCCCAGGGGAAAACATGAGCAGGTTGCAGGCCATAGAGGACCTTAAGAAGGACTTTAAGAATCAAATAAGAGAAGTGGAGGAAAAATTAGAAAGAGAAATGAGAAGGATGCAGGAAAAGTATGAAATGAGGGTCAACAGCCTGACTGAGGAAAACAGCACCTTAAAAAATAGACTGACTCAAATGGCAAAGGAGGCCCAAAAGGGCAATGAGGAGAAGAATGCCTTAAAAAGTCGAATTTGCCAGATGGAAAAAGAATCTCAAAAGTTCACTGAGGAGATTCATTCCTTCAGAGTTAGACTGAGCAAATGGAAGCTAATGACTTTATGAGAAATCAAGATGCTGTTAAGCAGATCCAAACAAATGAAAGATTGGAAGGCAATGTGAAATATCTCATGGGAAAAACCACTGACCTGGAAAATAGATCCAGGAGAGACAATTTAAAAATTATTGGACTACCCAAAAGCCATGATCAAAGAAAGAACCTAGAAATCACCCTTCAAGAAGTTCTCAAGGAAAACTGCCCTGATGTTTTAGATCCAGAGGGCAAAATAGAGGTTGAAAGAGTCCACCAATCACCTCCTGAAAAAGATCCCAAAAAGAAAACTCCCAGGAATATTATAGCCAGGTTCCAGAATCCCCAGATCAAGGAGAAAATACTACAAGCGGCCAGGAAGAAACAAATTTCAATATTGTGGAAACACAATCAGAATAGCCCAGGACCTGGCAGCTTCTACACTGAGAGATCGAAGGGCATGGAATATGATATTCCAGAGGGCAAAAGAACTGGGAATGAACCCAAGGGTCACCTACCCAGCAAAACTGAGTATTTTGTTTCAGGGGAAAATATGGTCATTCAGTGGAATAGAGGACTTTCAAGCATTCTTGAGGAAAAAAACAGAATTGAATAGACAATTTGACATCCAGACACAACAAACAAGAGATGCCTGAGAAGGTAATCAGGGAAAAGAAATCCAAAGGAACTTATCAAACTTGAACTATTTACATTCCTATATGGAAAAGCAATAACTGTGACTGATGATATCTTTCTCACTATGAAAATAATGGAAGAAGGGGGTGTGGTCATATGAATACATATGTGAATGTGTGTGTATAAGGTTACAGTTATATATGGATAGAGGGCATAGGTTGAATTTGTTGGAAAGGGAGAATACTCAAGGGATGAAATTATGAGGTGAGAGAGGAAAGTGGCAAGAGGAGATGGGGAGAGACAGGGTAGGGTAAATTATCCCATGTAGAAGAAGCAAGGGGAAGTGGTTGCAAAGGAGGGGGAGAATAAGGAAGGCTAAAAAAGCAAAACCACATTCACATTGAATTTGGTTCAGGGAGAAAATGACATACATACTAAATGGGATATCTCAACCTGCAGCAGAATAGGGGGAAGGGGGATGAGAGGAGGGATGATGGATGGGAGGGCATCCTTGGGGGGGAGGGGAGGTTGGAAGTACCCACTATAGAAGAGGGACAGGATCATGTAGGGAATGGACCAGGTGGGGGGTGGGATGAGTGGGAGGAATTATAAGCAGCCTTGTACAATATATCTACTATGATAATGTTTTGCATAGCTAGACATGTACAACATATACTGAATTACTTATCTACCAAGAGGGAATGGGTGACAAGGGAGGAAGGAAATGGATCTGAAATTCGAGGTTGTAACATTAAATGTTTCAAATATATATAAATACTATTATTAATACTCTTTTGCTTGTAATAGAGAGATAAGATGTGCAGTCATTGTGGCACAGAGATCCATATTGCTCTAATGGAAAAGTCAAAGGGGGTATGGAAAAAGGTATGGGAGAGAACAGATTGGATGAGGGGATTTCTTGTAGGACTGCTATTTTGGGGAGGTGGGTAGGGGAAAAATGGGGGAAAATTGTAACTCAAAATCTGGCAGAAATGAATGATGTAAAACAGAAGTTAATAAAGCATTTGTTTAAAATTTAAAAAAAAGAAAAAAAAGAAATGGGCATCAGAGAGAATGGGACTTGAGTCCTGCCTCTGCCACTCATTTACTGTGCAGTGTTAAAGTAAGCAGACCTCACATCTCTGTTTTCTCATCTCCATTCTCCTTTCCCCAAAACCTATTATTCCATCTCTTCTCTCCATTGTAATACAACTTTCCCTACAAAATAAAACCCAGTAGGACTGATTTCAACCCAATAAAAATTGTATTTAATGTTTTCCATGATTCATTTTTGATGCATCTGGAAACTGAAAGATAGAAAGAATTCTCACAAATATTCCAAATCATCATGGAATCTGACACGTAGAAGGTCATAAAAAGTGTTACCACATCCTTGGTATGAACATTTTTCAAGGAGCAAAATATCAATCACTAGAGAATTACTAAGTCAGATATAGGATAAACTGCCCACATATTTTTGCCATCTTCCTCAAAAGTGAGAGATGTATTTTAATCGAGCAGTGTAGAAAGAGTGAAGAAAAGAAATACAGCACACTGAAAAAACGGGAACTGCCCATATCCTCCATTCAAGAAGCTCTTTTAAAGTGTCTATTATATGCCTAGCACTGGGGCTGCAAAGAAAAAAAAAGTAGATGTCCTGCACACAAGGAACTTACTTTCTATTGGGGGGAACAAAAAATACACAGATAAGTAAATTTTTAAAAATTATACAAAGCAATTATGAGAGAGGGACGAAATGTGACAATTCAAAGGAGGGTTTAGGGAAGGGCCTTGGAGGTGGAACCTTGACTGATCCCAGAATAGAACTAGGGATTCTGAGAGGCTTGAGGAGGGAAGGGAGGCATGTGGTTAGAAGATGGAATCCCTGTATAAGGCACTTCAGGAAGGCCATTTTGGCTAGATCTAGAGTAGTGAAGAGGAATAATATGGAATGAGTGTGGAAAAATAGGTTGGGGGCAGTCTAGGCTAGTGGTTAGACACCTGACTTCAGAACCAGGAAAACCTGGCTTTCAGGCCTCATATCTTACATGTACTGGCTGTGTGACCTTTGGCAAGTCAATTAACCTCCCAGTGATCTAGGCTAGGTGCGTTAAACTCACATATAAACTTAGAAATCAACATAGTAACATTATCCTGTTTTGTTTCATTTTTATTTGTTTGTTAAACATGCCCAAATTACATTTTAATCTGGTCCTATTGACACCTGTGATTGAGGACATTCTCTAAGACCATAAATTGCAGATACCTTGCCTGAGTAAAGAAAGATTCTTCATCCTGGAGTTCCCAGGTTTGGGTCTGTTTGGAGGACCTTCATATCCACCAGGATCCACTAGGATCCTCATAATCACCAACCCTGTCAGGTAAGTATAAATGCAAATTAATTTCAGGAGGGAGAGAACATTAACAATTGGGGGATTTAGGAAATGCTCCATGAAGGAGATGGTACCTAAACTAATCCTTGAAGGATGCCCTAAAGATGATGATGATGTTCAATTGTTTGAGTTGTGTTCAAGTCTTTGTGAACCCATTTGGTGTTTTCTTGGCAAAGATACAGGAGTGGTTTGCCATTTCCCTTTCCAGCTCATTTTATAGATGAGGAAACTGAGGCAAACAGGGGTAAGTGACTTGCCCAGGGTCACACAGCTAGTAAGTATCTGAGGCTCAATTTGAACTCAGGTTTTCCTGACTCCAGGCCTGGCACTCTATCCACTAACTGTCCAGAAGAAAGCTAGCAATTCTTTTTTTTTTTTTTTTAAAGCAATTGGGGTTAAGTAACTTGCTCAAGGTTACACGGCTAGTCATTTGATTTATGCGTGGGTGCTCATTTTCTGAGGCCGGATCTGATCTCGGGTCATCCAAACTCCGAGGCCGGCGCTCTTACTCACTGCGCCACCTAGCCGCCCCTTTAGGGCAATTGGGGTTAAGTAACTTGCCCAAGGTTACCCGGCTAGGTTTTTGTTTGTGCGGATTAGGTGTCGGAGGCCGGCTCCGAACTCAGGTCCTTCTGATTCCAGGGCCGGCGCTGTATTCACTGCGCCACCTAGCCGCCCCTGAAAGCTAGCAATTCTAAGAGACAGGTGTGAGTAAGAAATGTCTTCCAGGCATGTGAGATAGAGCTTGTGCCAAGGTAGGGAGACAGGAAATGGAATGTAGAGTTTGGGAAATAACCTATGTGGCTAGAACATAAAATTCACAAAGGAGAATAATGTGAAATAAGGATGAGAAAGTAGATTAGAAATATGTTGTTAGAGGGCTTTTAATGGCAGGCTGAGGAGTTTGTATTTAATCTTAGAAGCAATAGGAAATCACTGATTTTTTTTGAGGAGGGAAGTGACATGATCAAAACTGTGTCTTAAGAATATGAATCTGGCATCTTCCTTGATAGCTTGCTTGTGAAAATGAGCCACTGGAAGCAGGGAAACCAATCAAGAATCTACTGAAATAGCCCATTGAGAGGCAGCACGGATCCTGAACTAGATGAAAAAAGGTGTGGAAGTAAAATTGAGATTTGATGTTATATGGAGGAGAGAGGGAGGGGCATGAAAGAAGGATAACTCCAAGGAATGGAATGACTAGAAGAATGGAAGTTTCCTTTGGCAGCAGTGGGAGTGTTTATAGGAGGGATGTGTCAGGACAGAAAGGCAATGAGTTCGATTTTGGATATGTTGAATTTAGGATGCCAATGG
The DNA here is from genome assembly GCA_011680675.1 of Gymnobelideus leadbeateri. Lineage (NCBI taxonomy): Eukaryota > Metazoa > Chordata > Mammalia > Diprotodontia > Petauridae > Gymnobelideus > Gymnobelideus leadbeateri. The sequence continues at coordinate 446,719 of WOXC01010343.1, read as the reverse complement.
TGCATTGAGGTAGAGATGTTCCAACAGGCATTTAGTCACATGGGACTGAAGTTCAGGCTAGAGATTAGGACTGAATATATAGATTTAAGAGTCATTAAGTTTCTCTGATAAAGGTCTTATTTCTAAGGTATATAGGGAACAGTCAAATACATAAGGATAAAAGCCATTCCCCCAATAAATAAATAGTCAAGGGATATGAATAGGCAAGTTTCAGAGGAAGAAATCCAAAGTTATCAAATAGACATATGAAAAAAATGTACTAAATCACTAAAAATTAGGGTCACATAAATTAAAGCAACTTATAATATACCTTACATCCATCACATTGGCTAAGATAACAAAAAAGAAAAATAACAAATGCTGAAGGGACTGTGGGAACACATTAGTTTACAAAAGTTGTGAACTGGTCCAATCATTCTGGAAAGCAATTTGGAGCCATGCCCAAAAGATATTCAACTATGCATAACCTTTGACCCAGTGATGCCACTACTAGGTCTATTCTCCAAAGAGATCAAAGAAGGAACAGGATTCGTATGCACAAAAATATTCATAGCAGCTCTCTTTATAGTAGCAAAGAATAAGAATCTAAGGGGGATGTCCAACAATTGGAGAATGGTTGAACAAGTTATGGCATATTGGATATGGATGTGATGGAATACTGTTGTGCTGTAAGAAATGATGAAGGGTATAGCTTCAGAAAAGCCTGAGAAGACTTGTATCAACTCATACAAAGAAAAATGAGCAGAAGCAGAAGAGTAATTTATACAATAACAATAATATTGTAAGAATAATCAGTTTTCAAAGACTTACGAATTCTGATCAACCCAATGACCAACCACAACTCCAAAGGACTCATCATGATGAAACATGTTATCCACCTCTAAACAGTGAGTTAATGCACTCAGAGTATTGGAATGAAGCATTTTCTTTTCCTTTTTCCTTTTTTTTTTTTTTTGTTTTTGGACAAGACTAGTGCAAGATTTTGTTTTGCATGACTATACATATTTCTAATGAATTCTGTTTTTCTTGCCTTCTGAATGGGTGGGGGAGGAGGAAAGGAGAGAATTCAGAGCTAAAAATAAAACTGAATAGGCATCATTTGCACAGAAATAATTGAATCCATGAGAAACGAGATAATCAAGAGAGAGAGTGTAGAGAGAAAAAGAGGGCCTATAGAAGAACATTGGGGAACATAAGGAGCACCCATGCTTAATGGACAGGAAGGAGATGATACTCCAGTGAAGGTGTCTGAGGAGTTGTCAGACAGGTAGTAAGAGAACCAAAAAACCAATAGGAGGAAGTGCATCCAGTATAACCTTGTCAAAACGTGCCTTGTGGTCGAGTAGAGTAAAGACTGAGAAAAAGGTTAGTGGAGTTAGCAGTTAAAATACTGTTGCTAACCTTGGAGAGAGCAGTTCTGCTGGAGGGACGTGATCAGAAGCCAGATCACAAGTAGTTGAGAACAGTCCAGTTTGGCCGGAGCTCAGAGTGTGGGAGATGCCAGATTGTGGAGGGCTTTGAACGCCAGGCCTTTAAGGAGTTTGGGGTTTATTAGCATGTGACAGAGCCCTTGAAAGTTTTTGAATACTGGGATGGGTGATATCAGATGAGTGCATAAACAATTAACCCTGAAATATAAAGAATGAATTGGAGGTGGAAAGCAGCTGGTTGAATTGTTCTGGGCCAGGTTTGACTCAGGCTGATCTGGTGGCTCAGTTTTGAGACTGGAATGAAATGAGACATTTACAGGCCACATAATGTTTAATTGAAAGAGTTAATAATTTCATGGAAAAGATGTTCAGTGAGGATACTGTATTGCTTCTGATGGCTACTCTTGTCTCCATAAGGATATAGACATGACAAGGAGGATATGTTGACTGCTACAGCGACAAGGAGTTAGTTTATCGAGCCCTGAGAAGCCTTGCAGTTGACTAGGAAGCTACATTAATGGTTTGAGCCTTAGTCTCTAGAACCAATTAAGTCTCAACAAGAGTTTCATTGTCTTTTTGCGGGGGGAGCCTAGCTCTAGAGTGCTTTGGGTATAGTCACTCATATCACAGAAACTATTTCATTGATCCAAGGAGGGGGATCTGAGGGCCTGGTCTAAGGGGTGGGAGCAGTGGGAATGGAAAGGAATAGATAGATATGTAAAATTTCCCAAAGAGAATTGACTGGACTTAGCAACTTCGTAGACATAGAAGATAAAGGTAAAGAAAGCATCAAAGATGGCACTAAGGTTTTGATATAAATTAATAGAGGAAACATCCAGGTATTTTGCTAGACATCTGGAAATGTGCATTAGGAATTTAGAAGATGTCTTTGTCAGGGCTGGAAATACAGATTTAGGGTTCATCCATACAGAGATGATGGTGGGAACTGTAGGCATGGGGATCTCCAAAGGGAGATTGAAGAGGGACAAAAACAGAACCTTGAAGGAAACTTACATTAAAGGGGAAGGTGGCATTTGAGTCCTTTAACTTTGTGTGTGTGTGTGTGTCCTTTATACTAGCTCCATGGCATTTAAAAAAAAATTCTTGACAGTTTTTGTGCTGAAAAGGAAACTGCATCTTCTACTGCTTCCTGGACTAATCTCATAGGTGCCTTATGTCCAAAAGCCCCAGGGGTAAGCAGTCATGGTCACTGCCAATCAGACTGTCCTTCCTTCTGGAAGCATACGCAGTCCCTTCAGCTTCTGCCCTGCTGAAATGTTTCCCAAGGTTTTTAAATTTTATTTTAAACTTAAATACATGATAAGAAAGGAAAAAGAAACATCTTATAAACTTAAATACAAAATAAGGAAAGAATAAAAGCATTGTCATGTGCACAGCAGGCCATAAGAAAGGATTTAAAATATACAGCAATAGATTTCAATTTCAAGAATCCTATATAATAAATACTACACGTTGTGTTCAGAGCTGTCCATCTTTTCTTTGCTTCCTTGTAAGTTTGCTTTTGTTCTCTGCTGTGCACTGTTTACTTTGTTCTTTTTCTCCCTTCCTTCTCCCCTCCCCAAGAAGGCTATAATTGAGTGAGGATATGTGTGTATACATATATACACACATGCATACACATATACACATGTACACACATAAACATATAAACAGACATATACTTAGATATCTGTAATCATTCATATATAGACATATACATCCATATGCATCTATATAAGACCGTACTATACTGGTTTGTCCTCTGTTTCTCTGGTTGATAACATCTTCCTTTATAAGTCAGTCTTTCCATATTTTTCTAAATCTGCCAACTCATCGTTTCCTACACAACAGCAATATTCCAACCTTATACTGTCTAGTTATTTTAAATAGTCTAAAGCAATATTGCTTAATATGGCTGACATATAATGTAGTTTCCCTATTTTTCTTTTTTGGTTAAATCTGTTTTAGCTTTAACTTTGTCTGAGATCACGATTACCATCCCTGCTTTTTTTTCCTAATAAATTCTACTCCTGATCTTTATTTTATGTTTGTGTGTAACTCTTATTTCCTATCCTTCCTGACTCCTCTACTTTACTTCTACCACTACCTTGCTCTCCCATTACTTAACCTCCCTCCCCTCCAAAGATCCCTCCCTTATCCTCTCTCCTCTCCCCTTTCCCCTTCTTGTTTCTATCTGAATTTAGAAGATTTTTATAGCCTTCCAGATATATGTTATTCCCTCTTATTCCATCCTCGTTAATCTAGACACCCTTCTAAATCCTGCCTTATCCTTTCCCTCCCTCTTATTTCTTTATAAATTTAGAAGACTTATTTTTTATTTCCTTCTCTCTCTCTCTCTCTCTCTCTCTCTCTCATAGATATAGATATAGATATAGATAGATAGATAGATAGATAGATAGATAGATATTATATGTATATATAGTATATATACATATATATGTATAATATCTATCTATCTATCTAATCATATAGTTCTCTCTTTAACTCAGAACTGATGTGAATAGAGTTCCTTGTAAAAATCCCTCCCTTAGCCTCTCCCCCATCCCTATCCCCTAAACCTTTTATTTCTTTCTGAATATAGAAGACTTTTATAATACCCTTCTAGAGAGAGCTGTGTTGTTCTCTCTTTAATTCATTCCTGATGAGAGTAAGGTTCCAGAACTGCCAGCCCTTCTCCCCTCTCTATTTCCTCTGTGTAGATTCTTCCTCTCACCGCTCATATGTATGAGATAATCCCTCATTTTAACTTTTCCTAAATGGTTTTACTTTTTAGAATCACATGATACTCAGGTCTATCCCAATCTTTCTTTAGAACTACCCAATTATCTAATAACAATATTAGACATATGTTTTACATTTCCTCATATAAAAAAGTAAAAGGTCTGTCCTTTCCCAAGATTTTTAAAGCACAGAGAGAACCATACAGATATGAAAATCTCCCCCCACCCTGGAATTTCTTCTGTCAAAGGAGGCATTCTCTGTCTTTGAAGGCCATGCCAAGGGAAAGGCACCCCTATAAGTTCCCATAATTTTGTCCTTGCATATCTTTATATTTGGTTCTAAATGCTATTCTATAGATCAATAAATTGCTTAATATGCCTGGCATATAGATATGTATATTTAATAAATATTTAATATTGTAGATATTTAATAAATATTTAATATTGTAGATATTTAATAAATATTGATTGAAAGTAGTAAAACATTCTCAATGTTAAATTCAGTAATTTTAAATTTTTATTAATTTAATAAATATATTTAATTAAATAAGTTTAATAGATATGATTAATAATTAATTATTAATTGATTTAAGGGAGTGGAAACATTCTCAATATTAAATTCCGTGATTTTTCTATTGACTAAACTGATAATGTTTTTTACAGCACTTTTTAAACCTTCAAGTGCTATATAAATGTGAGGGATTATTGTTACTACCACCATTACTCATCTCTATGCCTTTGTGCTGATTCTCTCCACTTGTCCTTTGTATCCCCAATGTTTAGCAGGTTTGTAGTACACAGTAAGTGCTTAATAAATGCTATCATCTCCATGAACAGTTTCTGCCTCTCCTACTCCTACTGCTCAACATCTAGTGCTTTCTCACCCCAAATAACCTTTTATCTATTTTGTATATACTTACCTATGTACGTATTTGTTTCCCTCTATAGAATGTAAGCTCCCTGAGGGGAAGGGCTTTTTTCCTTGTGTCTATGTATCCATTGCGCCAAGAGTGGTGCACCTGGCCTAAGTGCTTAATAAATGCTTGATATTTATTAATAATGTGTAGTTTCAGCACTTCTGCAACTGTCCCAAACTGCCACTAGGTGGCAGTGGCACTATAATTTATGAGGTCTTGTAGGACAAAGTACAACTGAATTTTATACTCCATATCCTTATATTCAAATACTCCAATGGATGTGTGATCTCATCAGATGTAGGCATTCCTTCCAACAATGCAATACACACGCTATCCCGTACTTGCCTCCCCTGTGTGATTCTCATCTGTCTTCCTATAAATTCACCATAAGGGAGTTAATAGCTTTCGTGTTTTCTTTCAAAAAGTGTGAGTATATAAGTCTGGGGCACCTGGTTGTCCACTGGTTATCCTAGACTCACCGATGTGAAAATTTATGATTAGAATGGCTGAAATTAATTAAGCATTAAATGTTAAATCTTGTCATTCTAATTACCTACTTTGGCATCAAAAAACTTTCTAGGCAGCCTCAGTGTGTAATGGAAAGAGCACTGGTTAGAACTGTGTTCTGCCACTTACTAGATGCAGGACTGGGCAAATCAGCTCACCTTCCTGAGCCTCAGTTTTCTCATCTATAGAATGGGATATTTATACTCGTACCTGATAGGATTATGAGTAGAAGCACCTTAACTATAAAACACTATAAAATGTGAGCTACATGCTGTTCTTCAACTACCACAGTTAAGAGCAGTCTTCTCATCCTGAGTAGATTAAGCTTAACAGATAAATGTAAGTTTCTTCATTTAGGCTCAGAACTCAATTACTTGACCACTAGAATGTCCTTGGGCAAGTCACTTAACCTCTATTCTCCTCAATTTCCTCATCCAGGAAGGGGAAGCAGTGTAGAACAGTAATAAGGAACAGAGGTCTTAGAGTCGGGAACACCTGGCTTTGAATCCTTCTTGACATTTGACTAGCTGCGTGACCCTGGGCAAGTCACTTAGCCCCTCTGAGCCTCAGTTTCCTTATCTGTAAAATGAGGATAATAATAATAACGTTCACCTCACAGTATTATTGTGAGGATCCAGTGAGATAATGCGTGTCAAGTACTTTGTAAACCTTAAAATATAAGTGTCAGCTGTTCTTATTTTCATAAAATGATGGGGTTGGACCAAATAACTACTAAGGTTTCTTCCATTTCTAAATCTGTGGTCTCATTGTGTGTGAAGTTTGCCTTTTGTTCTCAAAGAGGACAGGAAGATGATGACAGGACTTGCAGTTGACTTGGATTTGAGGGAGGGGTGGCTGTGCAAAGTCACCAGCCTCACTTTCCCCTCCAGAGCCATCTGGGTCCAGGATCCAGATATCACAGGACAATCAGGTCTAATGGAGATGGCCCATGATGCTGTGGAAGACCTCGGCCTTTTTAAACTAAGGTCTTTTCAAGTTCTCACATTGAGTAAGGTAATGCCCCTTCAGTGAATAGGCCTCTTAAAGAAGTGAGTCAAGGGACGACTCCTTTAATAATAAAAGAAAAAAATCCGACTGGGAGAGGAAGACCCTCAGGGTTGCTGGCCAGAAGAGAAACAATGACTATTTACATTCACTCTGAGCCAGCAGGGCCCAAGGAAGGTAGATAGGTCCCTGCCCCATAATCTTATGATCCTAATAACAGTAACTGTTATTTCTATAGCACCTTGAGGTTTACAAAGCATTGTCCTCACAATCAACCTATAAGGTAGACAGTACGATTGTTATCCTCATTTTAAAGATGAGGAAACTGAGGGAGGCTCAAGAAGCCCAGGTCACACAGTTAAGTTACTAAGGATCAGAAACAGTTCAAACCCAAGGAAGTCTCCAGTGTTCTTTCCACAACACCACACTCCTCATTACAGGACGGGGAAGACCTGGTTTGTCATCAACTTACGTGAAAGAAGCTGGAATTTTAACTGACGACAAGCTCAGTATAAGCCAATGTTGTGACATAAATGCTAAAAAAAAATTTTAAATACCATTATTAATGCAGTCTCAAATTGGATTAATAGAAATATGGTTTTCAGGTCAAGGAGGGTAATAGCCTCCTACTTTAATAGCCTCCTACTAAAGGGTACTTCATGCTGATCAGACCATATCTGGACTATTGTATTCTGTTCTAAGTACCAGTCACTCTTTTTTTTTTTTTTTTGGAAGGGGGAAGGTAGGGCAATTGGGGTTAAGTGACTTGCCCAAGGTCACACGGCAATTTTTTGTGTAGTGTCTGAGGCCAGATTTGAACTCAGGTCCTCCTGAGTCCAGACTGGTGCTCTATTCACTGTGCCACCTAGCCACCCTGACCACTCACTCTTAAATTATTTTATTGATCTTTTTTTGCATCCCTTTCATTTCCAAATATATCCTCCTCACAGAACCATCCTTTATAACACAAAGAAGAAAAGAAATAGTTCAGCAAAACTAACACATCAACTGTTTGACATGTATCCATCCCATAATCCTCCACCTCTACAATGGAAGGAGTTTAACCACTCATTTTTAATCATTTTAATAATAATAATATCTAGCGTTTATATAATGCTTTACAAACATTATCTTATTTCAGCTCTGGGAGATGGATGCTATTATTACCTCCATTTACAAATGGGGGCGGGGAGGAGAGCTTAAGGTTAAGTGTCTTGTCTAGTCTTGTCTATGGCTAGTCTCAGTCTAAATTCAGATTTGAGCTCAGGTCCATTCTCTCTTTTCTGTACCTACCTAGTTCCCTATGTCCAGGAGAATGGGATCAAGATGGCAAAAGGTCAGGGAATCTACATATGTAGAATGTTCAAAGCATTTGCAAATGTTTAGTCTAGAAAATAAAAGACTTAAATAAGATGGCTGCCTTCCAGTATTTAAAGGATCATCATCTGGAACACAAACGAGACTTAGCATATGCCATATTGAAGACCAGCGGGTGAAAGTAACTGAGAGATAAAATTTCAGTTCAGTGTAAGGAAGAGCTTTCTAATCAGAGCTGTCCATCAGTGGAGAGGGCTAGGTCTCAAAGTGCTAAGCTCTCTTTCATTCAGGACTAACAATTATCTATTAAGAATAGATAATTGCATCAGGTAGAAGGTGGACCTCTACAGGTCCCTTCCAATTGTAATATTATGTGGATTTTTAAAACATGACTGCTCTTGAAATAATTAAAACTGACCTAGAACTGAGAACTACCCTTCTAGATAGAGGTTTTGAGGCTCTGCCAAGGTCAGGAGCAGTGCTGGAACAAATATAGTTCTGTTTCATACCTAGCTACTCTCACTGCCTATTCCCCTTCAAAGTAATTCTTCAGTCAAAGGTAGAATCCCTTTTTGTGCAAGAAAGATGACTGCTTTCCAAGACAGGTGCCACATAGAAGCAGATGACCTTCTAGTTATTTCTAGGAGTCCTCTTCTGGCCTAGCAGTGATGTGCCGGCCAAAAAAAGAATTCTTTTAATTTAAAAATGTTCCAACTTTGTGCTACAACTAAAATAATCCTTTCATAACCTCTACCTCTCATGTTTGATTGGGATGAGAGGAGGACACGTCCATGCAGACCAGGTAAAGAAAGAGGAGGTTGGTAAAGCTTAAAAGAAAAATGTTGGCAGCTCAACCTTCATGTAGGATAGGAGCAGCTAGGTGGCGCAGTGAATAGAGCATCAGCCCTGAAGTCAGGAGGACCTGAGTTCAAATATGGCCTCAGACACTTAATGCACTTACTAGTGGTGTGACTTTGGTCAAGTCACTTAACTCCAATTGCTCTCCAAAAAAAAAAAAAAGGCAAAGAAAAGAAATGTAGGCTAGCCTAAAATGCCCAGAAGGGCAAGGGCCATTCATAGCATCCTAGAGTGATAGATTTAGGGCTAGGAAGGACCCCGGGAGCTATTGAGTCCTACAGATGAAGAAATTGCGGCTGAGGAATGCGAAGTGATTTGGCTAGCAAGTATCTGAGGCAGTATCCAAGCCCAGGTCTCCCTGACTCCAGGCTGAGCACCCCATCTCCGAATCCATCTTGCTGCCTCAGTTAAGAAAAATCCTTCTCTGGGTCTTGACAGCACAGGAATGCAAAGGTCCTCTTGATTTCTATAGATGTAGGTACTTCTGAGGCCATACCCCATTAACTGTTAGCCAGCCCCATGACAGTCCATGGAGTCAGCCTTCTTCAGGACTGCAAATGACCTCAAGTAGGGTACAAGTGAGAAATCATGATGTATTGGGAAAATCCTGTACCGAGAGTCAAGGCAGGTGGGCATATGGTAGGTTCTTAATAAATCCTTATTGAATATAACTTTGGATATATCACTTGATATCTCTGGGTTTCATTTTTATCTGTAAAATAAGGGTCTAGACCAGAAGAGCTCAAAGGTTTCTTCCAGCTCTGAGATTCTAAGACTCTAGGTGACTATTATTATGATTTTTTATTATGAGTTTTCTCCATGACATATTTATTAGGATCTTGAAATAGCAAGAATTTTTCATTCTGTTTCTACTCCTACCCCCCTCTCACTGTTAGAACACTGACATCTTCTCATTAGAATGAAGAACTTTGGGAGACCCTGCTAGGATATGAATTGAGGCTCCAAACTTCAGCAGATTAGTCTTTTAGATCACTTGGTGATTTTGAAGACAAATATCACCTTCATCAATTTACACAAAGTCTACCTGCTTATCTTGATTTTCCTCTTAGCTTCTTGATACCAGAGAATTTTCTGGGCTTTAAATGCCTGTATCTAAATATCTAGCCTTGCATGTAAACATGTATTCACTCTATCTTATTTTTAGTTGACCTTTCACCAAATTGTGTTTATAAGAAAATAGAGCAAGTATTGCTTTCTAGAATGTTAGAGCTATAAGGCACCTTGGACATCATTAGATCTAAATAATTCATTTCATAGATGAGAGTGATAAGACCAAGGTCATATAGTTATAGCATCAGAGCCAATCAATCCATCAGTCAGTCAATTAACCAGCTTTTATTATGCATGTGCCAAACACTCTGCTAGGCACTGGGGATACAATAATTTTTTGAAAAGTGAAAAAATCTCAACTCTCAAGGGGCTTACATTCTATCAAGGGAGACAATTTGTCCTTATATTAGAACATGTAGAACATATACAAAATAAACACAAGGTAATATGGGCACTGGCAGTTGCCAAGATCAGGAAAGGCTTTGGGTAAGAGTGACACTTGAGTTTCATCTTGAAGGAAGTCAAGAATCCCATGAAACCTTGGTGAGAAGGTGATGAGGAGGTGAGAAAGGAGGTAGCCAAGCCTCTGGGGATGGGAGATGGAGTATTGTGTATGACGAACAGAAAGAAGGCCAACTTGGCCGGACCATACAGTTTTGGAAGCAGGATACTGTATGAGGCAGGAAAGATAGGTCCTAGTCAGATTAGAAAGAACCCATGTCTCATGCCTTCAGACTCCAGTCCAGATTCCATTTTGTTTTTAATTGTATTTCTCTTTCATTCATGTCTCTTATTATTCTTCTCAATCCCTTCTGGTGGTATATGCCTTTTAAAACTTGGACTTTTCCCTTCTAGCCATCCCTTCCTTACATGTCTTACTTCAGTCTCTAAGAAAAGTAGAATTATATTTTTCAATTTTAGATTTTGGTTAATTGGTCTATTCTTAAAATAGACTATTCAGCTAGAATACTACTTTTTCTATCAAATTGAAATTGAAATCTAAAATAATTAAAAACACAAGCATGGCAAATAAAATGTTGAAGGCAAATTTTTGGTTTCATCATATCCAAAGAGGACTCTGTGTGTGTATATACACACACACATGCATACACACACACATATATATATACACACACATATATATATATGCACACACACACACACACACACACACACATATATATATATATATATATATATATATATATATACATATATATATATATGCATATGCTCTGCTAAGAAGAGTTGTTAGGACTTCTTAAACTTTTTCCACTCACGACCCCTTTTTACCCAAGAAATTTTTATGCAATCCAGGTATATAGGTATATAAAATAAGTATGCAAATAAAGCACTTCATGATAATAAATCAAAAGAAATTTATTTTTAAAAATTATTTGGCATACATATAATTTTACCATTTAGTAAAGATGAAAGCAAATTTGCCTACTAATGAGATGAAGGTGCTTGTTTAATTTTTACATAGAATTAAATATTGGCAGAATATTTGATACTGATATTTTGGTCATTGTGGTTCAGAAACCTTTTATTGTTGCTAAATTTTTGGTAACTTCATATGGGGTCACAACCCATACTTTAAGAATCACTGGAATAGGTGTAGCTAGGTGGCACAGTGAGTAGAGCGTCGGCCCTGGAGTCAGAAGGACCTGAGTTCAGATCCAGCCTCAGACACTTAATGCACACACAAACAAAAACCTAGCCGTGTGACCTTGGGCAAGTTACTTAACCCCAATTGCCCTCCAAAAAGCAAAAAAAGCACTAGAATAAGTTACCTCCACTTTGTTATTATGCAATGAGGACATGCCTAAAGCTATGCTTTCTCTCTCTTCTTTCTTCCCTCAGGCTGCACTGGTGGGAGGAACAACTATGATCATAGGCCATGTTCTGCCTGACAAAGAAACATCCCTCCTGGATGCCTATGAGAAGTGCAGGAACCTGGCTGACCCCAAAGTCTGCTGTGACTACTCCCTCCACATGGGAATCACCTGGTGGTCTCCAAAGGTAACAGTTTCTCTAATTTAATAGTGGCCATCTTCCAGTGTATATTGCTATCAGCATTTTAGCCTACAGCTCTCCTGGCTGTTTAATACCTCTGTATACCTGACCTTAAAAAGTCAGTTGAACAAAACAAAAGAAAAATTAGCTCCAAGAGGTGGTGATGGGGGAAAGAGAGGGAGAAAGGGCATGGGCCTTTTCCCTAAAGTTGGTAGAGATTTGGTTACTTGGAGCCCTGGTCTCTTGTTGATATTACCCATCATAGATGCAATGTCTTATAGCGATTGAATAGATTCTTTTCAAAGTGACATGGCTGATGGGAGTGGAAGGGAAGAGGGATATCCCCTCCACTACCCCGAGAACTTCCTTCTCAGGGGCCAAGTTTTACCTCCGTTGCCAGCTCTACTGACAAAACTCACTACAGAAATAACCACTTGACCTTTTAAGGAGCCTTGGGGCATGGCCAAATTTTTTTTTTCCAACTAAAAGGCACCTATTTTCTTTTCTCTCACATTGGAAAAAAGAAAAGAAAAACAAAACCTGATAACAAATTTGCATAGTCAAATTCCCATATCAGTCATGTCCAAAAATGTCTCCTTCATCTTTAGTCCATCAGTTCTCCATCAGGAGGTGGATAGTATGTTTCATTAGCCTTCTCCTAGCATTCTGATTGGTCTTTAAATTAACTAGTGTTCTTAAGTCTTTCAGAATTGTCATTACAGTATTGTTGTTATTGTATAAATTGTTCTTCTGACTCTGCTTACTTTATTCTTCATCAATTCATACAAGTCTTCCCAGGTTTCTCTGGAATTGTCCTTTACAACACAGTAACATTCCATTTTATTCATATACTCTTAATTTGTTCAGCCAGACTCCAATGGGGAGGGCATCCCCTTAGTTCCCAGGTTTTTGCTACTGCAAAGCACTGCTACAAAAATTTTAGTACATCAGAGTTCTTTTCCACTTTTTTTTATCTCTTTGGGAATAGGCCAGCATGACCAAATTTTTACCCAAGGAAATCCCAAATTGTTTCTATAATTCTATTAGAGACAGGCCTTCACACTTTATGAAGGAATTGTTGCATATGAAAATCATATTAGCAATTAACACCTTGTCATTTGTTATTACATCCCTCATACTCTCCTTCCACTTAAACATTTGCCATCTCTGGAAAATCAACTCAGGTACATTTTGGCAAACTCATTGTAGAACAGTTCACAAACTGAAAGCTAACGTTCTTTTCACAAAGTTACAAGCCTACTGTAGCTGATGAGTATGGGGATTACATTTACTTCCAAACTCAATTACACGATTTTAACAAGCAGATATTATTTTTATAAAATTCTGCTGTTTGTCTTGGTACTTGCAGAGGCCTTCCCTAAGACAAAAACACTAAGGAAAAGAAAAAGAAGAAGAAAACCAAGCCACTGCACCACACCCCATAGCCTGGTCTCTGTAGAACTCCCAAAAGGGTTGAGGGTTGTGGGGTTGGCTGGAAGTCATTCCAGCCCCTCTTTGGATGAGTAACTAAATTGCTTTGTATTGGTGCTTTTGTAGTAACATTGACCCAATGCATTAGAGAGACTGAAGCACTCCCCTGCTTCCTCTCATACTAAAGGACTCCTCTGTTCTGGACCCACTCTGTAAATTGGATTTGATACTGGGGAGTAAAAGTTTTCCTGGGCCCCTGAAACACATAAGGATCCCTAAATTTCTCCAGGGATCCTTGCCACACCTAGGGGATTCAATTAGAAGTCTGCTCATACACCTCAACTGAGACAAGCAAACTAATAATTTAAATGGAAAACAAAGCCCCAAAAGGGTGTGGGACTCCAGACAGGAATTAAGGAATGGGGGAAGGGGGGTGATTACTCAAGGTTACTTTGAGTTTCAGGCAGACGTTATCCTATGGATCTAAAGCCCTCAGGATATCAGACAGGCTACCTAGACTCAAGTCACAGTTAAGTCAAGTTGTCTAGATCTGCTTAAAAGTAGAGGGAAAAAGGAGCAAGAGCAATCTCCCATGTTCCCACCATTGCTAGATGGATCGACAGTTACTATTTTCCTAGGTATATAATCATCCATACTATTTATATCTTTTTCCATACTCACAAGTACAGTAATATAAGATATTGATATATAAGCATTCAGCTGTACAAAACTTAAAAGCTGGTCGAACTTGTAAAGAAAACATATCAGAAGACTGACTGTTAATTACCATCTAAAACAAAAGCAAACAAAAAGCACATTAATTTTTCTCCCACAGATTCCTGCTGTACTAGGGTGCCCACAGAGAGTCCTGGGTGGCCTAGAGACAGCTCAGTGACACAGCAGATAAGAGTACGAAGCTTAGAGTCAGGAAGACCTGAGTTCAAATCTAGCCTCAGACGCTTACCAGCTGTGTCACTTAATCTCCACCTGCCTCTGTTTCCTCAGCTGTAAAATGGGAATAGTGATAGAATCTACCTCACATGTGGGGCATGGAAAGTGCTTGGCACAGTGCTTGGCACATAGAAAGGGTTTTAAAAAGTCTTGTTCCATTTCATTGCCTTCCCCAGATAGAGAATCTCTCCTGAGTCCCTGAGATGCAGATAAAGGTAAAGCCAGGTAAAGCCCCATCCCCAATATTATTAGTAATCGATGGCATTAATGATGAGGATAAAGATGACAACCACACTCTACAGTTTTCAGCAAGCGTTCTGTGTTCTCTGATTTGATCATCACACAGAAGGCAGTTTGGGGAATTACTTCTCTGCTCCAGATAACTTTTCTGTGTCTCAGGCCCCTTAAGTGATTTATCAAAGATAAAGTTGGTACACACGGAGGGAGGGAATGAAACGCAGGTCATCCAGGGCCCCATCCGTCAATCTCGAGAATATGTAATGTTGACCTTTTCCTTCCCTCAGGTGAAAGCAGAAATGGAGACTTTGGTGAGAGAGAAAGGTGTCAACTCATTCCAGATGTTTATGACCTATAAAGACTTATATATGCTTCGAGATAGTGAATTATATCAAGTGTTCTGTGCTTGCAAGGATATTGGTGCAATAGCCCGAGTCCATGCTGAAAATGGAGAACTTGTGGCCGAGGCAAGTATAAAGACAAAATTCAGAAAGGGGCGGGCAGTGAAGGTACATCTGGTAGTTGGACTTCTCAGCTGGGGATCTGAATTAGAGCCTTCTGGTTCCAGCTGCCAACTAAGTTGTAAGCTCTTCAAGGATAAAGACTCTCTCTTCTAATTCTTAAGTATCCCCCATAGTGCCTGTTTAAAATCACTGTGTGATATTTAATGCCTTTTATTTATTTATTAGGCTAAAGTCCTGCCTTAACACCTTCTGGTGTCCTCAAGGTGACCCTGGGTTCACCCTGGGCTATTCCTCCAAGCTCTGACAGGTCCTACCCAGTTGAAAAGACTTCAGAGTTTATAAGCCTAGTGTTAGGCTGTTATGTCTTGCTTGTCCCCTAAGGGTCAGCCTTGCTATAGATTCAGAAGGGCCTACACCAGATTGACTAGGGGGTGATTAATTTTTCAGCCACAATGATTCTCCAAGATCATCTACCAAAATTGAGAGAGGTTATATCAAAATAAAGGAAAGACTCATATTGATGAAATCCCAGATCCTTGATTTATTATTTCACCTGTTTACTGATTACTTAGAACACATTTAGAAAAATAAAAGATATGTTCAGTCATTTAAAAATGTGAATTGGGGAATCTAATTGCCAAATGAATCAAACCTAAATGGCCCAAACTAAGCCCTAAGGCTTTTCTCTTCAAAGAAAAATGATGAAGGAAAAAGAAAAAGCTGCTGGGTTTTTGTACAGTTCTTCCATTTGAGGTTCATTATTTCTATCTTGGATCTATCTCATAAACAATCTCAACTTCCTTTTTCTTTGCTATTTATTCAGGGTGCCAGAGAGGCACTAGATTTGGGCATCACAGGCCCTGAAGGAATAGAGATCAGCCGTCCAGAGGAGGTAAGAAAAGTTTGTTGTGGCTTCTTTTTTTTTTCCATCTACCTTCACACAGGGACTTAAAATTTGGGGGAGGGTTAGAGACATCTACAAATATAAATTGGATTTTATATATTTTCCTCTTTCCATGAGGGAAAATCCCAATTGACTGCTTCACAGAGATCATTTTTTTTGTATTCTCAGGATAACATAGTGTCCTAAATGATAATTTAGGACAAGTATGGCCTAAAGCTTTTTTGAGAAAAATTTTCAGGACAGAACCATAACTAGCAATTTTGGTGCTTGGTCCAGCAGTTCAGGCCTCACCCTCAATCAGCTTTATAACTTATAATGTGAAAATAATTCGAGCAGTGACTGGGACATTTGAGCTGAAGGATGGAGCCAATGATTTTTGTAGGGGCTCACAGATGAATACTACTAAGTGAGCTAGGTGCTAAGCTCAGTTGTATCTGTAGTGTATGTGTTAAATTTTTGCTCTCTTTAAATTTTGGGGCCTTGGAGCAAAGCCTCCGTCACTGTACTCTAATGATAACTCTGTCTCATAGGGAACTGGAACAGCCCTGTGTTGTCTCTTTCATTAAGAAATCAAAGCCATGCACTAGAGGGTAGTCTGGGCAAAGCTGGATTAAGAAAGGGAAAAGACTGAAAAATATCAGAGCCCTTCCTCCTCCTCTTTCTGGGCTGTTATTGAAAAAAGCATATGATTAGTGAGTATTAGAGGAAGCTATCAAACCCAGATCTCTCTTTGCA
Organism: Gymnobelideus leadbeateri; assembly: GCA_011680675.1. Taxonomy (NCBI): domain Eukaryota; kingdom Metazoa; phylum Chordata; class Mammalia; order Diprotodontia; family Petauridae; genus Gymnobelideus; species Gymnobelideus leadbeateri. The sequence continues at coordinate 430,135 of WOXC01010343.1, read as the reverse complement.
GATATAAGTAAGGGACCCCAGATAACACAGGGAACTGTAAGATGGATAATCTCTGTAAATGTGTGTGGCACAGGCAGACATACAGCCCTAGACGAGACATTACCTAGCACAATGTCTTACCTTCAAAAAACACTTGATTTTGGAGGGTGATGAATCTTGTTTCCTTCCTGTGTTCTGTTTCCCCAAACAGCTGGAAGCCGAAGCGACCCACCGTGTTATCACTATTGCCAACAGGGTAAGCAGCATTCCCTCCTCTCTCCTGGAATCAGAACCCAACCACCCCAACTTGCAGAAGTTCTAACAGCTGCCTTTTGTAATTTATTCTTCATCGTTCTCAGATACTTTGTCTTGTGTCCCTTTGCTGCCACCTCTCTCAAAACACAGCCCTCTCCTATCAGAACCTAAGATAAAAATGGATTCACTACCAAAGTATAAATAGCTCACAGTCAGTACTTCCATTACAAGGGGCTGGTTAAAGAGGATGAAGAGGACGTGAAGGGACAATAGAAAGAGTAGGAGAAAGAATGCCAAACTTGGAGATTCCCTCCTGGTACACGCACTGGCTGTCTTTCATGATCCCCATCTCTCTACCTATTACAACCCTCTCTCTTTAAAACTCATTTCAGATGCCATCTCTTCCATGATGACTTCCCCAGCTCCCCAGCTGAAAATTATAACTTCAAATTTTTCATAGCCCTTTGATCGTCCTTTGTAGCTAATTGCATTTATAGAATGAAGGATTAACAGATAGCTTAGAAGGGTCCTTAGAGATCATTGAGGGTCATCTAGTCCAGCCTCCTCATTTTATAGATAAGGAAACTGAGAACAATTTAGGTTAAGTGACTTGCCCAAGGACACACAGGTAGTAAGTGGCAGAGACAGGATTTTCTCAGAGACAGCAAGCTCTTTTGATTCCAGATTCCAGATTAGGCCATACTGCCTTCAGCCCCATTATTAGAATGTAAGCTCCTTGAGGGCAGGGCTATAGAGCTTGTTTCAAAATCTTTATGTCCCCAGTATTGTATTGGAGGCTTCATATTTGTCATGTGGACTGGAAAAAAAGGCTGCATCAAAGCAATATTTTGAAGAACCAGGCTATCTGTCCCACTTAGGTATTTCTTAGGCTAATAACTATAGTTTTAATCCCAACGATAACTTATTCTGGGTTGAAACTAGACAGTCAAGGAAAAATCCCTTATTTTTATAGATGAGGAAACTGAGGCCTAGAGAAGTTAAATGATTTATCAAAGGTAATAGAGCAGTTTGGTAGAGTGGAAGAAAGTGCTGGATCCAGGGTCATAGGACTTCTTCAGCTTTTTAACTATGTGACTTTGTGAACCTCAGTTTCCTCTTCTATAACATGAGGGGGATGGGAATCAGACTAATTACCTTTGTGGTCCTATCACCAAGTCTATGAGCTCATTAGTGACAGAGCTCTTCCTAGCACTGAAATCTCTATATCCAAGAACAGGCTTATTTGTGTTAAACTTTATTTGTTTGAGTTTGATTTAGGATATATTTTGCCTGTTTAGAATCTTAGCTGTCAGAGGTTAGCCCCCATGGTTTCTGATGCTCTATATGCGAGATACTGTGTGCTTAGTCCCTTAAGGCTTTATTAGTAAATTCAAGTCACATTCAGATAAAAACATTCTCTTTTGATAAATTATTGATGTCCATTTTCCATAGGAATTTTCTTAAAGTCCATTACCTTTTTTTCCTTAAAGTTCATTTCTGGTATAAGGGTAGAAAAAGAGTGACTTAAATACTTACCAATGACAGTGGTCAGTCTTTCACTAATCTACCCATACAGAATGACTTCCATGTCATGGGTCAGAGAATGGAGTTTAAACATGCTTGGTCAGTGGGTAGCAGCCTCCCTGTTTATATACAAATGCCTCAGACACAATTTGAGTTCTTTCCATGTCAACTCTATGGGCAAGACACAAAATTATCAGGTTGGATTTGAACTCAGGTCCTCCTGACTCCAGGGCCAGTGCTCTATTAACTGTGCCACTTAGCTGTCCCTGGACTTATTTTTATTAAAAGTTATTTTTCCTGTGAAGATGCTCTCTACATCCTATGCCTCGTTTGTTGAAAGACCCATTTCGTGAGAACTGTGTTTCTTGTGTTTAGACTCATTGTCCAGTTTACCTGGTCAACGTTTCCAGTATCTCTGCCGGAGATGTCATTGCTGCTGCTAAAATGCAAGGTAAGCCTGCAGACAGGGATGGAAGAGGGTAAGGCCGGTGAAACTCAGCTTAGGACACAGTATTTACAAAGTGATTGGAGTCAAGGTTGGCTGGCTTCTTCTCTAATTTTTGCTTCAAAGGGGCTAACTTGGGCTGCTGGGATTTCCCAGAACGGTGAAGACTCCTCTCCTATTTTTCTAATGACCTTTTCCTTCCATCTAATCCAATCTCTTCATTTGACAGATGAAGAAACTGAGGCCTGTAACGTTTAATTGAGTTGCTGCCTGTGGTCACAAAGGCAGTAATAATAGCAGAGCTGGGATGCTTTTTCCATTGAAGATAAATCCTAGGGAGTTCTGAAGAACACATAAATTCCCCAGGGCCTCATAGTTAGTGTCAGAAACAGAATTAGAACCCAGGTCTCCCTGACTCTGAGTCCATTCTGTAGAATTTTAAACTAGAAAAAGGCCAGTGGATTTGTTGTTGTTGTCGTTCAGTTGTTTCTGACTCTTTGTGACTGCATTTGGAGTTTTGTTGGCAAAGGTACTGGAGTGGTTTGCCACTTCCTTCTCCACCTTATTTTCCAAATGAGGAAACTAAGGTAAATAGGGTTAAGTGACTTTCCCAGGGTCACACAGCTAGTAAGTGTCTGAGGCCAGATTTGAACTCAAATATTCCTGACTCCAGGTCCAGTGCCCTATCCAATGAGCCACCTAGCTGCCTTTAGAGGTTACTTAGGGTCATATAAGCAGTATTTGTAAGTGGCAGGACCTGAACCCAGACCTCCCTGCTTCTCTTGGAAAAGAAAATTTATTTGTTCTGAGAGCAGTTAAAAACTAATAACATCGGGGCGGCTAGGTGGCGAAGTGAATAGAGCGCCGGCCCTGGAGTCAGAAGGACCTGAGTTCGGAGCTGGCCTCTGACACTTAATCCACACAAACAAAAACCTAGCCGTGTAACCTTGGGCAAGTTACTTAACCCCAATTGCCCTAAAGGGGCGGCTAGGTGGCGCAGTGAGTAAGAGTGCGGGCCTCGGAGTTGGGATGACCCCAGATCAAATCGGGCCTCAGAAAATGAGCACCCACACATAAATAATGACTAGCCGTGTAACCTTGAGCAAGTTACTTAACCCCAATTGCTTTAAAAAAAAAAAAACTAATAACATTAATGATCCCATTTGTCTTCAGATTAAGAATTCCTTCCATTCTACATGCAAATTCTGGGGGAGTTTTTGCTGTCTCTTAGGGCAAATAAGTCAGGGACAACATCAGGTCTGCATGAACAGACTTGTCTTTTAGCAAAAGAACTATAACCAGCTAGCTCATAGCCAGAATTTAGAAAAGTTCCAATTTGAAAATGGATTTTATTTCTACCTATGTAACACACCTTTCCCATACTAGATGCCCCAAAATTCATTTGTTAACTCAGTTTGCACTTTTGATCACCATTTTTTCCATAGAGACAATGCTATAAATGATGGAGGGTCGGGTGATGGTGGTTGAGTTATAACAGAGAGGCTTCCAACTGTTTGAGGAAACAAAACAGAAAAATGAAATCAAGGTTTATCACTTCCCAAATAACATTTTTTGAGTGCCTACTATATACAAGGCATTGGGAAGAGGGTATACTTTTCTTCATCTCTTTTCCAGAGTTAAGATTTGATATTTTTATCTAGCATTTTGTTTAGTTTACTTTTTTCTCTTCATTTACATTAATTATTAGTCAGCTTATTAATCAAAGTATGGGGAAAAGGCAGGCCTTGAGGCTAAAGTAAATGATCAACTTCTCATTAAACACTTCCTAAATTATCAAGCTTATCTGCCCTCCAGGTGAAGTGTTTTCCAGTTGAAAGTAGGAGTAGAAGGTAGTCTTTTGCATTACCAAAAGATGGTCAGTTTAGACAGTGATGCTGAGGCCAAGATTATGAACTTAATCACCATTTGATTATTCCTACCATTACTTCCAACTTCCATTGCTATCCTCCTCCAAACTTGTCTATTTCTGTCAAGGGTAAGCATATCTTCCAACTCTTAAAAGAGCATTTACAATCTTATTGATTCTACCACCACAGGATCTCTCAGCTCCTTCCTAGCTAGCTGCTAGCAGTGACTGCTCCCTGCTATGAGCTTTGGTAGCATTTTCTTCAGTACTTACTGCTTTCTAGAGAGGCAGTGTGGTTCACTGGAAAGAGTACTGGGCTGAGGAGACCGGGGTTTAAGGCTTGATTCTGACTTTTCTTTGCTTTTTGGACCTCTGTAAGTCACTCAGTCCCAGTATCTGTAAAAGGAAGATCATTGGAATTACTCCTCTGATCTCATCATTGTCAGGAACACTAAAGAAATGGAAGCTGTTATTATCCAGTCATTTACCACCTAGGGTTGCATGATCATAGATCCAGAGCTGAAAGAGACTGCAGAGGCTCTTCATTTTACAAGTGATGGTCCAGGAGGTTAACTTAACCAAGACCATACAAGTAATAAGTAAGCAGAAGCAAGATTCAACCTCATTTTCTGACTTTGAATACAGCCCTCCCTTTCTTCTTTTCTTCTTTCCCCTTTCCTTTCTTCCTTCTTTCCTTTCTTCCTTTCCATCATTCCTTCCCTTCCTTCTTACCATCCTTCTTTCATCTCTCTGTCCTTTCTTCCTTTGTTCTTTCTCTTTTCCCCACTTTCTTTCTTCCCTTCCTCTTTACTTCCTTTCATCCTTCTATCTTTTTCTTCCCTTCCTTTCTTCCTTCCTTCCTTCCTTCCTTCCTTTCCTTTCTTCCATCTTTCCTTCCTTCCTCAGTCCTTCCTTGTTTTCCTTCCTTTTCTCCCATCCTCTCTCCCTCTCTCCCTCTTCAAATCATAGAACTAGAAAGGCCTTCAAAAGTCATTTAGTACAACCTCTTGATATTACAAGTGAGGAAACTGAGGCCCAGGTAGGTTTAAGTGGCTTCTAAAAAATCACACGCAGATGGTAGGCATTAAGAACATGCAGGATACTTTGTATCCAGTATAGCTTGGTGTGCTCATAAAATCATCATGTCAGTTCTAATAAATTTAGAGATGTCATTAATTCATGTAACAATTAAAATTTTGCTAACTAAATTTTCTTTTAAATGTTTATTGATTAATTATAAACAAAACCACAATAATAGTTATCATTTATAGGTTAGCACTTTAAGGTTTACAAAGCACTTTACAGCAACTTTGGGAGGTAGGTACTATAATTACCCTCATTTCACAGTTAAGAAAACTGAGGCAGATAGCGATTTACATGACTTGCCGGGGTTACACAGCTAGTTCGTATCTGAATCAGGATTTGAATGTAGGTCTTCCTGACTCAAAGAGTCCAGTGCTCTACCCACGTGACACTATGCCCTGCTGAACTGGCCTCTTGGTTTTTGCCAGTTTATTGGAGACAAGACAAACAAGAAGAAACTCTTAACAGTGTAGCAAAACAATAAAAAATATGCTTTCTGAATTTAGTAGACTACAAATTATAAAAACAGAGAATAAATGATTTTCAGTATGCTCAGGAAAAAGGGACCTCACCAAATGCAGCTTTTCTCTTACAGAAGAACTTTGATCAAGCTCATTTTTTTGAGCCATTGCTCTCATCACTTTCCTTTTTTTTACTTTAATTGTACTGCTATAGAAATAGGAGCTGTTTCAAAATGGTGAGTTCTCATCTTCTTGTACTTCTGAAGACTGAAAGCTTAACTGAATTGAAACCACTTTAATGTTTTTGCATGTTTAATTTATTTCTTGATTAGGTTCATTTGCAAACCCCATCATTCCACATGTTGCAGAAGATGGTGGAATCTGAATCAGACTAGATAGGGAATAATCCTTGACTTACAAAGGCCTCACTATTTGACAGGATATCCTAGACTGTATTCTGGTCTAAAAGATGCTCTCTCTTCTCCATTTGAAAACACCTTTTCCATGTAAAAACTCTCAAGGCATTGTTTATTTTATAGAGCAATGAAATCCAAGTGCAAAACTATTACCATTATTTCTGTTTTTGAATATTGAGTGCAGGAAATTTGTAGCTGCACGTTTTGGCGATTCTTTCCTTTTCTTAGTAAAGTCTTTTACTTTACTTCTGTACTTATAAGCAAAGATACACTTGAATTCTCAAAAATACTTTGATAAAGAATGGCTGACAAAAATTTGATTCAATTAAATGAATCAATTTTTTCCAAAAAAAAAAAAAAGGATTTACAATAAGCCCAATAATGTTCTTTTATCCTTTTCTCAGGTAAGGTTGTCTATGCAGAGACCACCACTGCACATGCCACATTGACAGGCTTACACTATTACCACCAGGACTGGTCCCACGCAGCTGCTTATGTCACAGTGCCCCCCCTGAGGCTGGACACCAACACTTCCACCTACCTCATGAGTCTGCTAGCCAAGTAAGGAACTTACTGTGCTGTCTTCACATTATCATCACCAGCATGAATTAGTGTGTGTGTGTGTGTGTGTGTGTGTGTGTATGAGAATTTATAGATTGAGAAGACTCTGTCTAGGGATGAAGAATCTACCACCCACAGGCCACATTGGACATCAGTTTAATTTTACCTAGCCCGTGGGATGAGATTTCTTTAGCTATCATGTATAGAACTCCCAAAATAAGTTCAGACTAACCTCTTAAATGGCTAGCCCATTCAGAATAAAAGTATCTGAAGGTTTAAGGATAAAAAAGCACTTGTCAAATTATGACCAAATATTTAATTAGAATTTCAGAGGGCGTCAGTAAGTCATTCTGAAACCTACAACCCAAGGGAATACCTCACAACCTACTTAAGCATCTCTACTTCTATATTCTTCTTTCTATCCTACTTTTTTTGTTTGTCTCTCCTTTCCTTATCCCTTCATCTCTGTCGTGCTACTCATCCATCCATCCATCTGTCCGTCTGTCATGTAACATTGTGCATATGTTATAAGGGCTGACAGCCTATGAAATATAGAGCAGAGTTGTCCACGAATGATAATTCTGTTGGGAGACTGTTTTGAGTTGCAGAGAGAGCAATTACATATAGGTATGTGTCTTAGCTGGTTGATATGCCTTGGACAGACTGTCCCACCTGTCTTAACACTCTCCCCTTCTTTCTAAACATATGTCCTCACTTACACATTAGGGAGTTCGTTTCCACGAGCCTGAAGCCAAGTGAAATAAATGTCTTGGTCCCGTGGAGCAGGACTAGAACAATGCTAAGAGGATTCAGAGAGGCAGATTTCTTCTGGATGCTAGGAAAAAAACTCCAAGATAACCAGGGATCCCTAAAAGTGGAATGAGATACCTCAGATGGTAGTGAGCTCCTAAGGACTGGAAATCATGAGACAGAAATGGGATGGCCACATGCTGGGGATATGGTAGCGAGAATTCTTCTTTACCTGCAGTTGAGCAAGATGACCTAGATGTGAGGTCCCTTCCAATTGAGTTCCTTTGTGTCCCTTTCTTTTCTCTGTGTCTCCTTTCCCTTTTCTTTTCCTATCCCCTGTTCTCTAACTTACTGTAAAATGGAATTGAAGGAAATACATGTACAGACATATGTATGTACATACCTAGATATGTTGTGTGTATATATACACATACATGTATATATATGAACACAGGGATTAAAGTATATATGCATATATGTACATATATATATTTAGTGTTATCCCCATTTGTCAAGGTTTTATGTTCCTTTTTTACAAAGGGAAAGTTGAGCATTTTAAATCGCTTTCTTTAAGAAAAAAGTTATTCCCCTTAGCCCCTTAATGTAATTGACAAAACTACAACCACCCTTAAAAGCTGGCCTCAGTGACCACCCAATGGCCTAATGCACACACTACTGACCTAGGAAGTGAAGCATAAGCAGAATGGTCCCATGGCTAGATTAGGCATTGACCCATAGGTTGGTTGTAGCTCCTATCATCCAGGAAATTTATGACCCTAAAAAGCTGTTCTAGGTAAGAAGATCAACCCCTTCAGAGTTTTGGGCATGTACATCTGAGGACTGCCATTAGGTGACCCTGTGGCCCCTGTCTAGGGTAGGCCAAGAGGTTGTCTTGTCTTTCTTTTTCCCTTAAGGTTTGTTTTTTGGTCTGGACCTGTAATTTCATTGATATAAAGAACTACCTGTGAATAAACTCCCTCAACCTATGCAGAATAGCAATAGATTTGCAACTACTAGTCTCTTACAATTGCTTGGAGTACTGAGAGATTAAATTATTTGCCCAAAGACAAAGACTTGAACCCAGGTGTTCATGACTCTGTTCTCTCTCTAGTATGCACATTGCCTCTGAGGTTTTCTTTAGAAATAGACAATTAAGAGAAACAAGAAAAGAACACATATTCCTGTACTTTTAAACAAAAATGGAATTGTTAGTTGAGAAAATGGCATATCCTTTGATTGGCATATGCTCTTTTTGTAAGCAGTTACAGGAAGAATGAAAAGAAATACAAACTTTTTATTACAAATTAAGTACTGTTTTTACTAATTCATAGTTATAAACTCCTTTTGTCTAAATATTTGCTTTTCACTGAGTGTGGTGGTGTGCAGCCATAATCCCTGCTACTGGGGAGACTGAAGATGGTAGAACTCGAGCTCAGGAGTTCTGAGCTTCAGTAGAGCTGACATCAGTCAAGTATCTACACTAAGTCTGGCACTAATATGATGAACTCCTAGCAGCAGGAGACCATGAGGCTGCCTATAGTGGCAACTACACTGGCATACCCAGAATGGTTGTTAGCATAGGTTCTTAGATCTGCTTTACTAGCTATTCAAGGGGTCAGCAGTCTTTTTAAATTACATTCAGTAGTTCAGGGGAAAAGTCAGCACCCTGAACTTCAGAGAAAATAAAAAAGAAAATAAAGAAAATACAAGCAGAGAAATAAAGACCAACAGACAGGGCTTCTGACTGTCTGAGGAATTAGCACAGATGAACAGACAGATCCCACTGTCTGACCAAGGCAATACATACATAGTTACCAGAGAGAGAAGCACCAACATCTGGGTTTTTCAAAGCCAGGGAGGCTCCTTAACAGCTACTCAGAGTCTCATCTGGCCAAATCACATGAACACTCTTCCAATGAGTGAGCCCCAAAGCAAAATGCTAACCTCAAGAGTATATATACACTTCTTCAGGTCAGAGGGCATCACAACCCTCATGATCCACTGCCTAATTACAAAGTAATAAAAGGTGTGGGCCTTCCTAAAAAACAAGCCTTCCCTAACCAGGCTTCCCTTAATGGGCTCCACATGAAGCCTGTTAATGGGAAGAGAAGATCTTATATCCCATTAACATTACACTGCCTAAGGGAGAACAAATTGATCCAGGTCAGTAATGGAAGAGTAGTGCCAATCAGTAGTGGAATAAGGCCCCCTGGAATAAGGCTGCACTTCTAGGTTAGGCAAGCTAGGAAGGTGTCATCTCAAAACAAAATGTTTAACAAATAAATTTTCCTTACTTTTTTACTTAGAAGAAGTACATGAGTCTTCCCTTTAAAAGATTTTTAAGGAGTACACTGAGAATCAAAACAGACCTCGGGTGGAAAGAAACTAAAGATATCAGAATGCATGCCCTTGATATAACTTATGGGCCCAGTGCTGGTTCTTTTGAACCCCCTGGAATCTAAGACTCTTTAAATAGCAAGAAATCATCAGTGGAAGGTCATCCCAAGCAGAAAGCCCATAGACTAATGCCAAAGGATGGCACCTCTGGCCTGTTGCCACTTCTTTTTTATAAAGAAGGGAATATAAAGAGATCATTCAAACTATATCCCAAATATCATCTCTTTTCTCCTGCATTCCCTTCTGATACATGCAGTGCCTGCTTTTCATTCATGATACTCACATTTGCCCCTCCCTAAGTAATATTGAAAGGCACTGAATGAAAAATATTGAATGTTGGTATATTTGTATTAAATAATCAATAGAAAGCTCTTCTCAGAGTCAGGAAGAACTTAATCCAAGACCCACCTCCAACACATGTGGGCTGTGTGGCCTTGGTCAAGTCATCTCACCCCAGTAGCCTTAACAAATATTTAAGACTTAAGTTGGAGAGCAAGTGTCTACTTTCGTTGGTAGATGGAGTTTCCACACCAGGAGTGACTGATGAAATAACAAATCTAAGCCAAAAAGGTAAATAAAAGCTAAACTTCATCTCTTGCCATCTTTAATGATTCATTCTGAGATTTTCTATCCATGTTCCCAACAAAGGCTTCAATAAAGGTAACAGCTGTGTGCATTCAGGCTCCTGCCTTAGAAATTCTCAGAGAGCTGTTTTGAAGTAGCTTTTGAAGTCTACCAATGAGCTGCTAATTGCTTTTTATGGTGAAGTATAAAAGTCCTTGTTGCACATTATCATGAAAGTGTCAAGTAGGCCCTATGTACTGAAAAACTGAGAAAGGCAGACTCCAGTGACATGTTGTGTTTCTGCTAGCATTGCTTTGGTCCAATGCTGAATAACTGTACTTTGTAGTTTTGAATAAATCGAGATGAAGAAGGGAAAATGTCAGGTCAACCTTTTCTTCTAAAAACTGCTTTTCAGTTTCAAAAGAAAAAAGAAAAACAACCATCAATCATCAATAAGCATTTGTGGAGCATCGACTACAGTGCTTTGAGTGTAGCCGTAACATCACTGGAATGTTTTGAATGTCCCACTTGCTACCCGGAAACTTACTGAAAGTAAAGAAGGCATTAAGGCATACTTAGTTGCAAAAGAAATCTGGGTCATCCAAGTTGTCCCCAGTCCACCTGAAAAAGCCCTTTTCAATTCTAAGAGAGTAAGGGAAATTAAACTTGAATTTCCATTAAATTATGACAACTAGCCATTTTTATATCAAATGTTTAAAACCTATAAATTTTTTTGTGGGAGTGGTGGGAGACTTCAGTGTAAAGATAAAAAACATAAGTAAAATGTTTGTAATTTTTTTTAATCATACCTGTGATTTCATTGGTATGAGGAACTCCTAGTGAGGAAATTCCCTCTACCAATGCAGATTGTTACCTGCATTACAATTTATAGTTCTAGACAGTTTCGTGGGCCCCATAGAGAGTAGGTGACTGGTTCAGGGTCACATAACCAGTGTGTCAGAGGCAGGCCTTGAACCAAGTTTTTCTGATTCCAAATTAAGCCTCCTTGTCCACTATGCTATAGTGCCTCTCTATTTTTAAAAAATGTATTTCAAAAGAGAGAAAAATGTTTATAGAATAGAATTATAATTTTTGTGTCATATATATATATATAGATATAGATATGTTCACTGAGGTCCTTTGCATAAGCAAAGTAATTTTTGCTAATTTAAATGAATTTAAAGGTTAGTTGTTAAACTTTTACTTTATTATTGGTCAAATATGTAATATAATTGTTTCTCAGTCCTTGTTTGGAAATACACCTCTTAGTTATTTTATTATTCTTAAGGGAAAAAAAAACAATCCACTTTTTGATATGCTGGAAGATAAAGATTTTTTTTTCCCAATAACTATTGTACTGTGCCAATGGCACCCCAGGGGTGTATTTTCTATATTATGAAATTTTCCATCATACATAATGCTCCTCTCTATCCTTATTCTTATTTTTTTTAATTGGTTGATGATTCTGATATTTCTAACCATTTCAGATTAATTCCTTGAGCTGCTTTTTGACACTTTGGCCAGCCAATAGCTAAGTAGCAGTTAATACTCATCATATTTTTCTGTCCTTTCAGTGACACTCTGAACATTGTAGCTTCTGACCATCGGCCCTTCACCACCAAACAGAAGGCAATGGGCAAGGAGGATTTCACTAAAATTCCTCATGGCGTGAGTGGTGTACAAGATCGTATGAGCATCATCTGGGAGAGAGGCGTGGTAGGTTTTCTGGGTCTCCTGATTTTTTTTAAATTTCTCTTATTTCCTGCCTCACGTTGTTTTCCTACTGGATATGTTACCTAAGCAGGTTTTTAGGAGGGCTTTATCAGTTTATTGGAACAGCTTATTATCCAAAGAATCTTCCAAAGACATTGATTGATACAAAAGGGTATACAGCAGGTACAATAGTACCCAGAAGTGTAGTTCTGTGGGGAACTAAGCCTTTCAGTAATCCCTAAGTCACCCAGGCACAATCACTCACCACCTCCAAGGTACAGGAGAATTTGGGTTTTGGGGTTTTTTAAGCATTTATCACCACCATAAGCAGGCTAATTCCCTCAATTGCCATTTTAGTGAGGACAAAGGCAGGGCAGATAGTTACCATTGGATCATAAGTTTAGAGCTGGAAGGTACCTTTAGAGGTCCCATAGCCCAGTCCTCGGGACCACAGAGTTAAACTAAGCCATTCACGGTCACACAGGTAGTCAATGGCAGAACCAGAATGGATCCAGCTCCTCCCACTCAATCTGGCATCCTTCCCTACCATCTTGCTCTGCTTCCCATAAGGTTTAAGTCACCTTTACCCCACAGCAGCAATCTGGAGCGTAATGTCAGGGAAGGAAGTATTGATCTACATCTTTCTCCATCCTTCAGTCATTAAGAATCTGGTGGGAGGGGGCCAGTTTAAGAACAAAGGAACGCTCAAGAATTCTTCTCCACTGGAAGAGGTTTCATTGATGAGACTGAGACCTAATTTGAAGGCCTCATCACCTGTCCATCTAAGTGAATATTTTTGTTTCTGATATGCCAGAACCTAGTATATTAGGCCCAAAATTCAGTGCTATATTACTTAGACTATAAGCTGCCCAGAGAGAGTATAGTATAAGTTAACAAAGGTGAAGACATCTGCCAAGGGAAAGAATGGAAATCTTTAATGTAAAAATCAAAAACCTTTCTCATTTCTCAGAGGGCAAGGAAAATTGAAGTTAATTAAATATTTCATTTAAATTTATGATAATTAGCCATATTAGCTTTAGGTAAAATTCATATCAGCATAGAACTGTAATTTTTATGTGCTGTGTATATGTGGCCATATTCATTTAGAACTTTTGTATAATCCAAGTATACATTTATGTCCATGTAACAGGATTTAGAGCAGAATTTTTGCCATTTTATGTGATTTATGTTATAAATGTTAGCTGCATCTCTGTTTTAGCGGCATATGATTAGTCAGATCTTTGATATATTTAAGTCTGTATTCTTGACCAAAAACATAATACATGGTGGAATGGTGAGGCTAACCCCACTACCTTAGTGGCCTGTGAATGTTCAGGCTTGGCCCCAAGGATGGGGGTTGAAAATGGAAATTACAAAAGAGTAGGACAACTGTATTTTTTGCCATCAACAGATTATACATTTCTGTTAGTTACAATGGAGATATGTATATTACAGTGCTTTTCTATTCATTACAATGGATTTCTACTTCACAGCCCTTTGGAGCACTGGTAGGCATTTTTTAAAAAAATGGTTAGATGGGGTTAGGATATACTCAATGCTTATAAAATAAAGCAAAGAAACTAAGTACAGCCTGGGTCTCATAAAGACCATGCTCTCTCCAGCCAAGTGAATAGGCCTCTGGAAGGAATAAAGAGAAACAATGGAGATTGCATAGCTTTATGCAGGCATCTCATGACACTCTTATTTTATTTCTTCTGTCATTTTTTTTTCCAGGTGGGAGGAAAGATGGACGAAAACCGCTTCGTGGCTGTTACTAGTTCAAATGCAGCCAAGATTCACAACCTATATCCCCGAAAGGGCCGCATCATCCCTGGAGCTGACGCTGATGTAGTTGTGTGGGACCCAGAGGCTACAAAGTAAAACCAGGCTTTAAGGGACTTGGGATTTTTAAGAGAGCTGGCATTCTAGAATAAGGGCCAGTAAAATGGGCCTTCACCCATTTTTTGATAACTGGAGCCAAAAAAATGGTTTTTACATTTTAAAAAAAAATCTTGTATTTAAAAATGTAAGCCTTGGTTTGGCCTTCTGGCCTAGTTTGCCTACCTCTTTTCTAGAACTCTGGGGTTAGAAGGATGGAGGGGTTTGAAGCATTGAGTTCATTCAATTCCATAAAAAAGTTTTAAGAGGGGGTGGCTAGGTGGTGCAGTGAGTAGAGCGCCAGCCCTGGAGTCAGAAGGACCTGAGTTTGGATCTGGCCTCAGACACTTAATGCACACACAAACAAAAACCTAGCCGTGTGACCTTGGGCAAGTTACTTAACCCCAATTGCCCTCCAAAAAAAAAGAAAAAAAAAGTTTTAAGAACCCACCATGTTCAAGGCACTGTTCTAGGTGCCAGGGATACAAAGATAGATATGAAACAGTTCCTGCTTTCAGGAGCTCACCAACTAAAGAAATACACATGAATACCTATGATACAAGAAGAGAATAAGATCAGTGTGAAAAAAATCCAGGGAAATTATTTTAAACCTCTTCTTAAGCTAAATAAGTGTTCAGTTTTATCCAGGTGGATTACTGGGGCGGGAGGGGGTGGGGGGGAGGGGAGGGTTGAATTGGACCTCTGATTTCATTTAGTATAGGGAGATTTCTCTATAGAGGTAGACTGATATCTTTGCAAATTTTAGTCTTGGAGAATTGCCTAGAGGACTATAAAGGTAAATGACTTGGCCAGGGTCACAAAGCCAAGATGTGTCATAGGTGAGACTTAAATCCAAATCTTCCCTGTCTCTGAAGTGGGTTTTCTACTATTCCTGCTGCTTTCTGAGTGGCTGATTAGCTAAAATTTATCACTTGTTAGTGGTTCTTTTACTCTATTCTTAGATTAGTGTGGCAATCCATACTAACTTTTCTGGTATTTAACAGCACCCCTAAGCACTATCTGTAAAGCATCTTGCATTTTACCTGTGACATCAGCATCTCCCTCCTCCCCACGCAGGACCATTTCAGCTAGCACTCAAGTGCAAGGAGGAGACATAAATTTATATGAAAACATGCGCTGCCACGGGGTACCTTTGGTCACTATCAGCAGAGGACGAGTCGTGTATGAGAATGGAGTCTTCATGTGCGCCGAGGGCACGGGCAAGTTCTGCCTGCTGCGATCCTTCCCAGATACTGTGTACAAGAAGCTGGTCCAGAGAGAGAAGGTAAGAGTTGGAAAGGAGAGTAGGAGTGTGTCTTTGGGATGCTTACAGATATGTCATAGACAAGTTCTTTGTTCCTCATCAATGCTGGTACCCCTAACTTCCTACCAGATCCTTGCACAGCTGAGGCCTCGACTAGCTTAAAGCCTTTTCTATTTCATTCTTCAACCCTATTTCATTTTGGCAAAAAAACAGTAAGAGTAGAAAATGTCAATGGGGCAAATTGGAATTCAGGAGAAAGCGTTTCCCTGATTTCTCTAACAGGAAAGCAAATGGGAACATTCTCAGCACCTATTCTCAGATGGTAGGAAATTGCTGGTCCAGCCTCCAAGTAGAATTCAACTGATGTAGGTAAATTTCTCCTTTAGCCTGGTCATTGCCCAGGAGTTACTTTATTCCCTGAAACTCTATTATGGATATACTTAATGGATTATGGATATACAAGCATTAGATAGGGCTCTACTAAAAACCTATGCTCCCACAGCTTCTTAAGTTATCACAGGAAATCTGATAGATCAGCCCTGCATGTTCATCATGACCTTGACACCCACACTTTTCCTTAGGGCTCCTGGCAGGCAATGGGATGGGCAGTGGAACAGAGAAGACTGAACACTTCTGTATTGCTTAGGAATACAGAAGTAGCTAAGTGGTGCACAGAGTACCAGATCTGGAGTCAGGAAGACTTGAGTTCAAATCCAGCCTCAGACACTTAGTAATTACATGATTCTGGGCAAATCACTTAGCATCTATCTGCTTTGGTTCTTCATCTGTCAAATGTAGATTATAAAGATAATAATATTCAGGATTGTTAGGGGGATACAATGAGAAAATATTTGTCAAGCACTTTTCAAGCCTTAAAGAGGTATGTAAATACTAGCTCTTGTTAGGAAGAGGCTTAACATTATTTTGGGTCTGGCTCTGGGTGTCCTGATATTAATACAAATGGACACCTCTGGGCCCTGGGTATTTCATATCTGTCGCCCATTTCAGACTTGTCACATAGGTGAGGATCAAAGCACTGGAAGAGATTCAGTGAAAGAAATAAATTCCTAAAGGCACTTTGTTGTTTCCCTCACTGTTCCTATCATGGCTTCCCTAAGTAATCTGTAGTAAAGTGTGAATTCTATAGTTCAACCTAATGTTACTTTAAAATGCTACTAGCCTGACCTGTTTCTGGTCCTTCCTTGCATATCCTGCTGGGTGTTCCTGTCAGGCATTTAGGTTCCCTTACTCCTGTCTCTAACTTCTGTCCCAAATCCTCAAGCCCCAATGCCCAGAATTCTCATCCATCAAAAAATATGAGGTCTCTCCCCACCCAAATATTGAGAAGTCCCTTGCTTCAGGAACATGGAATCCTTAAAAACAATCCATCTTTCTCTTCTTACCACCAACTTCTTCATCTGCTTCTAGATTATACTCAGAATCACAGAATTTGAGAGTTGGAAGGGACTTCAGTGGTCATCTAGTTCAACCCAGGACTAAAAGGTATCCCATCTATAGGTGGGATAAGTAGTCCTCTAGTCTATGCTTGAACTTTTGATCAGGGCTCATGTCTTAGTTATGGCTTTTCCCCCTGATATTCTCCCACTAGGACAGTGCCCTGAGCATAGTAGGTACACAGGGTTTGGGGGCTTTTTTGGACCACTGGCTTCCTGGGGATATATGATGCCAGAGACAATTTCCTGGTGAGAGGAAGATTTTACCCAGCTCAAGGATCTGATACTGGCCTCAGGCCTGTAGTTCTTAAGTACAGGTGCCCATTTAAATGGGAATACCCAGGAAAAGGTTATTTTCTAGGTTTTTATTCAAGACAGACTCAGAGAAGATGTTTTCTTGGGGACTCCTTCTGAGCATCTACACCATCATAACTCCTTGCCCCAGGACAAAATGGTTCCTCCATCCCCAGCCCTAGCATCAGCTCTGGATTGCAGATTCTATCCAAAGGCTTGAGTTGAGAGGCAGATTCTCACCCCCAATCCTCCTAGGCATGTGATATTAACCCCTACTTCTACTCCCTCCAATGGTCATAAGAACCTCTCCACCAGGAAGCAGAAGGTTGAAAGTTTGTTTATAAAAGTTATTATTATCACCACTCTGATGTTCAGATTGTGATTGGTTTTCACTTCAATGGATGAGGCATTTTCCGATGGCCTTTTGTTAGAGAAGAGATGTAGTTAACTGATCGAATTCTGTCAGACATTTACCCTAAATTTTCTTTTCTAGTCCTTTCAAACTTTTAATACTAGTTACAGTATTTGTAGTCAAGTCAATAACAGTACTTGTTTACTGACTGTTTAAGGCAATCATTAGAATTTGGCCATCCTTAATTCTACTCCAAAGATTGCCCACAAGGCTGCTTGAATAGTTGGCCATCTTCTTCCTCCCCTTACTCATGTAGTTTTTCCATCAAAGCCCCTGTTTTCACAGAATTGCAAAATTTCAGACTTGGACGAGACCTCACTGGTTATAGTAGCCAATTCAAACCCAAAAGAAATTCCCACTATAAAACACCCTAGTCATCCAGTTTCTGCTTGAAGACTTGCAAGAAAGAGGAATGCATTACATCCCAAGGAAACCTACTCTACTTTTGGATAATTCTAATTGTTATGAAGTTTCTCTCAACATAAGGCCTAAATCTGCCTCCTTTGCAGCTTACCCCAGTGCTTCTGGTTCTAGCCTCTAGGGCAAAACCTTTTTTACCTTGGGCAAGGACGTAGGTTCTGATTTGATCCGTAGAACAAGTCTAGGTAGGAATGTTTCCTGTGCCCCCTTCGATTGGGATGAGATGGATGACCTATCTGCAATCTCAAGGCCCTTCTGACTATATGTCTATGAGGACCTTTATTTTTGCCCATGTTCGGTCTTCTAGTTCTCTTCTGCAAACATTTTTTCATAAAAATGATAAATTTATTTTTTAACCTGTTCCTAGCATTGTTATGCTGAGGGGTTAGTATGTTAGTGACAACAGTATACTGGATTGTTAATACCTAGAGAATAGTTTCCTTTTATTCAGCAAGCATCTATGCAGTGCCTACTAGGAATCAAGCATTCTACTAGGCATTGGAGATACAAAACAAAATAGAAATAAAACATTACAAGCTCTGAAGTTTATACTGTTTACCATTCTATGATCACCAATTGGATTTTGAAAATCACCAGACAGGCTTGAGCTCCTAGGAGAACAGGAAGGGGAATTTAGGATTGTCTATTATATAGCAGAATCCCTTTTTCTATTACCAGAAAATTTCCTTGATCTACAAATTTATTGTACTCTCTTTGGGTTTCCGCCATTGCATAGATCCCTCATGCGTTAATGAAATGAGGAACATTACTTAAACTCAGTGGATAAATTTCCTACCTCATTTATACAGATCTTCAGTAAGGCAAAAGAGAAAAGTGAAACTAATTCTTTGTACCAAAATATCAAAGCTCTCTATAATCGTGTACACTGAAGGTTCAGAATGTTCCCAAACACTCTTTTAGGAGCCAACAGAGATGAAGAGAAGAAATCCAATAACACATCATCTATACAAAAGAAGATTTTGGTTGCTAGGGAATGCATATGTTTGAAAAATTGAAGATATTAAATCCAAAAGCAAATCAGGTAGTCATAGTCCTCACCTATGATACTATACTTCGATGAGGACCAAATACAAGAGGCATAAGCACAGCCTCTAAAAAATATTTCACTTTGAGCCAGAAGAGTAATGCAAGATATTAACATTTATGATAAGATAATCTCATCAACATTTGAAAACAATTTGTGGATTCCTATAGTAGGTCTTTCCTTCCCTCTATATTAGCTAGGTAGTATGTTGAAAAAAAAAGTAAAAAAAATATTTCCAAAATGTTAAAGTTCATATCTAAGGATGCTGTATAGGATTTTTAGTTAATGAAAGCTCAGTTCCCAATATTACTTCAATAGATGATGATTCTGTGGATAGAAAGTCAATATAAAGGAACCTTTTGCAAAAACAAATCTCATGGTCAAAAGACTATGAAGGCCATAGTAGACATTATATATATATATATATATATATATATATATATATATATATATGTATATATATATATACACATGCATGCATGCATGAATGCATACATGTATATAGTATGTATGTGTGTGTATATATCTTGGATAGATACTGAGACTGGACAATGGATTGAGCCAAGAATTATACTGCTTTTAGGAAATTGTGTGGTGCTTTTCATGACTCTAAGCTTCTCCCTGAAAGAAAGCCCATCTTTTTAACATCAGTATTCTTGTCATGATTTGGTATATCTCAGTATATCACAGTCTCCAGAAAGTTAAAGTCAGAAGTCACCCAAAAGGCAGTGGAGTGGTATATGGGGAATGTGACTAGGCTATAACATATTACCAGTGAAGACCTGCGTAGGAAAACAGTATACAGAAACTTAGCAGAGAGATGAGTGTCTTAAAAGAGAGAGCTGGTCATATAATAATCATAGTGAAAGACAGCCAGTGGATAGCTCCATTTTTATCCATATGTCATCATGCCTAGAGGAAGGCCACCAGAATGCTGAGTGGACACCTCTGCAGCATTTTAGGGAAGGACACAGATAAGAATCAAACAAGATGAGAAGACAGTTGTTGCAGTCTGTACTGTTGGAAAGAAACCCACATCACTGAGATCAAAAATCCCTCAAAGTGTTTGTCACTTATCAAAAGTTTTTCTTCACCAAAGCCTTTGAAATGGTAAATAATCAGTGGAGGAAATTTTCTCAAGAGATACTGGCCTTGCATAAAACTAGATTTGCCTCCATGCCTCAGCATCAACAAAAATAAATAAATTAAAATTTAAACTAAATTTGCATTTATAAAAAAAACATTACAAGTACCCCATAACCGACATCAGGTATTCTATATGACTGCTTATCTTGTTTATCCCTAGTCCTGTACTCCCCCTAACTCTGGTGCCTTCAGGTATCTGGAATGAAGAAACCTTGAAGAGCTAACACCATTAAGAAGAACCACAAAATCCCATTGTTCCTATAGGTTAAAAAAAACATACCCTGACCTTAATGGTCTTCAGAAGCAATCTTCAATGCAAATCAGCAAACATTTATTAAATAACTACTATGTGCAAAGCACCATGCTGGGGACTAGGGCTACAAAGATGAAAAACATCCCAGTCTCTATCTTCAAGGAATAATTCATTCATTGATTAAATGATACATTCAGTGCTTTCTTGAGCAGAGTTCTGTGCTAGGCTGTGTGGTAGATACAAGATTTAGACAAGACAGGGGTGTGCTTGTAAATGTTTAAAAGCTGGCTTGCAAAAAAAAGGGTATGGATGATACACTTTTAAATTTTATCTTCATTATTAACATTTTCTACTCTACTTCCTTAAGACTAGACAATCAACAAAACAATAAATCAAGCCCTGATTTGTCCATTTTCAATTTCTGAGATCTCTCTGGATCTCTCCGGATCTGATCTCTAGAAATTTAAAAATTGACTCTCATGAGCTGGTATGAGCTGACTCCAGGACACCTATGGCACACTTCCCACCATGAAGCTTGTAGTCTAATAATGGGGATAAGGCTTATAAAATAAGTATGCTATAAGGGAGAAGGTGATAAGGCCAAAGGAGAACTTAAGGCAAAACACTGCAAGAAATTTAGACAATCGTTTTTAACTGAGGAAGTTTTAGTGAAGTCATGGCACCTGAGCAGGCCATGAAGGAAAAACAGTGCTTGGAAGATGTGCATTTTAGGCATAGATCACTGCGAATGTGAGAGCATGAAGCAGAAGAGGATAGAATGAGAATGTGTAATAGCTAGTAATCCAGCTCATTTGGAATGTGGAATATGTATAGGGGAGAAGAACGAAATAAGGTGGGAGAAAGTCCACAAAATGCAGCAGTATTGCTGGAAATGAGGACAATGTGGCAATCAACATGAGATGTAACCCTTCCCACCTCCCGAAGCAAGAAGAAATGGAGAAAAAGGATAAACTTGTGAATGTTTTATCCTTGTGACTGCTGAAGAGGAATGAGGTAGTGAGTTGAAGTCGATGAGTTCGAGATGGCTACTGATGCTGAAACAATGGAGAGCATTTTGAATCAAAGACCACACTAATACTTCGAGGGTCTGTGTTTCATCAGTTAGGGTATGCATTCTGCTCACTTACATAGCACCTCCTCTGTGTCTAAGTATGCAGTTCCACAAGTTTCTGTGACCAAAAGTATTAGTACTTGGTGGGCAACATCCAGCCATGAGATTCTTTGATCTGAGCTAGATTGGTCCTCAGATGGTAAACATAGTGCCCATTGCCTTGAAATTTTCCCAGCTTGGTAGAGCTAGCTACAGCGGTGTTCCATTAATGTCACCTTCCAGAGCCCAGATCACCTCCAAACCATGATCACGAATCAGAGAAAGGCTTTAGTGAAGAAAAGATACTGATAAAAACCGAACATTTTTGTTTTTTAAAAATTGAAATCAAGAAACAATTTGGGCAAAGTGTGAATACTATTAAGAACAAATTTTGTTTTTCAAAAAAAAAGCTGCCCAGAAGAATCATTATCTTTACATACTACACCCCACTTCTCTGAGAACAAGGCAAATGACAAGAAAGCAAGCTGATAGGTGGAGTTGCTTCAAGAAAACAAGGTGAATTTACGTTAGTATGGAATTAGCTAAATACCCCATTACCTCTGCATGACTGAACAATACAGTAATGATAATGATAACTTTGAGAACTTTAAAAAAAGGTTAAATTATATATTCAACAAACTCTTGTTTACTGGAGCTAGAAAATTTTAAATATATTTTAGAAAAATTCTTGTTAAAAAGATTGATGTGAAGTTTTCTACCTAAAGGGTTACACTCAATTATCCCTCCAAAAGTAACATAAATCATAACTGATCTATATCACTGAGGGACTATTAAAGGATTTAATACTCATCATGTGAGTCATTATAGAGAGACATAAAGAGAAGGAGAGAAAAGGGTCACTTCTTAAATGTGTGTACAAACATAAGACTGTTAAATTATAGGGTTTTTCTTACTGGAAGCAAAGTAACATAGGAAGCCATTGTCTGAGCTTTCTGTTGGCTGAATGCCAGTTTTAGTAATCACAGCTAGCCAAATGTTCCAAGGAATCTTTGGGCAGACATATACTATATTAGATTATTCTTTGAAAGTGTTTGTAGTAATGGAAGCTTGCATTTTTTTTGTTATTATTACAAAGAGCCTTCACATACATTAAGGAAGATTTCAGGGGAGGCAGAAATTTCTACTTTCTTCCAAAGGAAACTTGCTTTTTCTTCTCCTCCTCTCCTCTGACATCCCTTATGTCAAGGTTTGGCTTTGGAGTCAGCATTCTAGAAGCCAATGGAGGTCTACAATAAGAGGGTGTGATAGTTTGTCATGTTCTGTATCTGCTTCCAGCATCTTCCAAAGCTTTGTTACTATATAATACTATTCAAGGAGACAAGTTAATTTATAGATATTTATAGCTACACTGGGTCTCATCCCAGCATCAGTATCTAGTATGGTGCTATGGAAAAGTCCTAGATTCAAAGGCAGAAGCCCCCGAGTACAAATCTCAGCTTAGTACATAGGGACTTTTCACCCTGAAACATCCTTCTTTCCCTCTAGCCCCCTTTCTCCTGTTTGTGATTTCCTCCTTTATTCTACATTTAAGGAAGAGGCCTGGGCCAATCACGCTTTATTCCTCTGCTTCTGGCTTTGCAGATTTTGTCAGCATGTTTCCCCTGCTCCTCAACAACAGATACTTTCCCCATGTCCCTACCCCCAGCTTTCTAACACCCTTTTGTGTGTTTTCTTCCCTCGTTAGGATATAAGCCTCATGAGGGCAAGGACTGATTTACTTTTTGCTTGTGTTTGTATCCTTAGTGCTTAGCAAAGTGCCTGGCACACAGTAAGCCCTTAATAAATGCTTGTTGCCTGCCTCCCTCGATGACTCTGTGTTGACCTACTTGTGCGACCTTAGACATCCCTTTTCTGGGCCTCAGTTTCCTCATCTGTAAAATGAGTAGGTTGGACTAAGTGACCTCTAATGTCCATTCCAGTTATAAATATGCATGTGTTTGTGTGTATGAGAGAGGGAGAGAGAGGATTAAAATAATCATACCTGTGACCCAATCTCAGTGTTTCCTAGGGTCAAAAGAACCATAACCCAAATTGAGGTCAAGGCAAGAAAGAAAAAGAGCCTTTCTCTACATCACTAAATTATGTAGAACATGAATATAGCACACACACCCCCCCGCCTTATCCTTAGCATGCAAAGTAGCATGACTTATATACAAGATATATGCTTAATTTCACCCCTACATTAGGAAACCTGTTTCACTGAGAGCACAGGAAAGGATGATAGACTTTGGGCTGCTATAGGATTGGAGACCGTCAGCCTCACTTGTCTTATGATATTGGATACTTCCAACACTTATGGGGAAATTTGATACATCAATATTTTTTAAAACTAAAGCTTATAACATTATATTTCTTTAATGAGGCCATTCATTTTTCTCTTCTCTACTTGTTAACAATTTTGTATGGTCTTCTCTGAGATCTCTTACGTAATGCTTCTCCTTGTTTCTCTGGTTAAGATGGTCATCACCTTAAGAGTGGTTTTACAATTTGCAAAGAAGAGAACCAACCAAATCATGCTAACCAGTTAATAAGATACAACCCTGGCTTATTGTTTCCACAATCTAAATTTTAAATGCCGAATGAATAATTTCTTCTTAACCATTTGTGCTCTGTAGTGGGAATAGGTACCCATCCATAAGTTGTATCTCTCTACCTGCATCATGGCAAATTTTCTGAAAGAATTATTTCTTTGGAGGCAATCCTCAAAATCAGTGTTGTAACTCTATTCAATTCGTTAAGCACTTATAAAGTGCCTTCTATGTTTGAGGCCTTGTGTCAGGTGCCAGAAACAAAACAGCCTCTACCCTGGAGAAACCTATATTCTACCAGGGCAAGCTGGTGGGTTATGATGGGGAGGGTGAGAAAGTTTGAAGAAATAAGTAAATACAAAGTAATGGGGAGGGGGTCACTAATGACTAATGGATACCAGATCAGAAAAGGCCTTTTGCAAGGGACAGCTCCTGTGCTAAGCCTTGAAGGAAGCAAAAGATTTCAAGAGGAGAAAGCCAGAAGGGAGAGTGGTCCAGACATGAGAGATGCCTCACTTGTCAAAGGGACAGTGCTGGAAGATGAAATATTTATGTAAGAGCCATTTCCATAATGAAATTACAGTGAAAATAAGTGGCATTGCCTTTTAGATGTTAGGCAACAGGAATGTGTATGAACTACCATCCGTTTTATTTGCTTTTAATTCTTTATTAGCAGTACTTCTTAATTTCTAATATATCCAAAAGCTATATACTCCAATGTGAGGGGGTGCCCCCTGCTCTACCCTTAGGGCTCCCTAATGTTGGAGATGAGCCTGGGGCTTTCTCTATGCACTCACACACAATTCAAGGACACAAAAAGAATTCTTAGAAATCAGAATGTATAAATCCTTTGCTACATAGAGTTATAATAAAAATGAGGTGAGTGGCTATATACAGTATTCTGTCAGCCACCAAGAATATCCCTAGAAGAAGCCCCTAGTCAAACCACTTGGCTCTGATGGTGTTGTCTTTTTTTTTTTCTCCCTCCCTCCCCCTTTATTAGAGCTTAAAGGTTAAGGGAGTGGACCGTACTCCCTACCTGGGGGATGTAGCTGTGGTTGTGCATGCTGGGAAAAAAGAGATGGGAACTCCACTTGCAGACACTCCCACCCGGCCAGTCACTCGACATGGGGGCATGAGGGACCTTCACGAGTCCAGCTTCAGCCTATCTGGTAAGATCAGGGGCAGCACAGTGTGGGCATCAGCACTTGGGTCCCCGGGAGGGCTATGGTGGGAGGGAGGGCAGAGGGAAGAGAAGAAATTGATGCAGCTACATCAGGTAGTAGGAAACTTTGCCTGAGGTACCTGTTCATCCCTTCCCCCACACTGGTAGCAAGTGCTAGAATAGTATAGCTTAGTGGTTTTTGGAACAGGCAAGGACATGATCTGATTTGTGACTAGAGAACTCCCTGGGAGCTGATTCCCTTTGTCAGTGTAGATCACCACCTTCCCTACAACTTAGAGTCATAGAATTGCTTAGGGCCCTAAGAGATTACATGCCTTGCCTAGCATCATATAGACCAAAACAGTACCTGAACCTGTAAGGCCAGCTCTCTAACCACTACACCATATTGCCTTTCTTAATTCTTACGTAGATAGATACTACATTAGACAAATGCTGAAATGAGAGAAAGAGAGGAATCTTCTGAATATATCCAAGACCTTCTCACCTGAGACTCTGCCAGGCTTAGACCAACATCTTAGCATTTCCCAGTCCAGCAAGTCTCCTTCCTTTCCATCTTTTTGAGGGTTCTATGTAAAGCAAGGTCTACTCTAGCACTGACTCAGTGCTCTGGTAGATATTATCTCTGTGGATTCTGGGAGCCCATCTCTAATTCCTCCAGTCAACTTTCTGGGGCCATGGGCTACTTCTTAGCAAGGATGGTGTCTTCATATCTTCTGACATGTAATAGCTATGTATGGATAAGCAGTGGCCTCTTGATGGCAAGTGCAGAGATTCTGGAATTTATAAAATGTTCTAAGGCCTGCAAATTACTCTGCCTTAGGCAGAACTGTATCAACCATCATCTCTCCCCAAGAAAGGCCATAAAAACCACTCTCCCAGTGTTCCATAATTGGAACTTCATCTGACTTCATTTCTAGATTCTCACCAGCTGTAGCAGCATGGTAATTGGATTGAGGAAAGATCTGATACACTGATCTAGGAGCAGAAAGAGCCTTTTATTTTTTCCTTTAAAAAATATTTCTGTTGATGCTTATTGTCATAATTTAATATATTTAGAGCTTATAGGGACCTCAGAGGTCATATAGTACAAGCCCTAACAACAGATGAGGAACCTGACCCTGTATTTATATACTAGTTATTTCCTTTTTAAGAAATGTTTATTTTTCACTTAACCAGAATTGTTTTCTCTCTTCCAACCACATCTCTGGTCAAAGGGTATACACAAGTTTAGTGACTGGTCATCTAGTGACAAATCATAGTTATTTCCCAACCACCTATACCGAGCCCTCCTTTGTGGCAAAAACAAATAAAGCAAAAGCATCCAATGCAGAAACCTTGTTTGACAGTGTATATAATATTCTATCTTAGTAGTTCCCCACTTCTTTGCTGTGAAGGAAAAGTTTCATTTCAAGCTCTCTCCTCCAGGACCTTCACTAGTTTTTCCATTATTCAGAGTTCAGCTTTCTTTTGTAATCATTGCATATTTTGTTCTCAAGAGTAGGAGTCTTTCACCTCTATTTTCTAAGAATGTCCTGATTCTCTCAATGCCTGCATAGTGTCTCGATATTACCAGAGGTATGCAAAAGAATGCAAAGCCTCTGTCAGGGCAGAAAGTTTCCACTACTGTCCTTGCTCCCACCAGTCATAAGGAGTGGAATACAAAACAGAAGAGGAATCCCACCCCTCTGTAGTCTTCGAAGTGGGAGGGGGTGGGGGATGGTACTTTATTTTGAGATTCAAAATGCTTGCCACTGGCCCACACATTTGATAGTTTCTTCTTGGCATCATGCAGCCTAACTCAAAGGGTCCAAGGTGTGTTGATTACCCATCTCCTCCTGCCCTCTGGCCTACCAGAACCATCAACTACCCCAGGGCTTCATTAAATTAATTCATCCACAAATGTAGAAAACAAACCCTTCCCCATGCAGAACCATATATGGTCATCTCCATTCTTTCCCCAAAAGGAAATACACCCTCTGTCCTCACCCTAGTTCTCTGAGCCACCAGTCCCCTTCTTTCTGGACAGAACTCAAGAAATATGACTTACATATGGTAGAGCATTCTCAGGGTTGGAGGAGATCATAAAATAGATAACTGGGAGAAGAGAGCTATGAGGATGGTGAGAGGTCTGGAGAGACTGCCCTGTAAAATGTAGATGGAGGAACTGGGGATGCTTCGCTTACAGAAGACTAGAAAGAGGCATGAGAGCTTTTCTCAAGTATCTAAAGGACCATCATGTGCAAGAGGGATTACTCTTGTTTGCTTGGCCATAGAAGGTGGAACTAGGAGCAGTGTGAGAAAGTCTCTGAGAGGCAGATATAGGTTAGATTTCAGGAGAAGCTCCTGTCCAAATAGAGCTATCTGGAAGTAGAATGGGCTGAGTTCCCTCACACTGGAAATCTCTATACCAAGGCTAGATGACACCATTTATCAGGCAAATTGTAGACAGGATTATTGAATATAGGTTATATTTCTGAGAGCCTGTCTAGTTGTGAGATGTTTGTGTTTCTCCCCACCTTAAAACCTATTTCCTGGCCCTCTCGATGACGTGGACATCAGTCCTGTACTGGCAGCCTAGATCTAGAATTCAGCTGGTTCTATCGGATTTCATGGATCTCTTTTAGTAATGGTCTTGGTATCCTTTTATCTCTTGGACTTTGGGGTCCGGCTCTTTAATTTCTCAATACAATGAAAGATTTTTAAAATGAAAACAACCTTTTGAAGTTTGGTAAGAAGGATTTATATGTTAGCAGACCCTTTCCAAGAGAGGGGTCCCTGCCTGCTCAGATCCTTTGACTTCATACATCACCAGAAGAATCCCTGGGTGCCAAATTTATATTAGTATGCCCTCAGCCCAGGACAGAGCTGTAGAATATAGACCGGGCTGTCCAAATAAATCAATCAATAAGAAATAAATAAATATTTATTCAGCACCTCCTATGTGCCAGGCACTTCTTTAAGTGCTAGTAATACAAAAAGAGGCAAAAACAAACAAACAAACAAACAAAAACAGTCCCTACCCTCAAGGAGCTTACAATCTAATGAAAGCAATCTAAGTGAAAGCATCATGGGCCTTTGGCAAAGTTAGCAGCATCTCACCCTCTGCTCTTCTGCCCCTACAGGTTCTCAAATCGATGACCATGTTCCAAAGCGAGCCTCGGCTCGGATTCTCGCTCCCCCCGGTGGCAGGTCGAGCGGCATTTGGTAAAGACGCTGACCAGCCTCCCAACTAAGGATGCAGCAGCAGCTAGCCAGCCCACCTTCTGGCCACCACTGCAGGTTGCATGGGGAGGCTGGGCCAGACAGTCCAACACCCGAGAAGGCGGGAGGGGGGGAAGGGAAGGGCACACAGGACACTGGGGAGCACTTCACATGTCTGAAACGTCATTCACTATGCTTTGAGCCAATCCTAACAAGCACTTTGGGACGATGCTCCTCTTGCTGTAGTCCTTTCCTTTCCTGGCCTCAGCAGGCTGCATCTGTGGGCCAGGGGGGACCCGGCACTATGCACTGACCGCAATGCATAGGCAGCATCCTCGCCCCAACTCTCACACTCGCCTCAGGCTGTTTGCTTTGTGAGAAAGCATCAGCTTGAATGGTCTTCTTCCTAGCCTGGCCAGCCAATGTCCAGGGCACTTTGGTAGAAGTGTTTCAAAAGAAAAGGCCTCCCTGCTCCCTTCCCATGCTCCTTCCTGTTGCCTCCCCCTCCTCAGTAACCACATTTCCCAATCCCCCTAAAGTCTTTGCTCCCCAGCCACGTCTAAGACTCCCTCCCCATCCTATAGTTACTGAGTTCATCAGTGGTCCCTGTTCCAAGCCAAGGCATTTATACAGATGAAGCAAATGAACCCTTTGCCAGCTCCCTCTTCCCTTCCCTCTTCCTCCTAGTCATCCTCCCACACTTACAAAGAACAACAAGCAGCCAAGAAGAAAGAGCTGGGAGCTGGTGCGAGGCCTCGTGCCATGCGCGTGTAAATGATTTCGTTTTGCACGTTTGGTTTGAGCAGTGGTTTGGTTTGATTTGTTAGTGCATCATGTGAAAAAAAAAACAGTGCTTTGTGTCACTTAGCGTTAGGATAGAAATGGGGATAGACATAATCCTCAAGAGATGCTGCAGTCAACACCAACCCAAGAGGCAGGGCAGGTATAGAACAGACCCTCGTCCTCCTGTCCCCCACGTTGGGTCTTCCTGATGGTTAAAGGGCAAAAAAAAAGTCCTGGATTCACCCTCCCCTAAGCCTGATAGATAAGGACACAGCTCCCAGATCCTCACATGGACCAAAATCAGGAACCTGATCCTGTAAGAATGGCCTGGGCATCTATTATTTTAAAAATTCAGACTTGTATGGTCTTACCCTCTCCTTGCTGAGCTCCCTGAGCTGACCAGAGCTTTTCAGGCAGAGGCCTGGGCTGTCTTCCCTTTCGACTGGTGAGAAACCTCCCTCCTTCCCAGAGAAAGGGGAAGGGAGAAGTAGGAGGGGAGAAGGATCTCGATAAGAAGAAGAGGAGGAGTTTAGGCAGGAAGGCTGCAGGGTCCTATAAGACCGTATGTAGGACGTCTGTGGCCATGCCTCCAGCCAGCTTCCACCCCACCCTCCATGCCTCCAGCCTGCCTCACCCCATCTCTGCCTGCTGCCATCCTCTTCCCAAGATTCCTTATATCTCAGTCAAGCCCTTTCCCGCCCTTGAGGAGATTCTTTACTTGAAAAGAAAACAAATCTTAGGGATGGTCTGCCTTCCAACATTGAAGACCACTGGGTTTTTTATAGTAAGGATACTAATAGTCTTCAAAGACCTCAGCTACATGGGGTGGGGTCTCTCCCTCTATTACTGAGTGACATTCTCTCTTGACAGAAAAGAAGATAGGAGGAGTTACTCGGGCTGGGAGATACCCTCCTTTTCTTGGACTCTATTCCAGTTTCTTAGTTTTAGCCCTGCTCTTACTTAGACCAGTCTTCCATCTCCTAGTGCTCCCAGGAAGTCAATCCCCCATGGCTCCCAAGCTCTTAAGGAACTCAGCAATGACCCCTTGTTAGTCTCAGGCCAGAAATGGCCAGAATTCCCCCAACAGCTTTGTTCTCGCACCCTTGCTATGGAAAGGAGGCATGAGGCAACTTCTGGCTGCCAGGCTTCACCAAATAATTGCAAAATTACTTGCAGAACTTGCCTCCCACGAATCATTGACAGGGTATACCTGTGTTTGTTCTTTTTCCTATTATGGCCATTCAGTCTAATGCAAAAATCCTTAAAGCTAAGTCCTTTGTGTCTAAACTAGGACTAGTAGAATATTAGAAGCTTGCTTGGTATTTTGAACTCTAGCCTGCTGTGGCATTTTTACACCCATCCTCTACTCCCAACCCAATTTCAGTCTCTCATTAGCACACTGGAGAGGGCAAGTCACAGCTGGCTAGAAGATAAAAGGCAAATAGTTGGTGTGGCCAAAGTAGATTACAGGGGGTTCTAGATGTGGTAGCCAAGTAGGCAATAGGTTGGTCAAGACACAGCACATAATGACTGCAGCTGGAGTGGGGAGTGAATTCTGACTTAGCCCTGTAAGGCTATAGATGCCTACTATGGCTGCTCTGGTCTCTAGTTTCTCTGTGGTCCTGAATAAGACAACTATTACCTTTTCCCCACTTTCTATGCAGCAGGACTGGGCAGATGCCAAAGAGCATAGGAGAGAGCTGACCAGCAGGGCAGGCCAGAAATACCACATATTTTTGCTGGCAGAGCTTTTCCATACAGGTCCCAATACTGGAATTTTAGAATTAAAGTGCCCAGTTCAGGGAGGAGGGAGAAAGGGGAGTAGTGGAACCACATTCCTTCTCTCACCAAAATTGCAGGTCTGAGAGGTCGTGATTTCCCCCATCCCCACCCTCCTGACCTCTATCCATGACCCACCAGCACCAAAAAGCTTCTGGCTGGAAAATCATGAAGTGGTCCAAAATGTCATAAGAAATAGCCAGCGTCTCCTCTTCCCCTCAACTCCACTTCCCCTTGCCCATTTACAGAGCCCAGTGCCACCTGGAAGACATCCTTGTCTCTCATGGCTGGAATGAAAAAGGGTCTCTGGTTGCATTGAATGCAGCTCTCAAACTGGTCTTGTACTTGCTGGAATAAATGCTGTTTTTCTTGCCTTAGCTGCTCTCTAGGTTTGTGGGGTTGTGTTATGGGAACATTGTGCTACTACTGTGTGTGTGTGTGTGTGCGTATGTAGTGCTAGGAATCCACAGTAGGTCTCTGTCAAGTCTGTACCGTGATGAGGGCTTTTTGGACTCTGACCCAGAAACCAACAGAACCAAACTGAAACCAAAACCTTCCTCCAGCAGCAGCAGGGGCGGCAGGCATGGTCTGGGGTCAGCATGGAACCACCCCACAGCCCAGGCACCCAAGTGACTTTCCTTATGCCTCCGTAAATGTTATGGTGCTAAGAATGTGTCAGCCCCAAAATGACACACTTTTCCTATGCTTTAGCCACCTGTTTCAGACAAAACAACAACAACAACAACAACACACAAAAAACACCCCAACACATTGTGTTCTGGTGCAGGTTTGTATTAAACTGTAGCTACTTCTCACTTTGTCTCAGTTGTGTTTTTTTTTTAAGGGAAAAAATGTACACGGAACCTCTCTTAGTGAACTTGGGTACTCAATATGCAAAGACGTTTTGGGAAATTTAGGAGAGAGAAAAGATGTCCTCCATTGATTTATCTCCCCCCACTCCCAAATCAGCCTTGCTTTTTTAGTCACTTGGAAGTCCTTGATCCATGAACCTTTTCTCATTCTTAGTTTATGCTTTTAAAAGCTGATTCCCTGACTGATAATCCTCCACACATCCTTTTTTATAAATCTCACAGAAATCTCTGTTCCTATAATAAATAAAAATTGGTCACATAAGTGACTGCAAACAGGACTGATTCTAGTCAAAAGTTTGAAACAGACAAAATTTGTCCCTAAACCCCACGTACCTTCCTTTCTGTACCCCCTTTCTTTCCTCTCTCCACCAGGTCCTCAATACTGCTTCTGGTTGTCCAGAATCTTATCCTTCAATGCCCTATATCTCCCCTCCCTAACAATACCTCCAGTTCAGAATTACCCTCCCAGAGTAAAGCACATTTGTAAATTTTAGAAGAATTTGGGTTAACCAAAAAGAAAAAAACTTCTTAGGATGGGATTCTTAAAAATCATGGTAAAGTGAGGAATTTTAAGGAATGTGGGGGAATTATTAAAAGGGGTCTTATACATACCATGTGTTACTATATTATACAAAGTAGGCAAACAACTCTGAGACTGACATGATAGGCCTTGACTGAAAGAACCACATGGAGTACTACAGTTAGGGCAGAACATTTGGCTGTCATAGAATTTTAATTACCAAGCAGGGCTGCTGAC
The DNA here is from genome assembly GCA_011680675.1 of Gymnobelideus leadbeateri. Lineage (NCBI taxonomy): Eukaryota > Metazoa > Chordata > Mammalia > Diprotodontia > Petauridae > Gymnobelideus > Gymnobelideus leadbeateri. Next base: position 397,716 of record WOXC01010343.1, on the reverse strand, counting down.
CAGGTCCCATATAATAATAATAATGAACACCTTGCTGTCAACCCAGATTTACACTGCATCAAACACTAGATGGGGCTTGGGCTCACAGAGAGCTGACACCCTTCCCTAGCCTCTCCCCTTTTGTGGTGGCTCTGCTCATCCTTAAGGCTTTAGTATGGATTTATCCACTCAGAATCTTGGCTTAATGCCCCCACCCACTAGGGGACAAAAATGCCACTCCTCCAGCGCCTGCTGTTTTAATAGAATTCATAAAACCATAACAGAGATATACACAGTTCATGAAATAGAACATTAGGAAGGGGGGAAAAATCAAAAGCACTAGCATGGGCAACCTTTCAAATTACAAATCCTTCCTAGATGAGGCAGCCAAAAACCTAGGAGCTAAAATTCAAACCTCCCCACTTTGTTGCAGGCAAGCCAAAACCCACTTAAAACAATTAAAGTGCTTGAATTCAGACTTTCCCCTCCCACTATAAGGAGGGAGAGTATTAACAAGCCACTGCAGAATAAGGCACTCAGGGTACTTGGCTAGATTCCACATGGATGCTATCCTTCCTCATCAGCCTCCATTCTGGTCCCTCCTTTGTTCATTGTCCTCACTGCTGCAGGTCACTCAGTCTTGGCCATGCCTCCCAGCTCTCACTTGGATCTAGTTCATAAAGAGTGCCCTGGCAATATTAAAAGCCATATGTTAGGTGGCACAGTGGACAGAGCACTGCCCTTGGAGTCAGGAGGACCTTAATTCAAATCCAGCTTCAGACACCTGTGTGACCTTGGGCAAATCAGTTAACCCTGTTTGCCTCAGGTTTTCTTATCTGTAAAATGAGATGGAGAAGGAAAGGGAAAACCACCCCAGTGTTTTGCCAAGAAAACTCCAAATGGGGTCATAAAGAGTTGTACAGGACTGAATGATGACAACAACAATTAAGAAATCATTAGAAGGGGGCAGGTAGGTGGTGCAATGAGTAAAGCACCAGCCCTGGAACCAGGAGGACCCAAGTTCAAATCCAGCTTCAGACACTTAAGACTTACTAGCTGTGTGACCTTGGGAAGGTCACCTAACCTCCATTTCCCTGCCTTCTCCCCTCCAAAAAAAAAAAAGCTAAAAATAATACATTGTCATTTAGGGGTGGCTAGGTAGAGCAGTGAATAGAGCACTAGCCCTGGAGTCAGGAAGATCTGAGTTCAAATCCAGCCTCAGACACTTAACACTTACTAGCCATGTGACCTTGGGCAAGTCACTTAACCCCAATTGCCCTACCTTCCAAAAAGCAAAAAATAAAGTAAACTTGTTTTAAATTTTAAGAAAAAGAAATCATTAGGACTGTAAGTCAAGCTACCACTATCATTTCCTATCTCCTCTATTTCACCAAAGTGTGTATGTTCCTGCTCAGTCTGACATCACACTCCAGATTAGATGTCCTCCCTCCTTGTTCTGCCTCCCCCACCCCCTTGCTCAGCCTCCTCATCCTGGAAGAACTGGGAAGAGGCGTATATCCTACCCAGACAAGAATCTGTAACCCCAGCCAGGTTGCATGGGATACAATTGAGCATCTATGAACATCACAAGCAACATAACTTGATATGTAATAGTCATAGAGGAGCATCCCAACTACATAATACATTAGACTTGCACAATCTAATATTAATGCAGATAGGAAATGTAATATAGCATATCAATCAATAACCATTAAATATCTGCTGTGTGTCAGGCACTGTGCTAATCCCTGGGGATAGAAAGACAAAAAGAAAATTCTCTGCCTTCAACTTACGTTGTATTGGGGGAGATGACACATATGTACATAAGTAAAGTATATGCAAAATCAATACAAGGTTATATGGGGGTGGAAAAGGCATTAGAAATTAGAGGGATTAGTAAAGGCCTCTTGTAGAACATGGTACTTAAACCAAGCTCTTTCTTTTCATTTTGGAGGGGGGAAGACAAGGCAGTTGGGGTTAAGTGACTTGCCCAAGGTCACAGAGCTAGTAAGTTTGTCAAGTGTCTGAGGCTGGATTTGAGCTCAGGTCTTTCTGACTCCAGGGCTAGTGTTCTATTCAGTGCAACACCTAACTGCCCCTAAACCAAGCTTTGAAGGAGACGGGCTTCTAAGAGATGAAGGTGAGGAAGGAGTGCATTCAGGGCATTAGTAGCAACCTTTCCAAATATGGAAGCTAAACTGTTGTAAGAAACAGCAAGGTGGCCAGTTTGGTTGAAATGAGGCATCTGTGAGGAGGGTACTAGAGACTGAAAAGGGAGCTTGGAACCAGATTGTGAAAAGCTTTAAGTGCCAAAAGGAAGAATGTGTATTTAACCCTAGAAATATTAGCCACCAGTTTCTAATTGGAAAGTGGGCATGGTCAAATCTGTGCTTTAGGAACATCACCTTGGCTCCTGTTTGAAGGACTGCTTGAAGAGGGAGAGACAATTATAATAAAACTAGCATTTATATAGCACTTAAAGATTTACAGACCACTTTGAAAATATCTCATTTGTTCTTAGGACAGCCCTGGAAGTAGGTGCTGCTATAATTTTTATTTAACATATAAGGAAACTGAGACCAACAGAGGTTAAGTGACAAGCAGGGTGACAGCAAGTAAGTGTTTGAGGCAGGATTTAAACTCAGGTCTTCCTGACTCCAGGTCCATTTATCCACCATGCCACCTAACTTTCTCCAAGATAAGGCAGGGTGATCAATTAGGACTTTATTGCAAGAGTCCAAATAAGAGATGATAAAAGATTAAAGTAGGTGATAGTCTTTTGAGTACAGAATGGGATAGACAAAAATGAAGTGGATGTAAAATTGACAAGACGTTAATTGATTGGATATGTAACATGAGTGAGAATGAGATGCTGAGGATGCCTCCAAGGTTACAAACATGAGTAACTGGAAAGATAGTGATATCCTAAACAGAAATAGTGAAGTTAAGAAGAGGAGTGGGTGTGGGGGTGGTGGGAAGGAAAATAACAAACTCTGTTTTGAACACATATAGTTTGATATGCCCATAGGACATCCAGTTCAAAATGTTTAATGAGCAATTGGTAAATTGAGCCCAGAATTCGGGAGAGAAACTTGAGCTAGATATGTAGATCTGAGGGTCATTTGCATAGTGGTGATAATTAAAACCCATGAAAGATGATGAGGTCACCAAGAAAGAGGACAGAGCTTTGGAGGTATTGTTAGGGGGCAGATACAAATAATGATATACCAAGGAAGACCAAGAAGAAATGGTCGGAAAGATAGGTGAATCAAGAGAGGGGCATCACAAAAACCCAGAGTATCCAGGAGGGGAGGGAAGTCAACACTGTCAAATGCTACTCAGAGCTGCAGATGAATGAGAATTAATGAAAATTCACATTTGGTGATGAAGAAACCATTGGTCACTTTGGAGAGCAGTTTCAGGTGAGTGATGAAGTTGGAGAACAGATTGCAAAGGATTGATATGCGAGAGTAAGCTTCTTATGGAAGTTTGGCTATGAAAGAAGAGAAATATAGAATGGTAGCCTAAAGGATTGGTAGTCAAGTGAGGGAATTTTTAAGATGACAGCTGTGTATAGTAGGTGTTAACAGGATGGGACAGACAGAGTAGGAATCAGTAAATAAGGTGAGATTAAAGATTGAGGAGCAAAGGATTGATTCTGAGTGTAAACTATCTGAGAAGATAAGAGGGAATGAGATCAGGGGTTCATATAGAAGACTTGACCTTGACTTGGAGGACTACCTCATCAGAGAGTGCAGTAAAGGTACAGTTGAGGATGGAGGATAACATCAATGAATTCTGAGATGGAGAGAAGAGAAGAAGAGGAACCTGATGGCAACTGACCTCTGTTCTTCTAGTAAAGGTTTCAAAGTGCTCAGTTGAGGGGTAGAAGGAGACATGCTATCGAAAGTTTGAGAGAAGAAAAGGTTTGGAACAACCTCTATGAGTTCAATAGAGAATCAATTGGGCAGGAGTTAAAGGACTGCCTTGCTGCATTGAGGGACCAGTTGAGATTAGATAACATAAATTTGTGATGGATCCAGTCAAGATGGTTGTTTTCCTCTAGTACTGTTCAGCTGCACCTGAGTAGAAGCAGAAGAGGCAAATGATAGGGGTAATCCAGTACGGAAGCTTAGCAAAGCATGAGTAATGACAGGACAAGGGGGAAAAAGACTTGAGAGTAGAGTATAACTGAACCTGTTAATTATAGGGTCAAGACTGCAAAGGAAGGAAAGAGAGGCAAAAGCAGAGGTGGTAGATACAAAAAGTACTGAAGTAATGAGGGAATAGGGGTCACTGTAAGGATGAAAAATAGGTTTAGGAAGAGAAATCAATAGGAACTGATGGCATGATAGGGGGTTAAGATCGGACAAATGAATTTCAGAATTCTTGATTATGGAAATGGGACCCTTGTGAGTAATGGTAAAATCAATGTGTCACCATCCCTGGGTGGGGCTGAGGTGGAGTCAAGGAGTAGGGCACGGGTGTTAAGGAAATTGAGGGATTGGAAATTTCAAATATACTTTAAGGTGACAAGCCTATTTCCCTTCTTGTCACAGGTTACTTTCGTTCTTTTAATAGCTATTTGCATCACTTTAGACTCACATAGCCTATGGAACAGAGCATCTGTTAACTCATAGTCTTTCCTGCGCTATAAGTCACAATCAACTCATAACTGGCTAATGCCCCCTCCCACTTCTAAAAAAAAGCAGAATCCAACTTAGTGTTGGTAAAAATAGAAGTGAATTGTTGACAATCCATACTTGAAAGTGAGCTCTATATACATAGTCTTTAAATTTCTTAGTGACAGTCCACAACTCAAGAACTTTAATCTGTGTATGGGAAAATGAGACTCACTATCAATAAGTTTTCTACTGGAAAATGCAATAAATTTCTAATGACCATTACTTACTTGATACAAAGCTACTTTCAAGCCTTCCAAGCTAGTCTAAAAGTGTAACACAAAGGGTTTGTGTCAGTTTGCAGAGATTAATAATTGATGCATGAGTGAGACAGTTGATGAGATCCTTGAAAGTTCATTCACATTTCTCATCCAAACAATCATTAAATGGTATTAAAAGGATTAGTTCATATTGCCCTTTATTGCCCTTCTGCCTTTAGTTCTTTCCAACCATGCACTCATAAGTGAGATAGATAATTGAGTGACTAAGTGACAGTAGTATAATGCTTCACTTATTTCTTAAGAATAGCCACAAAAAAGGGAATGAGTCAACCTTACTCTCATTGAATTTGGCTTAGGGAGGGAATGATATGCACACTAAATAGGTCATCTTGCCCTACAGGAGAGTAGGGGGAAGGGGATGAGAGGGGGGATGATGGAAGGGAAGGAAGTGGGGGAGGGAAGTTGGAAGCACCCACTTTTGAAAAGGGACAGGGTCAAAGTAGAGAATAGATCAAGTTGGGGTCGGGATAGGACAGAGGGAAATATAGTCAGTCTTTCACAATATATCCACTATGGAAATGTGTTGTGTAGCTACACATATACAACCTATATTGAATTGCTTATCTTCCCAGTAAGGGTGGGTGATGAGGGAGGAAGGGAAAGAATCTGGAATTCAAAGTTTTAAAATAAAATGTTTAAAAAATATTATTATTATTATTATTATTTTACATGCAACTGGGAAATAATATATACAGGCACTGGGGTATAGAGATCCATCTTACCCTACTGGAAAGTTGGAGGCAGGATGGGGGAGGATATAAGAGAGACCAGATTGGGGGAGGGAGTGTAAAGTGGGATTGCCTTTTAGGGGTGGTGCAGAGGGGAAAGACGGGGAGAAAATTTGTAACTCAAAATCTTGTGGAAATGAAAGATGTAAACTAAAAATAAACATAAAATGTAATAAAAAAAAAAAGAATAAAATAATAAAAAAAAGAATAGCCACAAAATCCTAGAAAAAACTTTAGTTCTCTAAGGTTCTTTGGATGTAGCCAGCTAACAAGTAATATCTTCTCTAAATCAATGCTCACTCCCTACTGAAAATGTAATCTGAGTATTTGGCAGAACCTTTGTAAATATAGAATTTGTCAATAACTTCAGGCCAGCATCTTCTACCTGATCTAACATTTTCATTAGTCTTTTTAATGTTCTTCCAATGTCTTCCAAAAGACAAAACCATTCACATATACCAAACTACCAGATTATTCATATCTCCAACTCCTTTCTGTCTAAGTCATTGAAACATGGCATTTCCTGTAAGTTAGGCTGTCCTTTCTTTATCTTCTGCTTCGATTAGATTCTGATAGCATCCTCCGTGCAGATTCTGCATTGAAAACCACTAACTTCCTCATAAAGAGTCCAGGCAGGGCATTTTAACCTTATGGAATGGAATACTGATCTGCCTTAATCCAGACCTTCTAAATTATCTTCCATACCACCACTATGAGCAAAGCATTTGGACCTCAATGTTCTGGGATAATCCTATTGGCTAATAGGTCCTTCAGAGATGAGGTCATTTATCCCTGAAAGGAAATTTTTCTGAAACTACTTTTGATATGGGTGAGAGTCTATGGGTGGGAGTCATTGAGGTGGACTCTGGGATAATAGTTGTAAATCACTTAGCCTACATGCTTGGAACATAGTAGTTGCTTAACAAAGGCTTGGGCAGGTAGGTGGCTCAGTGTATAGAGTGTCAGGACTAGAGTCAGGAAAACTCATCTTCCTGAGTTCAAATCTGGCCCCAGACACTTACTAGCTGTGTGATTCTGGGCAAGTCACTTAATCCTGTTTGCCTCATCTGTAAAATGAGTTGGAGAAGGAAATGGCAAACCACTCCAGTATCTTTGCCAAGAAAGCCCCAAATGTGGTTGTGAAAAATCAGACACAACTGAACAACAACAAATGTTTGTTCTCTCCCCCTCCTTGGGGACATTCCACTCATGCTGTGAAAATACAAGCATCCTAATACTTAGTTTCTTATTCAAATTTTTCTTTCATTCTTTAAGCACCAGATTTTCCTTAAATTCCACCTCTTTGAGCCCACTTTTGAAGTGGAGGATACCCATATGCCTTCAACACTTTTTTGTTTTTCTAGACATTGACTGTTTATTAGGGCAGCATCTTTTTTTTTTTCCAAATGCTTTATTAACTTCTGGTTTACATCATTCATTTCCGCCAGATTTTGAGTTACAATTTTTCCCCATTTTTCCCCTACCCACCACCCCAGAATAGCAGTCCCACAGGATATCCCCTCATCCAATCTGCTCTCTCCCATATCTTTTCCCATAACCCCTTCGACTTGTCCATTAGGTGACTCTCTGTGCCCCAATGCTTGTACATCTTATCTCCCAATTATATGCAAAATAGTATTAATAATAGTATTTATATATATTTGAAACATTTAATTTTAAAACTTCGAATTCCAGATCCATTCCCTTCCTCCCTTGTCACTCACTCCTGCTGGGAAGATAAGCAATTCAGTATATGTTGTGTATGTATAGCTATGCAAAACATTACCATAGTAGATATATTGTAAAAGATTGGCTATATTTCCCTCCCACCCATCCCACCCCCCACCTGGTCCATTCCCTACTTTGATCCTGTCCCTCTTCAAAAGTGGGTGCCTCCAACCTCCCCTCCTCCCAGCATGCCCTCCCTTCCATCATTCCCCCTCTCATCCCCCTTTCCCCTACTCTCCTGCAGGGTGAGATATCCCATTTAGTATGTATGTCATTCTCTCCCTGAGCAAAACTCAATGAGAATATGGTTTTGCCTTTTTGCCTTCCTGTTCTTCCCCTTCCCTGCAACCACTACCCCTTGCCTCTTCTACATGAAATAGTTAAACCCCCCCCTGTCTCTCCCCATCTCCTCTTGCCACATTACTCTCTCACCTCTTAACTTCACCCCTTAAGTATCATCCCTTCCCACCAAATTCGACTTGTGCCCTCTATCCATGTATACCTGTAAACATATATACACACATTCACATATGTATTCATATGCCCATATACCCTTCTTCAATTATTTTCATACTGAGAAAGGTTTCATCAGTTACAGTTATTGTTTTTCCATGTAGGAATGTAAATAGTTCAACTTTGATAAGTTCCTTTTGATTTCTTTCCCCCTGTTTACCTTATCAAGCATCTCTTGCTTCTTGTGTCTAGATGTCAAATTTTCTATTCAACTCTGTTTTTTTCTTCAACAATGCTTGAAAGTCCTCTATTCCACTGAATGACCATATTTTCCCCTGAAATAAGATACTCAGTTTTGCTGGATAGGTGATTCTTGGTTTTAATCCCAGGTCCTTTGCCTTGTAGAATATCATATTCCATGCCCTTCAATCCCTCAGTGTAGAAGCTGCCAGGTCCTGTGCTATTCTGATTGTGTTTCCACAATATTGAAATTGTTTCTTCCTGGCTGCTTGTAGTATTTTCTCCTTGATCTGGGGATTCTGGAACCTGGCTATAATATTCCTAGGAGTTTTCTTTTGGGGATCTTTTTCAGGAGGTGATCGATGGATTCTTTCAACCTCTATTTCCTCCTCTGGGTCTAAAACATCAGGGCAATTTTCCTGGAGAATTTCTTGAAGGACGATTTCTAGGTTCTTTCTTTGATCATGGCTTTCAGGTAGTCCAATAATGTTTAAATTATCTCTCCTGGATCTATTTTCCAGGTCAGTGGTTTTTCCCATGAGATATTTCACATTGCCTTCTATTCTTTCAATTGCTTGGATCTGTTTAACAGCATCTTGATTTCTCATAAAGTCATTAGATTCCATTTGCTCCAGTCTAACTCTGAAGGAATGAATCTCCTCAGTGAGCTTTTGAGATTCTTTTTCCATCTGGCAAATTCTACTTTTTAAGGCATTCTTCTCCTCATTGCCCTTTTGGGCCTCCTTTGCCATTCAACATAAAGAACACTGAACACAGAGTCACAGAGCATGAATTCAAATCTCAGCTTTGCCATTTACTGTGTCTGTTACCTGGGGCACTCCATCTCTTTGGTTCCCAGCTTCCTCATCTATAAAATGAGAGAATTGGACTAGGTGACTTCTAAGGTCCTGTACAGCTGTATAGCTGTGATCCTATGAACTTAACTTAAAAACTAGTCATACGGTAGCAGTTTCCTTTTCACACACCTCTTCCTTTCTATATTCTATGACAATTACTCCCAATGCTGGTTTTGTAATATTACAAGGTGTCCTCAATTTTATTTTTGTCCAGATCTGTGATTTCACTATTATAGGGAATAATTCCCAAAGAGGAAATGTCCTCTATCAATCTAGCAACCATTTTGTAATTAATAGTCTTACAGAATTACCTAGGACACTGAAAGGTTGTGACTTGTCGATGGTCATACAGCTTATATTAGCTGTCAGAAGCAAGCATTGAACCTAGGTTGCCCTGATTCCTCAATTTCAAGTACTGACTGACAAAAATCCAATTATTTATATTTTGACTAATACTCTAAGGTTGGTTTTCTGCCTCTCCCTCTCATTTGAATAGCATGAAATTCTCAAAAAAATTTCCCCAAGCAGTTTATTTCATTTTTTAATGGACTACATCATTTCTAAGGTCTTTTCTACATCTAAACAATGTAAGTTTATAGATAAGGATTTGTCTTCTTCCCCCTCCAAAAATAAATAAATAAAACCCAATACTAGGAGTTTAAGCATTTCCTTCTGAGCAGAAATTAACATAGATGACAAAAGTCTTCAAATGAACAGACCATCTTTTTGATAGCACCATTTGTTTCTCACAGTGTAGATTTAGCTGAGGATGGAGAGTTTCTCAGAGACGGAGGGATAGATAGAAACAGTACTAGCTGTGGGTTGCCCTGTGCTAAGACAAAACTTTGGGTATTTACAGGGAAAATAATCATTGGATCTTCCTGTTGGCAGAACTTAGAGGTCATCTGGCCCAACTTTCTACCTAATAAAGGAATATCTCTATACTGATAGTGTCAAACTCAAATTAAAATGGATCCCTGCTGACCACATAGAAAGCCACAAATTAACATTATCTATATTGTGCTGATTTTTATTTATCTTGTTCAACATTTCTCAGTTGATATAAGAAAGGGCAGATTGGGGGAAAGGGTATTTAGTATGCTTGCCATCTTGAAGTGGGGGGTAGGGGAGAGATGGGGAGAAAATTTGTAACTCAAAATCTTTGAAAATGTATGTTGAAAACTAAAAATAAATAAATTCAAATTTAAAAAAAAAGAAAAGAAAAAACATTTCCCAATTGTATTTTAACATGTCTCCAATGGCTCTGCCTGCAGACCTCCAGTTTGACACCTCTGGCCTGGAATACTGAAATGTATAATGACTTTCCCAAGGTCACATAGCCAAATGTGTGAGAGATGGGATTGGAACCCAGGTCTTCCTAATTCTAAGGCTGGCTCTCTATTCACTATGCCATAGTAATTATAGTGATAGGAAGAAACAAAGAGAAAGAAGAAAAGGTCTTCAATTAAACATTTTAAAAATACACAGAAGGGGGCAGTTAGGTAGTACAGTGAACAGAGCACCGGCCCTGGAGTCAGGGGGACCTGAGTTCAAATCCAGCCTCAGACACTTGACACACTAGCCATGTGACTTTGGGCAAGTCACGTAACCCCAATTCCCTTCCAAAAAAAAAAAGCAAAAAATAATAATAAAAAATACACCGAAGAGGGCAGAATTTTAAAGTTCAGAAGGAGCCCCAGACAAGCAGGGAAATATTGGTACTATCATAATAAATTTAATATGGACTTAAATAAACAAACATCTGTACGTAATAGAGATTCACAGTTTCATATGCAATCCTCTTTTTCTAGTCATTATATTTGGGAATGTTCATATTTTTCGATGTTAATTGACCACCAATTTTTTCTTCATTTTAAATGTACACTTATTCACACTCAAAGATTGTCAGACTTCTACCTCTCTGTTCTTAGTGTAGGATAACCGTAGCTACTGTAAATGGTAAATTATCTTGAATCATTCCTAAAGGAGTCAGTTAGCCCAGACTCCTGGGCTGGAGCCTTTCCTAGAAAGGAACTGGATCTCAGAATTCTATTCACAGCTCAACTTCATGAATTGGAATGGAGGTAGAATAAGTAGGGAAATCACAATACCTGAGTTAGATATCTTAAGCACCCAAACCCTCCAAATCTAGTGCTTTTTGCCCCAACTTCTCTGGCCTTGATTTGCTTTCTGATCTACTCATTTACCAACTGTTCCTTTGAAAAACCTTTCATTTATAACCATTTTGGAGAATGATCTGGAATTATGAAGAATTATTAAACTGCCTATATATACCCTTTGATCCATTGATTCCACTATTAGGTCTATTAACAAAAATGATTAGGAAAAAAGAAAAGAATCTATATGTTTTTAAATGTTTATAGCTGCTCTCTCTGTGGTGACAAAGAACTGGAAATTGCAATGATGTCCATCAATTGGGGAATGACTGAATGAGTTGTAGTATATGATTATAATAATAATACTGTGCTATAAGAAATGATGAGCTCAATGATCTTAGAAAAACCTGGATAGTTTTGCATGAAATAACAAAGAGTAAAATGAGTAGAATCAAGACAACACTGAATTCATTAATAGCAATATTGTTCTAAGAACAACTTTGAATGAGCTTTTTTGTTAGTCTTGCTGTGACATCAGCCCTGCCTTAACATACCCAAAGTCCCTCTCAGTACTAAATCTATGATCCCATGATCCCCTAAGAATTTACCTAGAGCCAGGGTAAAAGATACAGTACATTTTAGCCCTGTGTTCCTGGGGCTGGCAAAGATGGTTAGGTTTCTAGTAGTCCTGCTACGCGGAAGAATAGTTCTTTGAAAAACTAGGTGTTACCTACTGGCCCAAAAGGTGAGCTAAAAGGATGGGTATTTCCATAATGGCTCAGGCCTGCTCTACCATGGAGAAGAAGAGGAATAAACAAAGGAAAGATCTGCCCTTCCTTGGCCCACCCTGGATGTGATGAGGGAGGGAATTTGAACAGAAGCTCCTCTGAATAGATATGTGTTGTGTTTAATAGGTCATCACTTGTTAGTTTGGTAATCTGGGTATTCCCCCCCACCATTACAGATCATGGTACCTCTATAACTTCATCAACAGCCTTCAAGATTTGTTGATGTCTCTGTGAAGTGTTCATCATATTGTCACCTCATGAAGCAAAAAATAAAAATGCAGATACTTAAAATAAAAGTTTAAAAAAAATCTTACCACCCAGAGCCCACAGTGGGGATGAGGTAAACATCATTACATCTGTTTCCTTTCCCTGTCTCTCCTGGATAAAAGCCTCAGTGTTCCAGTTTACCATAAGGATTTTAAGCAGCCACAGTGTCTAACCAGGGATCTTCTTAACCCTTGTGGGAGAACAAGGAGATAGAAAGAAAGTGGGAATTTATTCAAATCAAGATTCTATCACTGACCTCAGTTTTCTCATTCATTAACTGAAGGATTTGAATTGTTGTTCTCTAAGATCTCTTCTGGCCCTAAATCTATGATCTCATGATGCTGATCTCATTCAAGGATTTGGGCGTCCCCATGATATAGTAGCTAAAAGGGTAATAGAGGGATTGCTAGAAACCATCCTCAAAAATTGAACTTTGAGTGCCTTTAGCCCTTACCCATTACTTACACATTGGAGTCTCTCATGCAACAATAATTTTGCAGATAAGATGGGAAGAGTCAAAAGAAGCTCAGGTCACTAGGGAAATAAAGTCCCTAACAATGCCCTTTCTTAATGGCCTGTTTCTCAGAAAGGTCTTGAGTCCATATGCTATCCAATGAAGTGCTGAATGCATGAAGAAAAGGTCTAGAAAAAATGATATTTCTTTTCCACGTTTGAGATCTATTTATATTTCAGCTTGAACTAGTCACTTCTTCATTCCTATTTTGTGATATGACATAGGACACAGTTTCTACCCTTATTTTCCTCTTCCTCAAGATTTCCTTTCCTGTGATTTGGACAAAGATTGAGGTCTTTGGAGCCTATTGGGTAGCTGCATTATCAGTAGATGCCTCCAAATGGTCCCTTTAGCCCACTGGGGTCTGCTCTGTTCTCAGAAGAGAACAGGTTGCTCCCTGAACAAGGTAGATGTGCCAGGGTCAAGAATACCTTTACCCTCAGCTCCACAACCCAACCTTGTCAGATCAGGAAGGGTAATAATAGCCTCAGACTATCCCTCCTCATACAGAGCCCCCCTTCCTGGAATATATGTCATTTCTAAGGCCAGTCTGAATATGTGGATCTACTCTAGGATAGGCATGTGGGTCATCTTGCCTAGGAGTTTGAAGGGCATCTCAGTTCATGCAAGGGTAAATCCAAATCACAATGGCACATCCCTCCTTGGCAAATCATCTATTCAACAAGTTGGCTTTCCACACTAATCTTCTTCAGCCAAACCAAATAAGTAAATTCCTCTTTTAGGATACAATTGTCAAATATCCCATACATATGGAATTGATCCATTTTCATTTCAAGGCCCTTTCCCATTTTTAACTGTACCCTAAGATAGGAATCAAATGTATGTTTCAATCTCATCAAATATTGTTGACATTCTAGGAGCTCTACAATATGTTAAAATTCCCAGAATATTAGAATTTTAGAGTTAAAAGGAATATCTTTTAGCCTACTTCCCTCACTTTACTAAGGCCCAGAGGGATGAAAAGGTTTATCCAAGGTCATATAACTAGCTAGTTGCAGAGTTAAAACCCAGATCTACCATGAAGTTAGAATGTGGCTCTATTATTCCAAACTAAAATCTCATTATCTCAATTTCTAGTGAGCCACAGAAGATCACTGAATCCCTCTACATACATTTAACTTTCCCAGAAAAGTATAAAACCTAGAAATCATCTGCACATTAGGGCAAATTACAAAAAATGGACACATGTGCTGTTTACTACTACATCATTCCAACCTTTTGGAGATCATGCGTGATAGCCAAGCTGGAGTGGACTTTCTAGGTTGCTCCAAACCTAACTTTTGCTCCAGGGTCACCTGGGTCTGAATCTGTACCATTGACTCTGAGCTAGACTTGGGCAGGCCTTTAGAGCACATTAAAAAAATAAATTGTATCTAAGGATTCTTCACATCTTCACTACTTTATCAGATCCCAGTTATGGAAGCAAAGCCTGGCCCTGAACACACTGGGAAGGGTACAACCTATACATCTCTGTATGCCACCTTTTCCTTGACCAGGAAAGAACATAGCTTAGGGGAGTGTTGAGTATTTATCTCCATGTTCTTCCTGATACATTTCCCTCAAGAAGGTGCTGTTCTATGTGAAACAAAGCAAAGTCCCTGCTTTGCTTTTTGGCTTAGAGAGTTGCAGAATGCTAAGCTCAGCCCCCACACTGACCCCTAGAAGCAATGATCTTTACCTCTCCAAGCTCCCCATCTCCTCCACCATGAGCTTTTCTCCTGTCATATCAAATTATCTCAGTAAGGATAACCTTTAGTTCAGGCCATCATCTCCTTTCACATGGATTATTGTGGTTTTAGCTTCTGGTCTCTTCCCTCTCCCATCCATCCTCCATACAACTACTAAAATAATCTTTCTAAGAGTAAGTGTGTCACTACCCTGTTCAAAAAACATCAGTGGCTTCCCATTATCTCTAGGATAAAATACAGATTACTCTACAACTGGGCTCCAACCTACCTTTTTGGACATATTTTATATTATTCCTTTTCTCATACTCTATGTTCCAGACAAATCAGCCTTTACCTCAAACTCTGTATTTCATTTTCCACTTCTCCAGGACTTCTTCTTAGCTGTCCTCCATGCCAAGAAGGCACTCCCTTCACACTTCCACTAGCCTTTCAGAATCTTTAAGCCTTTCTTTAAGGCTTCCAGTAAAATGTATGCTCCTTAATGGCAGAGACTTTTATTTTGGGTTTGGAATGTCAGATACTTTTATTTTTGTTTTGAATTTTTCAATGCCTAGCATATGGCTTAATAAGTATATGAATTAAACCGAATGCTTTAACTATAGTGGTTTTGGGGTTCATACTGTCTGAGAACAATATTAATAAGTTTAAGGGAAGAACAAGGGCACCAAGAACTCTTTTCTCTGAGGGACATTCCTGTGAGAAGTTACTCAGGGGCTTTCTCTGTGGTACCCTTGACCTGATTCTAACACCAATGTGTTATATACAGGGGTGGGGAGCCTGTGGCCTTGTGGCCACATTCTTTAGGTCCTCAAGTGTGGCCCTTTGACTGAATCCAAATTTTCTGTAGTTTTCTGTCCTCAAGACCACAGGTTCCCCACTCCTGGAAGAATCCCGAATGTAGTAGGAGACATAACCCTTTTCCTGGGTCTCTTCCAGATCTCCTGATATAAAGGGGAAAGAGTCAGTGGTAATTATAAAAAAGCTGAGCATGGAGAGATCAAAATTTGGGGCTTCTAGGATTTTATACTTGGTCTGAAGAATGGTACAGGTCCTTGAAGGTGAGCTAGTCAGTAGCTAGTGAGGAAAATTATTTTGACATAGACTTTTGAAATGGTTAAAATTAAGCTTCAGAAGGAAGGGAAGTAAAGATCCAAAATATAGATTATAAGCTCTTCTATACCATTGCAAATTCTTGGGGAGCAGGGGATAAAGGAGCTTGGACAATCATTTTACCTTTGTATTCCTAGAACCTAGCATAATAGTGCAGTAAGCTATTAAATTAGTATTAAATTATGACACTGGCTCTCACATGGGACCCTTTGGTAGTGATTCAAATGTCACCTTCCATGAGGCTAGAGAAAGACAGTATCAATTATCCAGAGAGTACAGAGTGTGAAATGTTTACAAGTTAGGCCTTTACTTGAGCTTAGCATTGAAAATTACAGGATTCTCTCAGGCACCTGGACAGGAGTTTCTAAAACCATGCAATATCCCCTTTGGCCACAAGAGGGCACTCAGCCAAAGAACACTTAGACTCCTATAACAAGCCCAGGCCCTTGATTTGAACTAATCCCTTCCTAGCTGGATCTAAAATTACTCTAGGGATTGAAATAAAATATTATTTAAAATATAAAAATATTAAATATGTCATCTGTATCTAGCTCAGCAGCCCATACAGTCTGTGATCCACCTTCTCAATTCAAAGTCTATCTCATTCAGAGATTCAAAGACTTAACATGCTATGATCACATGGTTTATTCTACAGAGAATAACCTGAAAAAACAAACTCTACCAAACATTTCTGTATAGAGGCATTAGTCTGTTAGTCTACAACCATCTCCTAGTCCTCAGATCCTTTCTAGATCATACCAGGAGATCCTGAAAAGCAAAGGCTGAAATGAACAGGGTGGTTGTTGAGACAGAACCCCAGAGATTTTTTCCCCAGTTTAGGCAAATACTCCACGGCATAGAAGGGATCTCAAGACAGAAGAACAATGACTACTTGACTCTTTGTTAGAGGGATAAGGATTGGAATCATTAAAAAGGGAAATGCAATGAGGCTAGGGCCCCCTGGAAAGGGAGAATTGGCCCCAAACCTAAAAGGTCACTGAGAGATAAAGGAACAAGGCTGGGAAAGAAACAGGACAAATGTCTATATATGTTGTTGACTGGCAGCAAGGAATTATACCTACTCAGCTTTGTTTCTCAGGATTCATACCTCCTATTTCTGAGCCCACTAGCTAGGGGACCCAAGGAAGAATGAAAGCAGAAAGCCAGAATCCTTACTCTACTCATAGTCTGTTTAGACTCCCACCAGTTTGATGGCAGACATTGGACTATGGCAGAAATGGGCTATAAGATAGGATGGGGGAAATATAGTCTTTCACAACATGACTACTATGGAAATGTTTTGCATAACTACACATGTATAACCTATATTGAATTGCTTATATTCCCAGTGAGGAGGGAAGAAGGGAGAGAACTTGGAACTCAAAGTTTTAAAAACAAATGTTAAAAAATTACATGCAAGGGTGGAGCCAAGATGGAGGAGTAGAAACAGAATGTCCAAGGCACTCTTCCCCCAGACCACCTGCAAACTATGTAAAAGGGGACTCTGAACAACTTCTGGAGCCCCAGCACCCACAGAACAACACAGAGAAACTAACCTCCCACTGAGGACAGCCCAGCAGCCCTGCAGGAAGGACCAGCACAGCACTCTGGGAGCTGGCAGCACAGCACAGTGCATGGAGAGCTGAGCCCAGGTCCGTGTGAGCCACAGTTTTAGCCCCAGGGCGGCCGGGCCAGCAGATGGCTGGAGGGACCCCAGAACACCAGTAGCTGTGGCGATTCCAGAATTATCAACACAGACATGCTTAGGACAAAGTGAGAGGTTAGTGCCCTATGGACTTTGGGACCAGTAATTGGGGAACCTGTCAGCTTCCTCCCCTGGGGGCTAGAAGCCGCTGAGGATACATGCCATTTTGCAGTTTTCAGTGGCAGCTCCAGCTCCTGGCCTGCAATTAATTGTAGGGAGATCCAGCGATCAGTCTTGGGGGGTAATCGCTCTTGCTTTAACCTCCCTGGATCTGGATTGTGGTCTGGGGTGGAGGTTGTGGGATGGGTATCCAGCTTGCCAGAAACGGAAGTTGTGAAGACCCTAACTTTCAGGACGGAAGCTCCCCTGTCTAGTGGCAGAGTCCTACTGTGGCAACAAGCCCAAAAGTCAAGTAATTAAGTGGCAACATGCCAAGGCAGAGGAAACAAAATAAACAGAAAAATGCAACCTTAGACTCCTATTTTGGGGGCAAAGAGGATCGAAGCGTGGAACAGGAAGAGGACTGTGAGATCAGAAATCCTGCTCCAAAAGCCCCAATGGAAAATATGAGTGGGTTACAGGCCATAGAGGACCTTAAGAAGGATTTTAAAAATCAAATAAGAGAAGTGGAGGAAAAATTGGGAAGAGAAACGAGAAGGACGCAGGAAAAGTATGAAATGAGGGTCAACAGCCTGACTGAGGAAAACAACACCTTAAAAAACAGACTAACTCAAATGGCAAAGGAGGCCCAAAAGGGCAATGAGGAGAAGAATGCCTTAAAAAGCCGAATTTGCCAGATGGAAAAAGAATCTCAAAAGCTCACTGAGGAGATTCATTCCTTCAGAGTTAGACTGGAGCAAATGGAAGCCAATGACTTTATGAGAAATCAAGATGCTGTTAAACAGATCCAAACAAATGAAAGAATAGAAGGCAATGTGAAATATCTCATGGGAAAAACCACTGACCTGGAAAATAGATCCAGGAGAGATAATTTAAACATTATTGGACTACCTGAAAGCCATGATCAAAGAAAGAACCTAGAAATCGTCCTTCAAGAAATTCTCCAGGAAAATTGCCCTGATGTTTTAGACCCAGAGGAGGAAATAGAGGTTGAAAGAATCCATCGATCACCTCCTGAAAAAGATCCCCAAAAGAAAACTCCTAGGAATATTATAGCCAGGTTCCAGAATCCCCAGATCAAGGAGAAAATACTACAAGCAGCCAGGAAGAAACAATTTCAATATTGTGGAAACACAATCAGAATAGCACAGGACCTGGCAGCTTCTACACTGAGGGATTGAAGGGCATGGAATATGATATTCTGCAAGGCAAAGGACCTGGGATTAAAACCAAGAATCACCTATCCAGCAAAACTGAGTATCTTATTTCAGGGGAAAATATGGTCATTCAGTGGAATAGAGGACTTTCAAGCATTGTTGAAGAAAAAAACAGAGTTGAATAGAAAATTTGACATCTAGACACAAGAAGCAAGAGATGCTTGATAAGGTAAATAGGGGGAAAGAAATCAAAAGGAACTTATCAAAGTTGAACTATTTACATTCCTACATGGAAAAACAATAACTGTAACTGATGAAACCTTTCTCAGTATGAAAATAATTGAAGAAGGGTATATGGGCATATGAATACATATGTGAATGTGTGTATATATGTTTACAGGTATACATGGATAGAGGGCACAAGTCGAATTTGGTGGGAAGGGATGATACTTAAGGGGTGAAGTTAAGAGGTGAGAGAGTAATGTGGCAAGAGGAGATGGGGAGAGACAGGGGGGGTTTAACTATTTCATATAGAAGAGGCAAGGGGTAGTGGTTGCAGGGAAGGGGAAGAACAGGAAGGCAAAAAGGCAAAACCATATTCTCATTGAGTTTTGCTCAGGGAGAGAATGACATACATACTAAATGGGATATCTCACCCTGCAGGAGAGTAGGGGAAAGGGGGATGAGAGGGGGAATGATGGAGGGGAGGGCATGCTGGGAGGAGGGGAGGTTGGAGGCACCCACTTTTGAAGAGAGACAGGATCAAAGTAGGGAATGGACCAGGTGGGGGGTGGGATGGGTGGGAGGGAAATATAGCCAATCTTTTACAATATATCTACTATGGTAATATTTTGCATAGCTATACATACACAACATATACTGAATTGCTTATCTTCCCAGCAGGAGTGAGTGACAAGGGAGGAAGGGAATGGATCTGGAATTCGAAGTTTTAAAATTAAATGTTTCAAATATATATAAATACTATTATTAATACTCTTTTGCATGTAATTGGGAGATAAGATGTGCAGGCATTGGGGCACAGAGATTCACCTGTGTCTAATGGAAAAGTCGAAAGGGGTATGGGAGAAGATATGGGAGAGAGCAGATTGGAGGAAGTGATATCTTGTGGGACTGCTATTCTGGGATGGTAGGTAGGGGAAAAAAGGGGAAAAAAATTGTAACTCAAAATCTGGAGGAAATGAATGATGCAAACCAGAAGTTAATAAAGCATTAAAAAAAATTACAGGCACCTAGGAAATAAGATATACAGGCAATGGGGTATAGAAATCCATCTTGCCCTACAAGAAAGTAAGGGGGAAGAGAGTAAGGGGAGGGATAGGAGGGGATATATGAGAGGGCAGACTGGAGGAAGGAGTAATCAGTATGCTTGCTATCTTGGGGTGGGGGGAAGGGGAGACATGGGAGAAAATTTGGAACTCAAAATCTTGTGGAAATTAACGTTGAAAACTAAAAATAAATAAATAAATTCTGGGGTAAAAAAAGAAATGGGCTGTGATTGAGGAGGGAAACACACAGGCTAAAAAGTAAGTCTTCAGCAGCCATTTTTACTCTTCTCTGGGATCCAAGGCTAAAGCCCAAGGAGAATAAATGAAATGGAAGGAACAGAGTGGGGAAAATTGTGCTTGGTGTGAGAGGAAGGAAGGAAAATTTCTTGTCTGACATTATCCAAAGGCATGAGTCCTCCTCATGCTTCTTCCCTCCTTCCTCAAAAAACCCTTATATTTATTTTTAATATATTTTACATATACTTATAGGTATTCATATTATCTCCCCCAAAAGAATGTAACCTCCTTGAAGGTAGAAACTGTTTTCATTTTTGTTTTTGTGTTCCTCCGTCACCTGGCACAGTGCCTGGCACATAGTAGGGAATAAATAAATTTTTTGTTGATAATTGGGAAAAAAAGAAAAGAAAAAGGAACGGGTGGGAAATCCAGTCAAGATGGCAAAGTAGGGGCAAAACTGGTCAAATCCCAGACATGTAATCCAGAGAAGATAAAAAAGGGTCAGTCTAAATAATGATTAAGAAATAAACAGATTAAATACCATCAACCAACCTAGGTCAGCAAAAGGGGACACTCAAAACCTTGCAGGCATTAAGATCAGAATCACAACTAGAGAAACTAGGAAGAGTCAAGTAGTAGTTATTCTGGACACCTTTCAGCTCCCTCAGCCTCGGGGTGCTCCAGTCAGGAAAACCCAAGGCAGTCACAGATCTGCTGAGCACCCTGTGAAGAGGACCCAGGACAGTTAAACTCAGGGAGTTCTGGGCACAGATGTGAGGCAAAGCTCCTCCAAAGAGGTCCACTATCAGTTGACACATTCCAGGGTTCTGAAAGTTTGCAGAAAGCTGATATGAACCCTCCAATCACCTTGAAGCTCAATGTTCTGTACCCAGGATACAGACCAACCTGGGACCTATGCGTACTTTGTGTCTAACAAATACCAGTGGAACAGGGACTCACTATCCAATCCAAGCACGTAGGAGCAGTCAGAGCCTGCCCTTAACAAATATGGAGGAAGGGACGGGGTAAGTGAGTGTCAAATGAACTTCTCTTGCATCTGAACTGGACAGAGGGTTGAACATACACACACACACACACACACACACACACACACACACACACAAAGACTTCACTATAGAAAATCATTAAAATCAATATGAAAATAGAACAGCAATAGATAGGGGGAGTATTAAGAGTGCAAGACTTTGAGTCTGGGTTTGGATCTGATACCTTCTTACTGTCTCTGTAACCCAGGGAGTTTTTAACTTCATTTTGTCTCAATTCTTTATCTGTAACATAAGAGTGTTGAGCTTGATGGCTTCTAAAGTCTCTTCCAGCTCTAAATCTATGATTTTACTTACGCTTGTTGAGAGGAAAGATGCAAAAGAGACTGCAGCTTTGGAGAAAATGACCAATGAAAAGGTTTTAGAGAAAAGATGGGAAGCTGTGATCTCATGCTGTGTTTGAAGTAGCCTTGAGGCATTCAGATAAGTCATTCAGAGGCTAGGGGAGAGACAGAGACAGAGAGAAAGAGAGAGAGGGACAGAGAGAGAGAGACAGACAGAGACAGAGACAGAGACATACACAGAGAGAGTTATCTTCATATCATACAAATTGATTTTAAAAAATAATATGGGAATAAGAGTTTGATATCACAGCATGAATGCCAGCAGAGGTCATAACTTACAACAATAATAATGGTCATATTTCTATAGTTCATTAAGGTGGAAACCACTGTGGCACTTTTTGTGGAAACAAAGTGGGTGCCAGTCAGTTTTAGAAATAGCTGGACAAAGTATGGCACATGAATGTAAATTAAATATTACTGTGTAGGGAAATCAGAGAAAGATGGTAAGACTGTCATGAACTGATACAAAGTGCAAAGATCCATAAGGAGAACCATATAACTGATTACATAATGTAAATGAAAATAGAAATAGGAGATAGCTAAATTCAGGTTAAATGTAACTAATATTCTTGATCCTGTAGAACAGTTGAAGGGAACACATTTCTCTCTTCTTGGTAAGGATATGGGACTCTATGGATACAGAATATTACATATAGTGTCAGATGCTAGTCATTTTGTCAGTGAGCTTTGTTGAACTGTATTTTTTTAAAGCAAGGCTCAATGTAGAGGGAAGCATATTGGGAAATGAGTGGGGTGTACAAAAATACCCCAAAAGGTATTGGTAAACTTTAAAAAATTTTTTAACATTTTTATTTAAAGGTTTGAGTTCCAAATTCTCTCTCCCTCCCCTCCTTCTCTCCTCTCTTCCTGAGACGTTAAGCAATCAGATATAGGTTATACATGTGTAATTATGTAAGACATTTCCATATTAGTCATTTTGTATACGAAGACTTGAATTTTAAAAAAGTGAAAGTAAAAAAATAGCACTCTTCAAACAATATTAGTTCTTTCTCTGGAAGCAGATAGTGTTTCATCATTAGTCTTTTGCAATTGTCTTGGGTCATTGTCTTGCTGAGAATAGCTAAGTCATTCACAATTCTTCATTGAACAATATTGCTGTCACTGTGTACAATGTCCACCTGTTCTATTCACTATTCTTTTCAGCATGGATCAGGTCATGTAAGTCTTTCCAGGTTTTTCTAAAATCATCCTACTTGTCATTTCTTACAAAAAATAATATTCCATTACAATCATATACTACAGCTTGTTTAACCATTCTCCCATTGATGGGCATCCCTTTGATTTCCAATTCTTAGCCAGCACAAAAAAAGAGCTGCTATAAATATTTATGTACAAATAGGTCCTTTTTCCCTTTTTTTGGATGTCTTTAGGATGTAGACCTAGCAATAGTATTGGTAGCTTAAAGGGCACTCGGAGTTTTATAGCCGTTTGGGCATAGTTCCAGATTGCTCTCCAGAATGGTTGGATCAGTTCATAACTCCACCAACAGTGCATTAATGTCCCAGTTTTCACACATCCCCTCCAACATCCAACATTTTCCATTTTTGTCATATTAGTCAATCTGATAGGATGAGGTGGTACCTCAGAGTTGTAATATAACTTTTTAAAGAAGAAAATCTAGGTAGTATTATAGTATGAAAAGCATGAGGTTCCAAGACAATCCTGAAGGATTTGCAGCTGGGAGATGAAAGAACGGGGGAAACCTTTGAGCAACAGAAAGAACTATTAAAGTCATTAGAAGTGGAATTCAGAAAACATCTGAGGATGAGAGGGAAATGATAGATTGTCAAAAAAGTAGTGGAGTCATAGGGGAGAAATGATTCATTCTTAGACTAGTATGTGACTTAAGACTAGAAAAGGAGGGTATTTTCAGCCAAGAACACAGAAGCCAAACTAAACAGGTCAAAAAGGGAGCTGATTAAAAAGAAAGAGGATCAAAACTCAATGACAAGGATGCATGAGGAGCCTAGAAATGAAAAGCTGATAAAAGGGGAATCCCAGGCAGCCAGCTCTTTTTTTGAGGAGGAGGCACAATTAGGGATTTCAGAAGAGAGACAAACAGCTACCTGAATATAGGAGATGATTAGTGATAAGGGTGGAGGCGAGCCTTTCTGGCAGGAGATGATAGGGGTTGAAAGCAGTTAGCTCTCTGGAGAGAGGTGGTCTACTATAGTGCAGAATGAGGCATACATTTTCAGACATGGCCAATGTGTTGACTTGCTTTATTTACCATGCTTACTTGTTATAAGGGAGTCTTCTGTTTGGGGGAGGCGGGATTTATTGGAAAGTAACAGTGGTGAAAAGAAAATGTAGTTGGGATGGGGTGGGGCATAAAAAAAAGTCAGACTTTTATTTGTCCCCTACACTATTAACTTATTGCCAAATGATTTTCCCAAAAATAAACATCCTTTCTCTGCTCTGGGAAGTTGTAACAAATGAGTATATAATTCTCTCATTTTTGTTTTTTCTTAGCTCTGAGTCCCTAATCAGAGATAGCACTGGGAAAATATCATGGTTGTACTTTTTTTTCTCTCCTGGAGCTCTCCTCAATTGCCTTTTCCCATCTGCCTTCTTAAGGAGTACACCCAACTAATAAAGGTAAATACAGTTTTAAGAAATAGACTTGCCTGTGCCTAGTGGCAAGGGTTAAGCCTTCTATGAGGGAGTTCAAAGGGAAAAGGAAATTAAAAATTACCACCCTGGCAAAGAATCGAACACAGGGAGGATGCCCAAAAATTGGGGGAATGGTTGAGCAAGTTGTGGTATATGATTATGATGGAATACTGTTGTACTATAAGAAATGAGGAGTGAAATGGTTTTAGAAAAACCTGGGAAGACTTACGTGAACTGATGCAAAATAAAGTGAGCAAAATCAAGAGAACATTATACATAGTAACACTAGTACTGGAAGGATGATCAACTGTAAAAGACTTCTGATTGATACAATGATCCAGGACACTTCCAAAGGACTTATGATGAAAAATGCTATTCACCTTCAGAGAGAGAACTGATAAACTCTGAATGCATAATGAAGCATATTGCTTTTCACTGTCTTTATTTTCTTGCTTTTTCACAATATGGCTAATACAGAAATCCATTTTCCATGACTATATATAATATCTATTAATTATATACACATATAATTATGTGTCATATTGCTTGCTTTCTCAATGGGCAGAGAAAGGGTTGGGAGGGAGAGAATTTGGAAATTCAGATTTTTTAAAGAAATTATGGCTGTGAACTGTGTAGGGGAGTCTTGGGCAGGAAAGGGAGTGATGCCCTGACCCATTCCATCAGTTGCCTATGCCCAGTATCCACTTTAGCTTTCCAGGCCTCCTCTCCTCCAGCTCCATGTTTTCAGTGAATACACCCAGGAACTAGATTCCTTTTCCATTCCTCAGAGGATGGGTAAACTGTCTTTTTTTTAAGGAGCAATCAGAGCATGGTCCTTTAAAATATTTACTTGCACCGAAAGGCCGGCTCCCCTTTCTAATTCGATCAGGAAACGCCTTCATGCTTTGTGATGGGAAGACCAGGCTGACTCCAATCTAGTGGCGGCAGTTAGGTGGCACATTGGACAGAGTGCCAAACCTTGAGTCAGGAAAACTCATATTTGTGAGTTCAAATCTGGCTTCAGACACTGTACTAGCTGTGGGACCCTGGGCAAGTCACTTTAAACCTCTTTGCTTCAGTTTCCTCGTCTGTAAAATGACCTGGAGAAGGAAATGGTAAACCGTTCCAAGAAAACCCCAAATGGGATTCACGAAGAATTGGACATTATTGATCAACAATACATTAATTAGTACCAGCTGGAGGGGAATCAAATTTTCCCTTCCCCTTTAGGAAAAGAAGAGTATGAATAAAACGTTTTTTAATCGCAAGCAAAAGGGATAGAGTTCAGGTATCATAAGTTTAGGCCATGATGGGGAACCCCATCATAGACCACGGAGAAGAAATACGGGACCATCTCTGCTTCTTCTTTTGCTACAGAAGCCAAGCCCATCCTCTTCTCGCTTTTGGAGAATAGGGATGTGTTGTTTCCTTCTTCCAAGCGACTAGTTTAAAAAGGTGGGAGAGTTTGTCATCCAGTTGCTATGGGGAAAAAACGAAAAGGTTGTTTCCAGTTGCCATGGTGATGTGGAAGAGTGTACCCTCGTTCCCGAAGTGACTTAGGAGGCAGATGCAGTTCCCTGTTGCTATGGCAATACGAGGGGCCTGTTCCGTTGCTAGGGAGAGGTGGAGGTATGGGCTGTCCCTCTCTCCCTGCGCCCGGTTGCCGTGGAGACAGCGGGTGGCCTAGCCCCGCCCCCTCGGACTCTGACAGCGGCGGCCGCATCGCGCCTGCGCAGTGCTCTCTTCCCCCGCAGTCTCTGTGCGTTGGAGCCGGAGACAGCGGCGGCCTTTGCTTAAGACCCTTCGCTCCCAAGCCCCAAGCGCGCCCGGCCGGCCCGGAGCCTCAGCTACAGCCGCCTCGCCCGCTCCCCCTCCCTTGTCCGCCGCCCGCCCCCTTTCCCCGCCGCCGCCTCCGTCGGAGCCATCGCCTCGTGCACTGTGAGTCGGGGCCGAGGCGACGGGAGCCGCCGTGGGGCTGAGTCAGCGAGAGGCCCGGGCCCGGGCGGGGGGAGGGGACGGAACAGGGCGGGGGGCGGGCCCCCAGGCGTCCCCGGCCCTAAGGTGTCCTCCCCCCACCCGCGGGCCGCTGCCCCCGGGGGCCCCTCTCCCTCCCCCAGCAGGCCTCCCCAGCAGCCACTCCCCCTCCCCAGGCTCCCCGAACCCGGGGCGCCGGCCCTCCCCCCTCCCCTGGGGGTCCCTCTTCCCCGCCCACCACGTGTGGCCCCTCCACACGTCTAGTCTTACTTGAATCGGTTCCTTACCCCGTCTTTGCCCATCCTCATTCCCACCCCTACCCTCCCTCACCTCTCGTAGACCTGACATCCTTTATCCTCTTTGGTTTTCTCTTCTAGTGTGGGCCAGAAAAGATGGAGAGGGAGAGAGAGAGGGAGGGGGAAGCTGGAGGGTGCCCATCCCACTAGCTGGTAACATATTGAGGCCATGGCAGAGACCTCCTGCCCACTCACTCCCTCTTGCCCAGACTGGTTTGGGGAAACAGGTCTGGACAATCCCAACTGGCTGTTGAATCCTGTGATTTCAGAGCAGCTTGGGGGTGGGGATGGGAAGGGAGGGGGGAATAGATCAGTGGATATGAGGAAAGGGGTTCCTCCCCATCATTTTCAACTCATGTTTATGGGGCACTCACTAGAGACAGGCTGCTATTCTAGGTGGGGCAACCTCTATGTCCAGTGTTGTCCTGTTCAATCTAAGCTTAAGAGTTGGTGGAAGTGATGAGGGAAAAGGTTTGCTTTTGGCAGCTAAGGTGTTGGTATAGTGAAGACCTTCTTTTGAAGATGTGATGATGTGAGTAAGTCATCTGAAGCCAATTTTCTTTAAAATACTTTTATGGTTGGAAGGACTGTATTTTAGACTACCATAACCTTCATTTTTTTTCTTTTTGCTGTTTGTATTTATGATTAGATATGAAGATGGGGTTAGATTAGAAAATCTCCAAACCACCTTTCAGCTGTGATGTGCTAGAAGTCTGATTTTACCTGCAATATAACAAAATCTATAAGCAACTGTGTTACATAGGGTACTACCATATTTCCATAAGGGGGAGGAGATGGAAGAAATATAGTGACTGTAAGATGTATGTCTGAAGCCTGAACTGCAGGTCCTAGGCCTGGAGCACCTAGCCTTCAGCAGTGACTCTGCATGAGGACTATCTTAATAGGAGTTACAGTACATTTGGGACATTTGGGTATATGTTGTATGCTCCTAACATGGGACCTGATCATGTTACATATACTGTGTCATTTTTTTCCTGCCCCATCAGAGTAGAGGTAGTTCTCAAATATCTTTATATTTCTAAACAGAGCCAAAATCTGCATTGAGGTCAAAGCTACATTAGCTGCACTCAGCCAGGAGCAGCCTTTTAATTACTGTGCTTCAGCATGAGAACTCCCTAACCACTCCACTTTAATATTTGCCAATTTCCTTTGATTCCCCCCCCCCTTTTTTTTTGCTTATAAATTTCATTGCATGGCTAATAAACCAGTGTAAATGTAAGCTAGTTTCACTAGTTGAGTTCCACTGTATTAGATGTTGGTCTTTGAGATTATGGGTTTACACAGCAAGTGGAATGGAAAAACATGGTGAATTATCTACTCATTTGGATTTGCTGATTGCAGACAGTAATAAATCATAGTGTATCTGACTCTAACTTTTCCCAGCCACAACCTGCTAGCAGCTTCCTTAGATCTCCCTGATTTACATCAGATTAATTTAAAATAGCACAGGTGACTGCCACTCTTATATAAACACAGATATGAAGTGTCAGGGAGAACAGTATTGGATCCTGTGTCAAATGTGACCATGGGATCTGAGAGTCCTGTTCCTTTTGTTTTTCCCTCTCTGACATCTGTGTCAGACACCTTGATAAAATACTTGACTGAGAAGGGCTTGAGAAAGCAGCTGGGTCCAAGAACTGTTCCTCTTACCTTGAGTGAATTTTGATTGGGAATGGAGGAAAGAAATTCATTAGTATTATGACAAATCAGGAAGGTGTTCCTTCCAGCTATCTGTGGGGTAATGTGGTTCAGTACATCAGGCTGGAGTTACATGGATTAATTAGAGTTTTAAATCTGTGCCAAAGTTTAAGAACTACAGTGGAACCCCTTTTATCTGCATCCTTGGAGAGAATATTCACACTAATTGAGATTGTAAAGATACTGAAGTTGGGAAACTGAACTAACACATTATGGGCTAACCCAATTATGTCAGTCTTTTTGTATATCTAATTGTGCTTTGAGGGATTATAATAATAAAAATAACAACAACTAACATTTATATATCACCTTCTAAGGGCCAGGCGCTGTGCTGAGCACTTTTCAGACATTATCTTATTTGATCCTCACAGCAACCCTAGGAGGTGGGTGCTAATATTATCCCCATTTTACAGATGAGGAAAACTGAGGCAGACAGAGATGAAACAACTTGCTCAAGATCACACAGCTATTAAATGTATTAGGCTGGATTTGAACTCAGTTCTTCTTGACTTCAGACTCAACATTCTGTCCACAGCACTGCCTAGCTGCCTCTGGACATAAAGAGCTGTGTTATGAGGGTCTACATATTTGCTTTACAGGTTTGTTATAAATATACTGAGAAACAGCATGTAAGATGGATAAAGAACCATCCTCAGAGGCAGAAACACATGGTTCAAGTCCTACTCTGACCATATTGACTGTGTGATCTTGGGCAAATTGCTTGTCTTCTCAGTGCCCCAGGAAGGTCTCTTACCCTGTAAGTTTAAGGCAGGGTTTTGGTCTTCGTTGGTAGAGGAAGTTTGCTCAATAAGGAATTTGTTGTACTAATGGACTTATGGGTCTAGTCCCTATCCCTATTAACTATACTGTCTTTTATAACTGATGCACCATCAGCATAGGATCCCCTTGAAAACTGTTTTTCCAGTAGTGGAGATGAATTTGCCCTGATCCATTCACCCTCCCTCACCCAGTCCCTCTATAATTGCTGTTCAGGGTTAAAAGGCGCACGTTCTGACAATGGAGCAGAGAAGATGTGGGGATTTAACCTTTGGCCTTGGCCTCAGTTAGTATGGTATTCAAACCAATTGACCTAACCATCTGACAGAATATTTCGCATCTGCTATACCTGAGTTTAGCCAGATAGGCTACATCTTGTTGGTTGGAAACATAATAAGATATTTTGAGTGAAAATGGGCCCTGCCCAAATTTGTTTAGACTTCTTTGAGTAGAGATTAAGGATATGCAGTTTTATATGCACAGTTATCCAGAACTCTTAAATTATTCTAATCATATAATGTTAGAGCTGGCAAGGACTTAATATAGGCTCCTTTGCCGCCGCCCCCCCCTTCATTTTATTGATGGAGAAACTGAGGCCACAGAGGTAAAGTAACTTGTCCAAGGTACTGTAGCTGGTCAGTGATTAAGTGAGGCTAGAGACAGGTCTCTTGATTCCCAGAATGAATACCCAGCATTCTTTCATCTGCATTATACTGGTTCATCTCTGCTATTCCAGGGTGCTTTGAGAAAATAATTTGCTATTATATAATTATCCCTATAGATATGGATTGTTTCATCTCTTGCCATATTGCAGAGCCAAGAACATTTTATCATAAACCATTCCTCAACCATTCATTCTTGCCACCAAAAAAAGAGAGAATTCTTCTCACTCATTCTAACTTCAGAAGATGGTTACCAGTTTTTCTTTTTTTTGAGCTTGGAGGAGACTAACAAAGAACAAATGAAGAGTTGAGTGGGGTCTTTTCAGACTTGTTTCTGGCTGCTGCCCTCTAAAAGCATAGGGATGTCTGTTCTGTGCTGTTACTTAGTCCATCTTCCTTCTCTCAGGAGCCAGAAGGAACCTCTAAACCCCAGCCTACATTAATACAAATGGAAAAAATGAAAAAGCCTTTAGAACATTACTGTGATGACTTTATTCCATATTGAAATGCTAGGAGTAAGACACTGTACTTTCAGGTAGTTTCTCAGTCCCTCAGGGGTAAGTTTGGTCAGGAATACAGGGAGAATTTTATCCCATAAAGATGTGGCATATGAAATGTTGTACAACTGCCAAAGTTGGAATATATGAAATGCCCCTTTGTCTCTGGATTTTCAGCTGACCTGGTTATCTGAAAGGCTGGTGTATGCAGCATTGGCTGTTGGAGCACAGACTTAGTGTGTTTCTGTATTTTGTGGGGGTAGCTAGTTAGGCTCAGGCTAGTCTGGCTAGTGCCAGTCATTTCTAATAGAAGAGCAGCCCAGGTTTTAAGTAATTTTAGTCACTTTGGCTTCAAGAATGAAGGCTCCACTTAGCTCTTCCACTAGCTGTAGGTACAGTTTTAATATGTGAACTCGTCCAGGTCAGCTGTAGCTCAGGCACCCACAGAGTGAACAGGGCATGTGTCATTTGGAGAAGAGAAGATTCAGGGGGATTATGATAACTGTCTTCAGGTACTGGCCAAACAAGGCAGAACCAGGAGCCATGGGTAGACATTGCAAAGAGGCATGGTAGGCTTGATGTCAGGAATACCTCCCTGGCAATGAGGGCTGTCCCAAAGTGGAATGGGCTGCTTTGAGAGGTGATGGGCTCTCTTCCTGGAAGGTCTTCAAGCAGAGGTCAGACAACCACTGGTGGGGTAGGATCTAGGAGGGATTCCTTTGGTATAGAAGTTGGCCTAGTTGACCACTCAAGTCCCTTCCAACTCAGAAATTCTGTGTAATAACAAGGAACATCAAGGGGGAAAACAAAGAAGGCAAGTCAAAAATTTGCATTACAACAATCTTAATGGGGTGAAAAAGTTGTTTGTTTATTAAGTCATTCTGGTTGACAGCTCCTTCATAAGAAGCCTAAAAAAATTATAGAATTATTAAGGAGAAGGAATACTGGATTTGGACTTAGGACATAGATTCACTTGGGAAAGACAGAACTCCCCTGGGCTTCAGTTTCCTCGTCTGTAAAATAAAAGACTCTATGGGGTCAGTCAACAAGCATCCAAGAAATGCATCATCATAGAGATTGCATCAGCTCTGTTACACTAACCTCATCAATACCCTCACTTACCCCTGCCCCTCTCATTAGAGAGATGTAGGGCAGAGCAAAAACCTTCTCCCAAAGCCCCCATTTAAAGAAGGCTCAGAAGCACGGACAACTCTGTATTTCCTACTGGCTGCACTGCTTGAATTAGGCTCCACCATTATCATGCCCAAGCTATTGTATCTGGCACATAGTAGGTGCTTAATAAAAATTTATTGTATTATATTATTTATTTGGAGCCTACTATATGCCAGGCACTGTGCTAAGCAATAGCAATACAAGTTTTTAAAAATCCCTGCTCTCAAAATCTTGGAGACAACGTGTACATTTATAAGTAAACAGAATAAATACAAAATCAATACAAGATAAGGAGGAAGGGCATGACCAATTGTGGGAGCCATAAAGGTTTAGTATAAAAGGTGGCTCTGGAGCTCAGAGATGGATTCCACAAGGCAGAGATAAGGGGGAAGTGCATACTATGGGGGATGGTCAGTACCCAGGCATAAAGACAGAAAAACAAGTACTAGGGTCTAGAAATCCATCTTGCCCTACTAGAAAGTTAGGGGGGGGTGGGAGAGGATGTAAGAGAGAACAGATTAGGGGACGGGGTATTCAGTAGGCTCACTATCTTGGGGTGGGGGTAGGGGAAAGATGGGGAGAAAATTAGTAACTCAAAATCTTGTGGAAATGAATGTTGAAAACTAAAAGTAAATAAATAAATTGGAAAAAAAACTTAAAAAGAAAAAGAAAACAGAATGCTAGGTGTGAGGATGAGCGAAAGCCAGTTGGACCTGGACAGTGGAGTGCAGGAAGGGGAGTACTGTATAATGAGACTGGAAAGAAATGCTTTGAACCAGGTTGTGAAGGCCTTTAAAAGCCAAACAGAAGAGTTTATAACATATCACCTCCCTAGTCAATCAGTTGATCAACAAGCATTTATTAGGGGCCTACTGTGTGCAGGCACTGGAGATACAGAGGTAAAAATGAAAAAATCTCTGCCTTCAAGGAGCTTACATAAATATGAGAAGACAGCACATAACACAGCAGGGTAAAGTTTTGAGGGAGGCACTAGCTGCGGAGGTCAAGAAAGGCCTCTTGTGGAAGGTGATGCTTGAGCTGAGCATTTCAGGAAGCTAGAAATTCTAAGAGAGTTAGTAAAGAGAGTGTATTTCAAGCATAGAAGTAGGAGCTGGAATGTCATACATGAAGAACAATAGGAAGGACAGTTTGGCTAGAAAGGGAGTAGATTGTGTGAAAGGGAGTAATGTGTAGTGAGACTGGAAGAGGTAGGTTGGAGACTGGTTGTGAAGGGCTTTGAATGCAAAACAGAGAAGTTTGTATTTGGGCTTAAAGGTGACTAGGGAGCCAGGGGAGTTTATAGAGCAGGGGAATGACATGATCAGTCCTGTGCTAGGTTCTGTTAATCTGTTAAGGTAAGCGTTGTAACCTTCTTTTATTTAGTTTCCTACTGTTATTGGAATAGCAGTTCTCAAAGTGTGGTTTGTAGACCTTTGAGATCACTTCAGGGGATCTGAGAAGTCAAAATTATTTTCATAGAAATACTAAGATGTGATTTGCCTATTTTCCAATTTCATGTCAATATGAGTGGATTTTCTTTGAATTGTTCTTGTTTAGTCCTGTCCAACTCTTCATGATTCCATTATGGGGTTTTCTTGGCAAAAATTCTAGAGTAGTTCTCCATTCCTTCTCCAGTGGATTAAGACAAAAAGAGGTTAAATGTCTTGCCTGGGGTCACACAGCTAGTAAATGTCTGAGGTCATATTTGAGCTGAGGTCTTCCTGACTCCAGGCCCAGCACACAATCTACTGAGCCATCTATCTGCCTCAACTATTCCTTCCAACATTTCACCCTAAAACAAATCAGCCATTCCTTCAAACACTTCACCCTAAAACAACATAACAGATTGAATGCAGAATCAGATAGGAAAATCCAGCTGTCTTCTTTTAAGCCAGACATTAAAGAGAATACAAAAATATGTAAAACAATGGTACTCTTCTCATTAATTTTTTTTGTTTTGGAAAATATAGTTATCTTTCATAAAAATATTTTATGTTAATGAGATGAGTTTGTTATAATTTTAAAATGAATTAGATAAATATTTTAATTATCTATTTTCATTTCTAATATAGTAAATTTTTTTTTCTTTTTGGAGGGCAATTGAGGTTAAATAACTTGCCCAAGGTCACATGGCTAGGTTTTTGTTTGTGTGTGCAACTCAGGTCCTTCTGACTCCAGGGCTGACTCTCTACTCACTGCGCCAACTAGCCGCCCCCTGATATAGTAAATATTGGTAGACATAAAACCACATGAGCAAAATTTCTTTGGGATTCTCAGTAATTTTTAAGAGTATAAAGGGGTCTTGAAACCAAAAAGTTTGAAAATTACTACATTAGAATAACTAACATGCAGACTCTAAAAAATCTTTTAGTTTAATATTAAAAAGCAGTATTCATGTTGTTACTAACAGCTTATATTTACATGGATTGAAAATTTTTAAGTGTACTTTATGTACATTTTCATTTGAACTTCTCAGCACTAAAATAGGTAATACACAAATATTACTTTCATTTTACAGATGGGCAGACTGACACTCAGAAATATTCATTTGCCCAAGGTCACACAGCTAAAAAAAAAAATAGCAAAGCAGGGACCTAAATTATGTTTTTGGACCTTTTTGTGCATTTCTCTTTCTAAAAAAGAAGCTAGCTAAAATAGCTAGTACTGTGCCACAACAATTATATTTTATAATCAGGTATATGACTTTGACCTGTGAAGGAAACTGAAATTCATAGATAATAAAGTGACATGTCCAAAGTCACACAGTTAGTCCATGACAGAGCTGGTGTCTCAGCTTTCAAACAAGTGCTCTTTCTAGTAGTTTGTATTTATCAGATGCAGGCCTTTAACTTCAGTCATATTTCATTGAAGTCATACAGAATAATCAGTGGGCATTTATTCAGTGGCTATTATGGGCTAGGCACTGTGGTAGGTGTTGGAAATACAAAGGCAAAAATGAAATAGCCCCTGCCTCCATAGCACTTACATTCTAACAAGATAAACAACATGTATACAGATAAGTTAATATAAAATATATATATATATAAGTACAAAGTCATTTTAGGGGTGAGAAACTAGTGGCAGTAGTCACTGGGAAAGGCCTCATTTAGGAGGTTGAGGTACTTGAGCCAAGCTTTGAAGGAAGCTAGGGTTCTGAGTGGTGTAAATGAGGACAGAGAGCATTTCAGGAATTGGGAGATGGAGAAGTTGTGTAAAGGCATAGACATGAGATGCAATGTTATGTATAAGGAGCCCCAAGTAAAGCAGTTTTGTTGGATCCACAGAGTGTGTGAAAGGGATTAGTGTATAAGTCTAGAAAGGTAGACTGGAGCCAGAAGGGCTTAAAATGCCAGAGGACTTTGTATTGGATCCTCAAGTCAACAGGGACCTATTGAAGCTTCCTGAGCAAAGGAGTGAAATGTTAGACCTTTGCTTTGGCCATTTCATTCTGGCAGCTGCCTGGAAGCTGGAGTAGAGATAAGTGAACAAGATGGAGAGATGTATACTAGATAACAGTACAGTCAGTGAATTCAGAACTAGTTAAATAAGTGGACCAATCTTCACTAATGAATCCATCCTAAGTAGAGTGCTCAAAGGATGGGTCCTTGGCCCAGGTGCTTGTATAAAAATAACATTTTTATCAGTGTTCTTAGTGAATGAATAAGTGAAAAAAGCATATATTATGCTCCCTTTGTGCAAAGTACTAGAGGATAACAAGAGACTTTTCTCTAGGAGCTCACAATCTAAAAGTGGGAGATGATATAAGAAGTCTCAACTGCACATCAGATAGCAACAGCCAGTAACCCTTAGAGTGCAGCAGCAAAGCAGATAGTAATGCATCTTTGTCAGTGTCATTTCCTTTGATAATACCATAGCCAGCTCTGATATTGAACCATTGGAGAGTACCAAGGACTTTGGTGACAAGATCTTTCTTTTCCAGGTCTTCAGCAGCTTTTACTGCTGAGGAGGTAGGGGCAGCTGCTTCTGCTCTCCGTTGCCAGGTTTCATTTTGCCAAGTGTTGTTCACCGGGATGATGGCGGTGTGGCATCAAAGATTAGGAAAGCAAACTGGCCTGTGAGGGCAGGCAGCCCTGGGATCAGATCCTGCCTCTGACACGCCCCAGCTGTGTGACCCTATAGAAGTCACTTAATCTCTCACTGCCCCCTGGCAACTCTCTTATACAATCAGGTTATAGATCAATCATCGAACTAAATTGTTATATAGAGTTTTCATACTGAGTATTCCGAGAAGCTGTGGTCATAGATCTGGCGAGAGAAAGAGAGAGACCCAGGCATCAAGACTGAGAGGGGGAACTTCTGCTTTGTATTGCTTTTCTAGTAGTTACAATGAGTTGACTATAATGGTTTACATTGTCACCTAGTCTGTCTTTTTA
This sequence comes from Gymnobelideus leadbeateri, assembly GCA_011680675.1. Lineage (NCBI taxonomy): Eukaryota > Metazoa > Chordata > Mammalia > Diprotodontia > Petauridae > Gymnobelideus > Gymnobelideus leadbeateri. The sequence continues at coordinate 362,224 of WOXC01010343.1, read as the reverse complement.
AGAAAATTTCTGTTGATGCATTTGGTTTTTAAATTTCTCACCTTAGAATTTGTTTTGCTGGACTACGCATGCTTTTGATGAGAGTCTTTTGGTTTGTTTTTGTAGTTGTTCAGTGGGGGAGGAACACTGGGAGGGCTAAGCTACAAATGAAATATAAAAAAGAAATATTTTTAAATGCCTTCTCTCCTATCCTTCTTAGAACCCATTCTTGTAATACAGAAAAAACACTTCAGCAAAACTGACTGCCACACTGACCAAATGAATGCTAAGCCTAACTCTCCTTTTGTCCACAGGGATCTATTCGTAAGATGCCATACCTAGGCTGGCATGACCATAGAAGAATTTTTTCTGTACTTAGCTTACTGTCCTAAACTAGATTAAATCCATAGTCTTGATTTTGTTAGCTAAATTGCCATGCCTTAACCAGCTGAACTAAGCAGCCCAGACTTTTTAACACAACTTTATAGTATAGCATCATAGATTCATAGAGTTGGAAAGGGTCTTAAATGTCATGCACTCCAATTAATAACCTAATGCATGAATCCCCTCTACCACATTCCTGACAAATAGTTATCCAGCCTCTGCTGGAACATTTACTACTGTAAGCAATTTACTGTCTCATAAAGCAATATTTGGAGCTTTAAATGCTTCATTTGCCCATGGAATTAAGGCTTATTATGCTCTCTTAAGAACTTCTCTATTTAAAAAAACCCCATAATGTTTGATATATATGTACATATACACATATATGTATATATATTCATATGTCAGTGCCACTTGTCTGGAGGTTTCTCCTGAAGGTACAGGACTTTAAAATGAGTTTGATATAAAAACCACCATTGCTCAGTGTAAAACCAACTGAGCCACAGTTATAGTTATGTTTCTTCATTGTTGTAGCCTTCATAGGGCATCTACACCAAAGGAGTCTAAGGTGTACCCTCTTGGGGACTCTATTCACAATCTCTATGCTGTCACGATGACTAGGGATTCCAAACCAAATACTTTCCTCCAATCTGATTCTGTAGATGAGCGCAGAGTCACCACAGTGATAGAGTAAGAAAGGGTATGCTGTGGTTCTTTGTGCTTCTGTTGCTTAAAAGTGTTGCACAGGACTACCACCAAGTGAAATGGTTTCTGATTGTGAGATGTAAGGCAGGTATAAGATTTTTTTAATGTTTTTTTAAAAAATGTATTTATTTTTAGTTTTCAATATTCATTTCCACCCGATTTTGAGTTACAATTTTTCCCTGTCTTTCCCCTGCTCCCCACCCCAAAATAGCAAGGCAACTGAACCCCTTCCCCCAATCTGTTCTCTCTTATATCCTCCCCCATTCCCCCCATCTTTCTAGTAGGGCAAGATGGATTTCTATACCCCTACAAGATTTTTTTAAAGAAAAAAGTAGGTCATAGAGTATTTTCTGTACCTTTCAACTTTTGCCATTTAGAATTTTAAAGAAGAATTTCAGAAGAACCTCTTCCTTCTGCCTTATATTTTAAGGTTTCATTTTTGTTTTTGTTTTTAATTTTTAAAGACATTACATAACTAACATTTTTCCCATTCAAACCAAAAATCCAGCCTTGGCCTGCCTCTAATTTTTTACTATGTGTTAATCTACTTAAAATTTCTGGCATTGCCTGCTTATGCTAAGCCCTGCCACATCCTCTCTGACCACTGGCCCCATTTCTATACAAGTTCAAGAGGACGTAAACCATTCCCATTGTCCAAAGCCATGGTATCTGCAAAGGGCTAGACTGGTAGGTTTCTCTTGGCTCTGCCAGTATACCAACTTTGCAACCACAGCATCATTAAGGGACAAGACCAACAACATTCCTCTTGCCTCTGATATAGCAGAGATCATTCTTTAAATGATTTCTCCCCAGCCCCACTGTCCTGTGTATTACCTTGATTGGCTAGCCTCCTGGACATATGTCTGACTGTCCACTTGGATAGTTAATCCAGAGTACAGGGGAATATGTTTCTGGCATCATTTTCAGGATTCAGGGCTTAGAGCATACAGAACATATGGGCTGTCATGCAGCTCTGCTTGTGCTGCCGTAAATGTTTTCTAAGCAATATTTGTCTTGTCTTCTAAACTGCTCTGACTACCCAAACACTTTTTGTCTAGGCTGGTGTAAAGGCCTCCTCTGCTACATGTGCTTATTAGTGAGTAGCTTTGTGGATTTGTTTGTCATGGCAGCTTACTGTAGAGTGATTACGGGGCAGGATTCACCAGGGGAATTATTGTCCTATTCCTGAGTGATCTAAAATATGTTTGCTGACTGGCAAGAAATAAAATCATGGGAGCATCTGAGTCAGTGAGACCAGTTAGGTTAATGAGTATATGTGAAAGGGCAAGGGTTGGAAAGCTGGGTGAAACTGAATAGCCCTTCCCATGTGTGGAGTTCTTCACTGAATCTGTATCTGTTGTGGTTTTCTGTGTACTGCAAAGTCAGACTTTTCTTCAAGTACCTGACTTTTGGCAGCCAGCCCACTGAATCCCTTTTGATCTCAGCAGGTTATCAGCAATTTGGATTTATTCTCTAGTTGCCTTGATTTTTAGATGGGAATAGTCCAGAGTTGGAAGTTCCCAAGATAGAAATTGATTTACGTTTGGCATTCCTTTGATATACCTTTTAGTTCTTGGCCCTGTCTCCTGCCGTTAGATGTGATATTCTTTGCCATCCTCAGAAACAGCAGTGCAGTTTTTGGGTGTAGGCAGGGAGGTGGTGGGCTAAGCATTAAGTCTGCTGCATAAGTCCAGAGATACCCAAATTTGTGAGTTACTTATATAGATCTGTTTGTTGTGTTCATAGGACCCTCATACAAAGCACAGTATCAACAAACTTATTGAACCTCTGCTTTGAACTTAGCGTGGTGCTGGGCAATATGGGATACAGAAGATGTATGTTAGTTCCTTCCCACAGTGAACTTAGTTGGAGAAATAAGATATAAAATAGCTAGTGAACAAAATAGTATTGTGTGTATGTATTTACTGATAAAAAATGCTGAATTATAATTGTAGATTATAGATACAAGGCAATATATAAACTTAATTCTACACTACAAACAATTAATTAAGTGCAAAAATAGAGTAGAAAAGAAATAGCATTATCAGAGTAGGCTTCTTAGAGGGAGTGGTAGAGGAGATAGCAGTAGAACCAGAATAGTGCAGTGTCATAGAAATCAAGAGAAAAAATTTCCTGAATAAAGAGTGGTAGGCAGTATCAGATGCTATGTTCAGAAGAATTTAGCCTGTGAAAAGGCCATTGGATTTGGCTGCAAGGAGGTCATAGGTTAGATCCTTTCTATTCTTGGAAGTAAGAGAGATAGGAACCAATTTTTTTTTTTTTTTTAATGAGGCAGTTGGGATTAAGTGACTTGCCCAGTGTCACATAGCTAGTAAGTGTTAAGTGTTTGAGGCTGGATCCAAATTCAGCTCCTCCTGACTCCAGGGCTAGTTATCAATGCACTACGCCACCTAGCTGCCCCAAACCAAGTTGTTTGTTTGTTTGTTTTTTAATTGGGAGATAGCACATGTGAAAGCAAAAGAATTCTGTCTCTTTTCATTCACAGTCCCAACCTACATTTCCAGACTTAAGTATCACCACTTTCCTTCATGTACTCTGTTTCAGCCAAACAGGGTTACTAACTGCTCCCCCCATTCTCATTCTGTCTGCTCCCCTTGCCTTTGTTCATACTGTTTGCTATTCCTAGAATGGATTCTTCATGAATTCCGTCTTCCCAAATCCCATGCCAGTCTCTGCCTCTTGAGATCTTTTACTTCCTTCAAGGCCTACCTCTTCCATGCCTCTATGACCCAAGTGAACATTTCTTCCTCTACAGATTTCTCATTGTAAAGGTCCAGACAACATACATTGAATCTATTATATTCTGCCTTATATCATAGTTATATGTGTATATGTCTTATCCCTGCAAATAGATTATAAGCTTCTCAAGGGCAAGGTCTGTGTATTGTATCTTCTCTGTATCCTTAGCACTTTGCACATAGTAATCAATTAATGAATATTTCTTATTTGAACTGAAGGACAAAGTCAAGTAAGCTGAAGAGGTTGAAGATGCTAGAGAGAAGAGATAAGCATGGAATCAAGGCCCTGTGCCTCAAGGGACAGGAAGGGATGACATTTAGGAAATGAATGGAGGGGTTAGCTTCCCCAAGGAAGAGGATTACCTCTTTCTCTAAGACTGGTTGCAAGGAAGAGGAAATAGATATAAAGACAGGTATGTTAAGATGCAGATGAGGGAGCTCATTCTCTGTGGTCTCAATCAATTTGGTAAAGAAAGAACCCATGGTAAGGGATGTAGTCTATATATATATATATAGATCTAAAATAGGCACCCTAGGGAGAGCCTTAGAACATGTAAGAGATGAATAAAGGGATTGTTGAATAGGGGTTAGGTCCAAGTTGATGTTTGGTAATATAAATTTGTAATGGAGTTAGTCTGCATAGTTCTGCATCTACTTTCTACCAGTTCTTCTATAATGCTTCTCTTTGACAAAAACTCACATTTGTTCCAACACAATTGATTAGGGAATATTTTGAGCATAGTCTATATTTTGAATTTGCTGATGCTCAGTTTCTTTTATGAGAGACAGTGACAATGCAGAAAATTGTAACACTTAACAATAATTCACAAACTTCAGCCCTTCTGACACCTACTTCCACAAGCAAACTTGAGGTCTTTGCTAAGATAAAGTGTCCTTTATTGTATTGTCTTCTAGTGCAGTCAGAGCTGTGGGAAGAGAGGGCTGGTCTACCCTCTTCCCACTACAACTTTCCACCATGGCCTCCAATTTTAAGTTCCAGAGTTATGGCCTGCCCAGCTTGCAGGAGATTTTGCCAGCCCTGGCCATGAGAACTTGGTGAGGCCAAGCAACAGCCCAAGGCTGCAGAAGCTCCCACCATTTATTATGATATTTATGTATTTCTCAACTATTAACATGTATAAAACTACCATTAAATACTAATAAAAGCTACCATTTTAAAAATTAGATTTTTTTTAAGTCTCTGATGAAGTTTTTGATCATTGTATCCCTAATCCCATTTTTCCCCATAAACCCTATCATTTTTATTATGCTATTTTGCATAGTGAGACCTTTTTTAGAACAAATTATAGAAGAATTGATTGTAGTGTGTATGGAGGCAAGTAGAGATGGTGATTCATTGTTGGAGGTTTGATAAAAAAAGCCTTGTGGAAGGTCTATTCAAGATAATTTAAGTGAAAGAGAGAATAGCAGCATTGAACTAGGTTACCGTGTTGTCAGAGGAGGATAAATAGTCCAGTGAATCCAGAAAGATGGCTAATGGTCCAAGAGAAATGAGAGGAACTGAACAATTATAAGTCCCAGTGAGTACAGAAAGCAAATTCAGTATGTATAAGAAAGAAGACAGGTAAAGGAGTTGCAGTTTCAGAGGGAGGTAGGGGGTTTGGGAGTGGGAGGTAGGATATTAAATTAAAGATTCTGAGAATAGAGTAGTGCCTTTTGGTGATGAGGAACAAATAATTGGTATATGATAGAAGATAGGGGTTAGTAGAGTAAGGGCTGGGAAGATTTTAGAATTGTAAGTATGCTCACAAAGAATATTACCTCTACCTGTGGTTGATCACCATCCATAGGCACATGTGGTTCTCTTTCTCATTCTGGAGAGGAGCTACACACCTGCCAGCCTTTATTTGTTCCCAGTTATACCTTTTGGAGACTGCATCTCTCATACCAGACCCTGAGAACCTCTTTGCAGACTCCCTATTAGGACTCTGTTGCCTGCCCAACTCTCCTTCCTGTTCAGTTAGAATGCTAGGTTCCAACAAATCCCCATGTATTCAGGCTATGCTCCACTCAGGTGCTACTGCCTGGTCTAGGCCTCTAGCCAACTTAGGCTTACCTTCTTAAGGTTCATACCTGACATTTTTCCTTCAGTTTTTCTGATAATCCTGAGTGGTTCTTCTTTCAGCATACTAAGTGAACCCTAGTTGGACTATCTCACTTCTACAGCACCAGTGCCCTGTTTGTAAGGCCATACTAACCTTTCCTGCCCTCACTTGTCCTCTTACTGTGTACCCCCCTTAGCCTGTGCTGACATAAAGACCTTAGAAGTTGAGGGGCTTGATATTAATATTGCAGAGGATGATCACAGGAGACAGAAGAGAGGAAAAATGTCAGCCAGGTGCTGACATCTCAGAAAGTAGAAAAAGGTGATCAGTGACCTTCAGTCTCTCCTGTGGCACAAATCAATACTGAATCCTGCTGTGATATTGTACAAATGTGTCGTTTCCATAATAACAAATCTGGGCAAGATAATTGATGATGTGTCTGAACCTGGCTTTCCCAGGGTTAGACAAATAAATCCAATAATTCAGGTTCATTCCTGGCTGAGACAAAAACTAAGAGACCTCATTTTACACCTAGAGTCAAATAAACAGAAACCTCTTGCCTCTGTTATTTTTTTTTTCTCTCCCAGGAGGTCTGCAGGGAGGCAGTTCAGAACTCCCTTTAGTTTCCGATTAAAAACACTTAGATAGGGGCGGCTAGGTGGCGCAGTGAATAGAGCGCCGGCCCTGGAATCAGAAGGACCTGAGTTCCGAGCCGGCCTCCGACACTTAATCCGCACAAACAAAAACCTAGCCGTGTAACCTTGGGCAAGTTACTTAACCCCAATTGCCCTAACGGGGCGGCTAGGTGGCACAGTGAGTAAGAGCTCCGGCCTCTGAGTTGGGATGACCCGAGATCAGATCCGGCCTCAGAAAATGAGCACCCACGCATAAATAATGACTAGCCGTGTAACCTTGAGCAAGTTACTTAACCCCAATTGCTTAAAAAAAAAAAAAAGATAAAAAAAAAACACTTAGACAGTCATGAGTGGGAAGCAGGGTGACATCATGGAAAGACATCTAGATCTTAGTCCCCCCCTCTGCAGTCACTTCACATTTTCAGGGTTCTGTTTCCTCAGCTGTCAAGTGGGGGAGGGGCTCACACCAACCGATCTCAAAAGTCTGTTCCAGGCCCAAGATTCTATGTTGGTTTTGTGAAAGAGGTCTTGGGGCAGGTTAACAGTGGCAGTAAAGACATGAGGATTGAAGCCCTTGCTATCCAGAAATGGGGATTTTAAAAGCGTATAGTAGATCCATGGTCTAGAGACGAGGGGACATCAGTAAGATATGATAAACGGAGTCATCATTTGAAGGAGTGTCAGGTTTTCATTATTGCAATGACATAAAGACTTGTAAAGTAAGTCCAGATAAAAGAGTTTGCCCACAGCAGTAAAGTATGATGAGAGTGGTAGGGGTTCAAGTCAGGTAGGGCAGAGGAGACCTAGGAATGACCAAGATGGATATAAGAGTTTGACCTGAAGAATACCTGTTGCAAGCAGAATCCTCGAATATGGATGTTTCATGCACAGGGAAGAACCAGCTTCTCTCATGTACATAAAATTAAGTAAAGTAAAATAAAATATTTAATTCAGTCTATTGCAAATATTTGGACCATAGTATACAAAAAAAGTTAATAAATATGTTCATATCCCAAATTAGGAAAAAAAACAGAGAAATTAATTCCCCTGCTTTCTTTTTTCAGTCTTGTAAGCTGTACTTGCCTATTCCTTTCACAAGCTTTCACACCACCCCTGGCTTGTAAAGGTTGTCAGTAAGTCAGAGGAAATGGTGCCAACCTGAAAACCATGGGATTTAGTGTGTCAGAAGAGGAGGAATAACTCATATTTATAGCTGAGGTGGGGAGAGAAGAGGGAAAACAAATTGCTGCATGAATAAGTAGATCCAATTTTTAAGGACCGTTGTACCTCCAAATAGGGAGGATGCTATAGAATCAGAAGGTAATTTGAAGACAGAATGCTGTATCTATTGTCAGTCCCAGTCACTCTAGCAGATTTTTCTTTGTTATAAGAGAAGGTTCATTTATCCAGGATAGGTTATTTCCAGAAATGACTGTGATATAACAAAAGGCAGCAATGCTACTTGATTTTTTTAAAGAAGAAGTTAGTGAATGAAGGAGTAATGTAGATTTCCCTTCCAAGTTCAAAGACCAGCCTTTTTCTTCCCCTTTTCCCATGAGGATTGATGGTAGGAGGAAAGTTGGAAAGAGGAATCCTTTAACTGTTGCCATAGAAAGACAATACTGAATCATTCCATTTCTTCCCCTTATATAAAATGAATATTAAGCCCCATGTTGTTAGTTGCCCTATATATTGGCTAGGACTCCCTTGCTTTCCACATAGAACTTTTCCACTATCAGGATTTGTGTATGGATTCCCTGTGGCCCTGATAGAGAAAGTAACAGGTAAGACTGTCTACTCTGAAAATGGCCAGAGGCATTTTTCTTCTCTGCTTACCCAGAAGTACCATTCAAGTTCTCTTTCACTAATAATTACTCATTTATATGGGGCTCATTCTTCAGCCCAAGGCCTATGACCATTCTACCAATTCTGTTGGCAGAATGTTTTAGGGAAATTCTGGTGTAGGGTACCTTATATACATATTAAACCCCTCAACATTCCCAAACTGCTTCTTAAAAGTCTGGTTACCCTGAAAGATCGAGTCTTGTCAATCTGACCTTAAAGGTCTGGAGGATTCCTGGCAGCTCAAGTTAGTTCAGTCCTGCAAGTGATGGTTAAGCCTTTTTTTTTTTTTTTTAAGCAATTGGGGTTAAGTAACTTGCTCAAGGTTACACGGCTAGTCATTATTTGTGTGTGGGTGCTCATTTTCTGGGGCCAGATTCGATCTCGGGTCATCCCAACTCCGAGGCCGGCGCTCTTACTCACTGCGCCACCTAGCTGCCCCTTTAGGGCAATTGGGGTTAAGTAACTTGCCCAAGGTCACACGGCTAGGTTTTTTTGTTTGTGTGAATTAAGTGTCTGAGGCCGGATCCGAACTCAGGTCCTTCTGACTCCAGGGCCAGTGCTCTACTCACTGCGCCACCTAGCCGCCCCAGATGGTTAAGCCTTTTTACAAGAATCACCAAGATGAAAGGTACATTAGAGGACATCAAATTAAACTTATATTTGAACAAGAATGCCTTCAACAGCATCCTTGACTTAGTTAGGATCATTCAGCCATTATTTGAAGGCCTTGTTTGATGAGACCTCACTCCCTCCAGAGGCAACCCATTCCACTTTGGAATAGTTCTGATTGTAAGAAAAAAATTTGACTGTCAGTACTCACTTCAGTCCCTCTGCCTTAGGAAAGATGCCAGAAATCATCTAAGTCCAGCCTTTATCTGAACATGAATTTCTTCATACGACCTCTCTGGGAAGGCTTCAGTGAATGAGCCAGCTCCCTGAATCCTGTCCCAAGAAAACAAGAATCCCCAGAAGGGCTCTAGAACTGGGTGCTGAACCTTGTCTCTGGAGCCTTAGGAATGGCCTGATCTAACCCCCTCCCTTCTTATGACCCTACTCTGAGCAGAACTGACCCGACAACAGATGACAATAAGTGTGTTTTGTCCCAGGATAAACCCAGACAGCTCTATGAGACCAGGATGGTAACTCTTAAGAAGACCAGAGTACTTCCCCTCTGCCATTTTATTAGCTTTTTCAGGTACTATTCACACCTGAACCTGGCAAGAATCTTATGTACAAGGAAAGAACAACTCTCATCTTGTCAAGTAGAGCTTTCCTCAAGCAACTATAAATTCCTAGCCTAGCCCCTTCTCCTAAATTCTTGCCTTCATGTATTCACATGGGTGATGAGGTGGTACATTGGGTAGAGTGTTGGGACTGTAGTTTAGGAGGATCTGAGTTCAAATTTAGATTCAGATATTTTACCAGCTGTATGACCCTGGTCGAGTCACATAACCTCAGTTTCTTTATCTGTAAAAATCAACTAACATTTACTCACAGGGTTGTTGTGAGAATCAAATAAGATAATATTTGTAAAATACTTTGCAAACCTTAAAACTATACTGTAAACTATAATACTTAAAATTATAATAGCTAATTATTATCGTTATTATTTCTTCTTCCTGGAACATTCCTTCCTCACTATAATCCTTTGTTTCCTTCAAGACTCAGACAATTTTTCCATGAAGCCTTTCCTGATTCTAACATTTCCCCTCTCCCCTAGTTCAAAAGGATTTTTCTTTAAACTTTTCTAAAACACTTTTATTTATTCCTTTCCCCTAACCTGTGCTTCTGTATAACAATACTTAAGCTTCTTGAAAGTCTGTATCTTTTTCTCCTCAGAACCAAATGTATAATATCTTGGTTATGGTAAGCATTTAAATTTTTATTGTATTAAATTTATTTTGACTGAGCCCGTGAGATCTGGAACAGTCAGTAAGCATTTATGAAATGCCTACTGTGTGTCAAACACTCTTCTAAATGCTAGAAATACAAATACAGAGAAGATTGCAGTCACCAAATGTATACAAGGGGGTACTTTTTTTAATGGACATATTTTTAATGTCAGAGGATTTTGCTGTTTGTGGGATTAAATCTTTGTGATGGCACAGTGCTATGGTGACATCTTAAACCTCTAGTAGCCAGGGATACACAGAGGGCCTACTTTCCACTTTGGCTAACATGTACAAATGAATTGGCTTGGTTCTGGTTTTAGATTTCCCTCCAGAATTCTGATCTGCTTACAGGAATCCCTTTGGACCTGATCGAGCTCAGAAAAAGTTCCCCTCCTATGACTAGAGTGGGTCCCTCACTGAGATCTGACCAACCCACTGTTTCCCCAAAGGGGGCTCTGTTGCTTGACTAGATTAATTGGCACAAATTCAGTAGTCTATTCCAGTATGTGCTAATGGGTGATATGTAGGGAGGAGCCTCTGGAGAAGTGTTTCCTCACTGTGACTAAGGAGTACTGTAAAAGTATTCCTTTCCAATTTGTCCCTTTTCCATATAAGCTCAATGCAAACTCTTGAACTACTACTAGCTGTTCTGTAAATTAGAAGTATCATGCTGCTTACTGTTATCAGCAGTGGCTGCTGGGTAACACAGTGGACAGGATGCTGAACCTGGAAATAGGAGGACCTGAGTTCAAATTCAGCCTAAGACAATTACTAACTGTGTGACCTTGGGAAAGTTATTTAACCTCAGTTTACCTCACTTTCAATTGCCAAGTGGGGATAATAATAGCACCTACCTTCCAGACTATTGTGAGAATTAGATTAAAAAATATTTGTAAAGCACAGTGCCTGACATTTAGTAGGCAGTATATAAATGCTAGGTATTATTAGTGATAATGATGATAAATTCTCTTCCTGTTCAACCTTGACAGCTTCAAGATGGCACATTTTTCAGAGTTCCCAGAGTTGGTCATCTTTTATTATGTTTGGTCCAGAGAGGTATGTGTATCATAATGGATAGAAAGAGGTCCTAGAAGTTAGGAAGACCTGGGTTCAAGTTCTTTCCCTGACACACAACTAGCTGTGCAACTATAGTCAAGTTAACCTGGCAGTTCTCTAAGCAGCTTTTTATAAGTTTCTAAGTTAGGTGCAGCCAGGTGGTATAGTAGATAGAGCACTAGCCCTGCAGTCAGGAGGACCCTTGTTCAAATTTGGCCTCAGACACTTACTAGCTGTGTGACCCTGGGCAAGTCACTTTAACTCTGATTGCCTCCCTATCCCCAGATATTCCAAATTATAAACAATTTCCACAACAGAAATTTCCCATATGCCAGTGCACCAATGAAATCACGGGTCCATATCATATTTTTATTTATCATTTTTAACATATTTAATACCATAAAGTTTAAAAAATGTTTTCCTCACCACAACCTTGTGAGGTGGATAGGGGAGAAAAGACACATACATAAACATTGCACAGCCACCACACATGTTCAGACCCTCATACCCTTTTCCTAGACTGTTTCAATAGCCTCCTAATTGTTCTTCCTGTGTCATGTCTCTCTCCTCTCCAAGTATTCTTCTTCACAGTTGCCAAAGCTATATTCCTGAAGACCATGTCATTCTTGTACTCAGTGAACCCCAGTGGTTCCCTATTATCACTAGAATCAGATACAAACTCCTCTTTTCAGCATTTAACAGTCCTTTCCAACAACTCCAGCTTGCCTTTCCAACCTTTTCTTACATTACTCTCCATTATGAGCTCATCTAATCCAACTGGCCTTCCTGTTGCTCCCCCATGACATTTTCTCTTCCATCTCTGTGTCTTTGTAAAGACTATCCTGTGATACCTAAGTTTGCTCCCTCCTCTGCTTTGCCTCTTGAAATCCCAAATTTCCATCAAAACTCTTCTCAAATTCTGCCTCTTGTATGAGGCCTTTACTTATTCCCGGAGCTGTTAGTACCTGCCCCTAATCTTCCCCCCAACCCAAGAAATTTCCTTGTATTTATAATGCATATATTTGTGTTTTCCATGTGTATATATTGTATCTCTGATTAGAATATGACCTCCTTGAGATTAAGGACTGTTCCTTTGTTTTTGTATCCTCCAAATCCCAGCATAGTTGCCTGGCAATAAACAATTAATAAATGCATACTGACTCATTTGGTTGAGATGAGATAGTCATACCAGGTGTGGACTCATTTGAACATCATCTATTCCATCACCATTATTTTTCAGATAAGAAAACTGAAGCCCATAAAGAGGTTCAGTGTCTTTCTCTAGATCACAGATAATAGCACTGCTAGGATTCTGACACCATCCTCTCCACTGCACTAAGATTATAAGCATTGTGATGAGAAAGCATAGGCCATGTGGGGAGTGGCAAGCTAGTCCAGTTTGACCAGGATCTGGAAGAGTGTGAGAAGGCCAGTGTTTCATTGTTTTGTATTTTTTTTTTAATCTGCATTGAAAGGTGTGAAGGGTAAGTTGTTTGTCAGATCCAATTATACTTTGTGTTTCATTAATCCTATTCCCAAGACATTCACATCATTTTTCAAGGAACTTTCATCTTTTCCCAACTCCTGAGAAGCTAGTAGATGTTGAATTTTATTTCCACAGACACACATGAAACCTGAGACATAGATGAGGCAGTGAATTTATACTTAAATTGGTATTTGAGTCTCTTACTGCTCCACATGCTGCCCTGAACTGCCTACCTAAACTTAAACCTTACTGTAATATTTGGAAACGAGAAGAGGGAATGATCCTAGATTTGTGGAGCAACTGATTAAAACTGTCCCCTGCCTTTACACCAGACTATTGTCTCTTTTGTACTTTGATAATATCATTCAGCACCAGAAGAGTCATTAAATTGGAAAAAATGCTGGACTTAAAGTAGCATCTCTCACACTGGGTGCATCATTTAATCTCTTAGAGCATCAGTTTCTTCATCTGTAAAATGAGGATAAAAAAAGTAGCACTACTTAATTGCTATGTAAACCTTAAAGAGTATGCAAATGGAGCAGGTTCTTCTCTGGCCTTACTCCTGCCAGAGCAAAGTGAGCCACATATTTCCCCCTCAGGATCTAGGGATGCTCCCAGGAGTTACAGGTATCTCCTTAGTGCTGTATGCCTGAGCCCCCAGGCCAGCTGTGTTCCCCTCACTCTTAGCCACAGATTAGCTCCCCAGTTCCACTGAACCAATTAATGTCAATTAACTGTTACAAATGGATATTTACTTTGAAGATACAGCAAAAATAGAAGTAGAAGCATTTTATTCCAGCACTTCAGAGGCACTCTGTCTCCTATGCCACGTCAGTAGCTGGAGAGTGGGCTCCGACTTCACAGTTTCTACGAAGCATTGGCCCTGCCAAATTCAGTATTTGTTTCAGCTCCAGCTGAGATGAGTCCCTGAAGGTCAATTCTTGTTCCTCAGGGCCTCAAAGCTGGGCTTGCTGTGAAACCCATCCTGGACTTGACTCTGGCACCTCCTGGAGGCCCGTTCTCCTGGCTGAACTTCCAGACCTTTTGATATTCACAGGGTTGTAGCCTTTAGTCTCTTTCACCTAAAATGGAAAAAAAAAACAAAAACCCAAATTCGAGGACCCCCATGTTCGTGGGAGGCCACTCCCCTAACAACATATCGCTTTTCACCCAAGTGCAGTCATACAGGAAGAAGTCAAACCAAGAATGGAAGGGAGAGGTTGATTAATGCCTTTTGAACGTATAGCACTTCCAGAGATTTTACTACAGCCAGTCAAAGAAGCTCCTATTTGCTTCATGGTTAACAAATCAGACAGATCCAGGTATAGAATGTTTGCCCATCCTCCAAAGCTCTCCAGGGCAGTTCCATCATCACATGTCATCTCAACTCTCCTGGAAGCAGGCTCCCCAGTGTCTTCCACCAGGGGAATTGCATCAGCAACACTCTATTCATGCTCCTAAGGCCTGAGCTCCCCAGCCAGTCCCCCGTTAGAAAAATATGAAATGGTGGTATTCTTCTATGCAATTGTCTGCCTTCCTTTCCCCTCCCCCATACTTAGCACATAATAGGTACTTACCAAACATTTATTGAATTATATTTCCTGTTTGGGGGTAGCAGTAGCATATGCAGAATCACTTCTAATTTATCAATAAATTGATCAGATGACCATAAATTTAGAACTACAAAGGACCTTAAAGTTCATCAAGTCTACCCTGATCCTTTTACAAGTGAGGAAATGGAGTCCTAGAGTAGTGAAGTTATTTGCCCAGGGTCACACAGATTTGACTTCTGATCTTCCTGGCTTGAAGTCTGGGTCTCTACCGACTGTATCACCCAGCTTTTCATAGATACAGCTTGGTCTGGACCTTCATAATCATAGGAAGTTGTGTAGGGAGCAGTTTCTCACAGTTCGTGAACCATTTAAAAACCAAGATAATTACATTTCATTTCTCTATAATGTGGATGCAAAAGAAAAAGTATGTAGGTTCAAAAAGTGGTTAGATAAATTCATAGATGATAGATTAGAGTGTCATTAAGGCAAACTAGGAGTATTGGGATTCCAAACCAGTTGAGGCACCCTTTTGGAGGACCACATGATCTTCCCTAATATCCCTTAGTATCATGATTGGATGTAGAATCTTGGATTGATTGAATCATTGGATTTGGTCCATTATAACATTATTTTTTTTAGCTGTTGTCTTAGGTGCTAGCAAGAAACATGCAGAGATGAGCCCAAAAGATTAAACTCAAGAAGAGATATAGTGATCTGTAAAAATACTAGAATTGGGATGAAGAAACATGTTTGTGAGATCAGGTGTCATGGATCACATAGTAAGGGGACACAAGAAGATTGTAATAATATAGATAAAAGATGATAATATTAATTTACTTGTTAAATGAGAATAATAGAAACAGGTCCTAAGGAGGTAATAGTAGGGGACTGGCAGAGTATCGTGGGATAGGAGTAACAAAAAGCTAATATGCTGAGATTGTAATATACTACTCAGTGTTGAATCCCCACTTGGACATCAAAGAATGACTGGTTCTCTTACAATCAATGTGTGGTTTACTGGATGGAAGGATGATTAAGTACTCTAAACCCAAATTGGCAGTCAGGGGCAGTGTTCTAATTCCTCCGCTGTTTTTAATCTCTGACTTTGGGGAATGACATTTTAAAAATCTGTTCCTTCCTTATGTGTAAATAATGCTCACCTCCTACCCAGAGTTGCTAACTGATGAGTGAACATTAATTATTAATGTGTGTATTTTCATATCCACAGATTAAAGGCACTCTTAACTTCAAAGAAGTAGAGTTGGATCTGGGGAAGACTGATAATATGAGCTTCAGAATTATCCACCATCCTCACTCACAAAAGCCCAGACTCTATGTTGGCAGCATTTTTCATAGTTTATTTTGTAGTCAACTATAAAAGGAGGTGTTCTCCTAGCAGAACAGAAGCATCAGGTGGCAGAAGTGCTAGAGGACACATGAGATATAAGAGGACCAAGCCTTCTTTCTCAAGGCTTTGTGTTAGTGATCACAAATAGACTTCTTAGGATAAGTTCTTGAACAGAGTTGTCTGCACATTCCCAACCCCTCAAAGAGCTATATTCTGCACACTTGATAAACTTTTCTTAACGTTATGGTGAATTTCTAGGCACTTTGCCAGATAATTGATGGCTTAATTTCACTTCCTGCCTCATCCCTTCAGAACACATAGAGCAGAGACACATCCGTTGAAATTAAAGAAAATTTGTTTTATTTGCTTTATATACTTGGATGCAGGAGCTGAAAACTGAGGTAGTGAACAGGTAGAGAAATTATAGAAATTATTGATTGCTCTTCCATCTCAGAGCCGTTTATCTCTCCATAGTACCATTGCCACTACTTCAGCAGAGATACTGGATCCAACCTTGAGACATTTCAACATTTCATCTGCCCACATTCTGGCTTGATTAGTCAGGGCTTAAAAAAAAAACTAAGTGACTTATAGGTATATATTAAGGGTTCTAACTGTGGTACGTGAGGTCCTCTATAAGATTTAAGAAAAGATAGTTCTGCATATCTTCAGTTTTATATTCTGTGATTAAATGAAATAAACCTCTGCAAGAGGTCATTTCTGCTCTGTCTTCGGGAATCTATACTGATTTAAAAAAAAAATTCTCTGCATGTGACCAGCTTTTCAAGGAGAGGACACTGTGTGCTTTATGCAGTCAGCTTGCTTTTGAATGCTGGCCGAAGAGATCACTGGTCATTAGTAATTATGACCCTTCACTAAATGTTGCTTTTCAGTATTCATATAGCAGATTTCTTCATTTTGTTTGCTTTTGTGGTTTTTGCCTCCATCAGGATCAGAATTAAGACCTCCAGTTCTAGGTTTCAAGATGAAAGAAGACTGGGGCTAAGAGAGATAAGGAGAAATTAAAATGTAGAAAAAGCACATCCTCTTCTACTTCTCTGCTACATATCAAGTCCACTCTGAGTCAGAACAATGACCCCTTATCTGTCATAAGGACCAGTACTATATGGAGGGTTTGCTAAAAATGAAAAGGCTTCCAGTTCTTTGTCTACAGGATAAGAATCCACCATTTCCCCCTTCAACCTCTCACTGGACACAGCTTCATCTGAAGCTTCCAGTCAGAAGCCCACAATTTGAATTCCTGAGTAGGAGGGTAGATGCCTGTTTTTCTCAGTGTGTTCCCTGTGATCTGAAAATAGCTTAATGAGATATTAGGCAAGTACCAGCTTATGCTGTGGTCTTGCCTTTATTGCTCACTCTCCCTCTTTGCCCATTGGGTTTAATATATCAGGTCCCTCACAAACATATATATATATATATATATATATATATATATATATATATGTGTGTGTGTGTGTGTGTGTGTGTGTGTGTGTGTGTGTGTGTGTGTGTGTGTGTGTGTGTGTGTGTATGTATATATAATTGCTATGCTTTATCTCTCCAAATGGTACATCAGTTGAGCCTTGAAATACAGCTTTCTTTGCTACTCTGATTAATGGTAATAACTAATGTTTATATGGCACTTACTATGTGCTAATAAATACTTTATTATCTCATTCGAGCCTCACAACAACCGTGGGAAGTAGATGCTGTTATTACCCCCCATTTTATAGATGAAGAAACTGAAGCAAACAGGTTAAGTGATTTGCCCAGGTTCACACAACTACCACATTTAAACTGGGGTCTTCCTTACTCCAAACCTGGCTCTCTATCCATTGTGCCCCCAGCTGCCCCAACAGTGATTGCGATTGAACTGTTCTGAATGTTTGGAATTATTTAATGTTCCATAAAATAACTATTAGAAACATAATCTATTTTGCGTATAACTAGGAGATAAGATGTGCAGGCATTGGGGCACAGAGATTCTCCTTGCCCTAATGGTAAAGTCGAAGGGGGTATGGGAGAAGATATGGGAGAGAGCAGATTGGATGAGGGGATATCTTGTGGGACTGCTATTTATAAATTATTTTTTAAAAAAAGAAACATTACCTAAACTTAATTGGTTTCTAGGTAGGCTTCCCTGCGCTCCCTACTTTATAGTAGACAAGGGAGAAAAGGATTCATTATGGCTTTCTTACAGTCAGGTTGAGTAACAGGAAGATCTGGAAGTCAGCAGTCTTGGATTCTGTTCTCAGTCTGTTGTTGACTCACCACTGTAAAAAAGGCATTTGACTCCACAGTGTCTCAATTTCTCTCTATAAAGTAGAGTTATTACCTGCTCCCATTGTCTGTGTGCAAACTCAGGTTTAGAGGCACTCAGATCAAAGACAAAAATAAAATGTTGATGCAGGAAAGTGGAAGGGGAAAGACAAGACAGAAAAGTTTGGGAGAGCAGTTTTTCTAATTTTGCAATTCTAGGGAGACCCTTCTGAAACTCCATTCTCTTTGACTTTAGGCATATCTTAAATAATAACATACATGTGTACATACATACACATACATGAAATGTATCATTTATATGTTAATATATCGGTGTATTGTGTAATAACGTTAACCATATGTGTAAAATGTGTGTGTATGTATACATATGTGTATATATTGCATTAAGGTTACAAAGTACTTTATATATTCTCTTTTTTTCCTCACAATAGCCCTGTGAATTAAGTGTTATAAGTATGATCCCCATTTTGTGGATGAATAAATTGAAGTTGAAAGTTGACTTGTCTAGGGTCATACAGCTAGTAAATTAATATGTTTACAACAAAAAATTATTTTAATTGTGGTATAGTATTGTCATTGGATATAAGTAAGAGCTATATGTAATTATGGGGTAGGAGTAGGAGAGGGGGATACAAAATCAAATATTTTGTCTTAGATCTTGTATCTACCAAAAGGACCTTATTTCTTTGGTTCATGAATTATAACTCCACCAGCAACCCTTTGAATGCTCAACTAGGATACTGTAGGCTACTGCCAGGTAACTACTTCACAGTAATCTTGAAGAGAGAATAATGTGGTTCAGGTGCCAAGAAATTAAGATTGAATGAATGTGCCAATAGACTCAGGCTGTTTAGGAGAACAATAAAATGCACCTATCACTTCCTAATTTTTAGCGATGAAAAGAGGCATCAAGGTGGCATAATGGATAAATACTTGACTTGGAGTTAGAAAAATCTGAGTTTGAATCCCATTTCACATACTTGCTAGCTGTGTGACCTTGGGCAAGTTAACCTGCAGACCAGCCTCAGTTTCCTCATCTATAAAATGGGGATGATAATAATAATATTAGTGCTTTGCAAACCTTAAAGCCCTTATATAAGTGTTGGGAATCATTATTACAAATAGCACAACAGCTAAGACATTTCTTTTCTTGAATGTGGATTATTGGTTAGCTAGAATAGAAAAAAAAATTTTTTGATCATAATCCCAGAGGCACCCAAAACTAATGAGACTATTTCTCTTCTGCAACAATTTATTCAAAGCCACCAGGATACTTATGGGCCTTCTGGAAATAACTAGAATTTTGCTTTCAAAGATTAACATCTTTTTGCCAAATCTGGGAGTCTTTTCTCAGTCTTCATCTTTAGTCAGTTCTCCATGGTTTTTTAAAATTATGTCTATCTCCGTTCTTGCAGTTTTCTTCAAGTCAAGTGATCAAGCCTTTATTAAGCACTTACTGTGTGTCAGGCACTGTGCTAAGTCCTGGGGATACAAAGAAAAGCAAAAATAGTCCTTACCCTTAAAGAACTCTTATTCTGATGGGAAAGACAACATGAAAACAACAATGTCCGTACAAGAAGTATGTAGGGTTAATTGCAAATAATTTCAGAGGGAAGGCACTAGCATTGAAGGGAATTTGGAAAGAGTTCTTGCAGAAGATGCAATAGCAGAGACTTAAAGGAAACCAGGAAAGCCAAGAAACAGAATTGAAGAGGAAAATCATTCTAGGCATGTTACATAACCTCAACTGGGTCCTCAGTGCTGCAAGGCAATCCTTTTTTATTTCCCTGATTAACTCACCATCTCACCACAGTGGCTTTTTTAAACCTTTTCATTCCTTCTCAAACCTCCCATGACTCCCCATTCCTAAAACCCTTACTACCTCAGCTAAGGACCTTGCCTCATATTTTACTGGGAAAATTGAGGCTATTCTCTAAAAACTCTCTCTTTCCCCCCTCTTACTCATCTTATGAAACAAATGCCTTCTTCCTAGTTACCCTTATTCTCACATAATGATGTGGCCCTTCTCCTTGCTGAGGAAAACTCTTTTACATGCGGAGTGATCTCATTCTATCCCTTCTTCTCCAGGCGACTGCTCTGTTTATGACCCATACTTTCACTTATCTTCAGTATCTCCTTGGTTACTGACTTCCTACTGTCTCCAAACATGTCCATGTCTCCCTTATCTGCAAAACAAAACCTCTCACTTGATTTGTCCATCCCCATTAGCTGTCATTTCATATCTCTCTTCCCTTTTGTTGCTAAACTCCTTGAGAAGGCCATTATATTAGGTTCCTCTACTTCCTTTCCTCTCACTTTCTTCTTAGCTGTCTGGCTAAGTCTGGCTTCTGATCTCATCATTTAACCAAAACTGTTCTCCAGTTACAAATGATCTCTTAATCACCTAATCTAATGGTCTTTTCTCAATCCTCCTCCTTCTTGTCCTCTCTGCAACTTTTGACATTGTCAGTCACACTCTTCTTGGTATTCTCATCTTTCTAGGTTTTCATGAAACTGCTCTCTCCTGATTCCCTTCCTATTTATCTAACTGCCCTTTCTTAGTCTCCTTTCCTGGATATTCAAGTCACTGCCCACTAACCATGGGTTACCCACAGGACTCTGTCCCAGTTCTTCTTTTCTCCCTCTGTGTAGTTTCATTTGGTTATGTCATCAGTTCATGTGGATTCATTTATCATCTCTACGTGGATGATTCTCAAATCTACTTATCCAGCCCTACCTTTCTCCTAACCTCCAGACTCACATCTCCAATTCCTATGGGTTGTCTCTAGCTTTATGTTCCATCAACATTTTAAACTCAACATGTCCAAAACTAACTCACTATCTTTCCCCTTGAACCTTCCCCTTTTCCTAACTTCTGTTTCTTCTGTCTTTTGGGACTAGTGATACAGAACCAGTCATTCATTAGGTATGGCCAGTATCTTGGTTTGTTTTACTTGATTATACATATTTGTTATAATGGAGAACTTTTACTTGGAGAAGTGAGTAGAGAAGAGAGTTGGTGGGCAGTGATAGATATTAAAAAGACCATCAATAAAGTATTTTAAAAGTTGCACAGAGGGAAGGGAGTATTCAGAAGGTATAAAAAGTAGAGAATTATGTTAACCTACTTAAACTTTATATATTATTATATATTATCTTTTTATTCCCATATTCATTCATTTGTTTACTTATTTATTTAAAACCAAGATGTTATTTGGCAGAAGTTCACAGTTTTTTTTATGTCAGGCCTAAGGGAAGATTTTTCAAGGTTAAAAGAGACCTGAATGACATGGTTTTAAAAAAGGGGAAGATATACTTGATTGTATGTCATCATGGGGGGGGGAGGGAGAGAAAATTTTGAAACTCAAGGAATTGTGGAATTGAATCTTGTAAACTAAAAGTAAACAAACAAATTAATAAAGACCAAAAAAAATTAGACTGGGAGGCATCTGAGTTCTCAGCTCTGCAGTTTTTTGAAATAGCTTGTTAATAGATTCACAAAGGATGGATAATGCAAAATGCTGGATAAGATAGGAACAATTTTTATTGATCTAATTTTGATTTACATTATATTTGAGAGGCAGTTAGGGGCTGCAGTGGATAGAGTATTATACTTGGGGGCAAGAGGACCTGAATTTGAATCCTGCCTCAGACATTGACTAACTGTGTGACCTTGAGAAAGTCTTTTCATCTGTCTGCCTTAGTTTCCTCATCTACAAAATGAGAAAAAAAAAAAACAGATTTGTTTCGAGGATCAAATCAGGTAACATATGCAAAGTTCTTTACAGACTTTAAAATGCTATGTAAATGCTAGCCATTAGTTATTATTATTATTTATTGTTGGAATGTGTTAAATCAGTTTAATATGCATTCCTTAGGCATTGCACTAGGTAAAGGGATATGAAGACAAAACATTAAAATATCCCCATCTCCAAAAGGTCTACTTTGTTGTTTGAATTAAGTCAGTTTGCATTCCCTGAACTGGTGCCAAATGGACTAAAAGGGGCAATGGTCAAGGAAGGTTCTGGATAATAAGAATATCCAAGGTGAGACTAGAAATTTCTTTGCAGAATCCTTTCAGACTTTATGGATATATTGCTCTGTTCCGCTAATTTTTCTCACTTTTTTTTTTTTTTTGCTTAAAAATGCTATTTGTTACATGGAATGACTTTGGGAGAGTTAAAGGGGATGGATACTGGAAGAAATTTTGATGTAAAAAATCCCAAAAGATATTAATAAAAATTTGTTTAGAAAAAGAAGATAAGGGTGGGGGGGAGAAGATAGGGAGGGATTAAAAGTGAAAGAGGAAAACCTTGATGGGATAAGTACCTAGAAGAGGATGTTCTTGTGCAGAGTCTGAGCAGAGGATTTCCTATTGATGAAGTTCCTCAGATATTCCTAATCATCAATGATGCTGAACTAACCCCAGTATGTTCCAGCATGATACCAAACTTCCTCAGTAAAATCTAGTCATTTGAAAGAGATCAGCCTAATCATTTACACTGAAATAACAAAGTGAATGAAAAATGCATGTTGCCCAGAATATGACATGCAGTTGTAAAACAGTCCTCTAGCCACAAACGCCCATCTTTTTATCAACAGTGTTTTTCCAGTGTTATGTATCTGTAAAACATGAAACATTATCATCTCCCAAGAATTAAAGTTAGACAGTGATCCAAAAGGTACAGGCAGTCAGAAGATGCATAGTGGACAAAGGTAGTCTGGGCTATATTACAACTTATGACTTGTGAGTGAGATGTAGCACAAAATACATAATCAAGGAAAGGTGGGCCATTTAAGCATCAAGAGGGAAGAATCACAGGTGTATAGCTTAAATGCTGTACCAATATTCAAGAAGCAGTAAAGAACAAAACAAAGGAAAAGTGAATTCTCTATAGATTTATAGAAAGAAGTATAATAGAATCACACTGTTAAGAAGGCATATTCAGCTAGGTAGCACAGTAAACAGAGCATGGGCCCTGGAGTCAGGAGGACCTGAGTTCAAATTCAGCCTCAGACACTTAACACTTATTAGTTGTGTGACCTTGGGCAAGTCAACCCCAATTGCACTGCCTTCTCCCCTCCAAAAAAAAATAAAAGAAGTCATGGGTAGATTAGGATACTTTGCATCCACTTGGGATCTTCTATAGACCTGTCATCTTCAGCCTTTTAGAATGTAAGCTCCTTGAAGGAGCTTATAATTTTTCTTTATGTTCCTAGTGCTTAACACAGTGCTTGGCACATAGTAAGTGCTACAGCATTTGTTGCTGCCAGACAACCCTTGGTTATTGATACTCTCTTCCCTCAGCTTCTTTGACACTACTTGTCCACTCTTTAGGTTCCAGTTCTTCTGCCTTACTCTATCTCCAGATATTCTGTCTTCCATTCAGTTTAACACATACTAAGTGCCTACTTTGTGTAAGCTCCTTGCTAAGCCCTGGAAATACAAAGATGGAAAATAAAAGGATAGTCTTTGCCTTCATGGATTTTACAATTTAATGGATACATTAAAAAGTGTGAAAGACAGTAGAGCATGATCATAAGAAAGGGACAGTTCTTTTAGGAAGGGGGAATCCTGAAGCAGTTAATTTCATTCTGGAAAACTCTACGTTCTAGAAAGTTTTCCTAACTTTGAGCCTACAGTTAACTCTCTCTTAAATTCTATCCCTTGCCCCTAGTTTTTCCCTTTAAAACCAAGCAGAATAAGTCTAATACTTCATCTTTACCTCCTGGCTTCTTTCAAGTCCCAGCTAGAATCCTACCTTCTTCAGGAGACCTTTCCCAGCTCCCCTTAGTACTAGTGCCTTCCCTTTGAGATTCTCTGAAATTTACCCTGTATATATCTTGTTTGTACATCATTGTTTGCCTATTGTCTCCCTTGTTACATTGTGAGATCTGAAAGGGCAGAATCTGTTTTTGCCCTTCTTTGTATCCCCAGTGCTTAGCACAGTGTCTGGCATTTGACAGGTTTTTAACAAATGCTTCTACATGACATTACCTTAAATACTTGAAGACAGTGATCACATCTACCCTAATCTGCTCCAGACTAAACATTCCCACTTCTTTCAAATTTTTCTCCCCATGATTTCAAGACTCTTCAGCTGGTCATCAAGCATTTATTATAAGCACTTGCTATATTACAAGCACTATAGTCTCCCTCCTCTGAACACTTATAAGCTTATCCAGACCTAAATACAGTTTTCCATATGCAGTCTAACTAGAGCAGAGTACAGCAGAAGTGGTACCTCCATAGTCCTGGACTCTGCCTCTCCATACAGCCAAGGATCATGTCAGTGCTTTTGGCTGCCATGTCACATTCTTAAAGCATACTGAGTTCCCCAAAACTCCCGAGATCTTTTTCAAACGGTCACTGTCCAACCATGCCTCACCTATCTTGTGCTTGTGGAGTTTATTTTTTAATGCCTAAACCCAAGACCACATTTATCCCTATTAAATTTCATTTTATTTGGTTCAAATAAATTTTCTAACCTGTCAAGATTTGGGGGGTCTTGAATCTTTAATCCCACCCATTAACCATCCCTCCTACCTTTGTGTCCTCTGAAAATTTTGTAAGCAGGCCATCTATGTCTGTATCCTAATCATTGGTGGTGGCAGTGAGAGTAGAGAAAAAGGAACATGTACAAGAGTTTTGTTGGATATAAGAATATTATCGGATGTATAGAATGTGTGTAAAGAAGATAAAAGAGCCAAAGATGACTCTTTTGAGTTTACAAAGCCTAGTGACTGAGAGCATGGACAAGGCACAAGTTTGAGGGGAAAAGATAAAGAATCCCATTTTAGACTTGGTGTGTTCCAGAATGTTGACAGGACAACCAGGTTATGCTACCTATCAGACAGTTGGAAATGTAAGAGTAGAACTCAGAGGGGAACTTGGGGTTCAATACTTATATTTGTTGGGAGTCAAATGCATAATTACCGAAGCTATGGAAATGATTGAGCTTGTCAAAAGGACAGAGAAAATAAGAGGAACAAGAACAGAACCTGGGATGAGAATCTGTACTTAGGGAACAGAAAGATGAAGGTGAACCAGAGAAAATGGAAAAGGAGTGCTCAGGGAGGCAGGATAACCAAGAGAGAGCAGAGTCACAGAAGTTGGAGGAGAGAATAAAGAAAGAAGGCAATGAGCAGTAGATTCAGATGCTATGCAGAAGACATAGAGGATAAGACTAAGATTTAGTAAAGGTCATTGGATTTGGCCATTAAAAGATCTTTATTAATCTTAAAAGACAATTTCAGTAGACTGGAGATAGAAGCAAGATTATAGGGGTTTGAGGTCAGGGGCAGGGGGAGGCAGAGGCAGCAAATGTAAACCACTCCTGAAAGTGTGGCAGGAAGCATGGAGGATAGTGGGGACAAAGGAAGCCTTTTTTTTTAACTTGACTGTATTTGTAGTTAGAGGGGGAAATTTCAGAGAAGAAATTAAAGATGAGAGACATCAGTCTCTCATGCAGTCTGATCACAGCGGAGAAAGGGAGGGAATAGAGTCAAAGGCACAACTGGGAGGTTTGACCCTGACAAGGAATAAGGCTACCTTATCTTCTGATACCAGAGAAAAGGAGGTAAAGACAAAAAGATTTTGAGGTATGAAAGAGGGGAAATGATGACACTCGGTCATTCTCAGTGTAGGAAATGAGATCATCCACAGAGAGTGGGGTACAGCACTCAAGTAGAAAAGAGGTTTAAAATGCTTGTTATGGGGAGTGTGATTGGTATTAAATAAGAGATGAATAAAAAGATGACTCTTTAGCTTGTCAAGGCCAAGTTGCATGTCTTTCTAATGAATCCAATGAGAATGATTTTTGTGACTTTCTCCAGCAACACTCAGTGACTCAGAATTAGAATCAAAGGTGAATGATAGGAGAAACAGAGTTCAAGAGAGCCCTTGACCTTTTTATTTATTCCTATGGTTTTGATGATGACTTCCGTATAGGCACCTAAAATAAAATCCCAAACCTATCCCTCTTCCCAACTTCCCTTTTTTCTTTTGATAGCTCCAGCATCCCAAACTCAGAATAATTTGTGGCTCTTCTCTTCACCCCTCCCCCAATCAGTTGTCAAATCTTATCAATTCTGTTTCTTTAGTATGTCTGGAATCTGCCCTTTCTTCTCATACTACCACAACACTAGTTCAGGCCTTAATTGCCTAGATTATTGTAATAGATTTATTGTAATATTATCATAATAATATTATAACTGGATTCCGAGTTTCTAGTTTCTTCCATTTTTATATGGCCATCAAAATCATATTCCTAATGCATGTCCTCCCCAATTTGGAAATAACCAGCATTATTTCATATTGCATAACCTTCTTTGGGTATCTCTGATGCTTACCCCTGGGCACTCTTCTCTGGATATGAAAAAGGATAAGTAATTTTAGCTGATATAATTCAGAGAGCCTACCCTAACTTAGCTTGGCCACAACTTTCACAGAATCATAGACTTGGAAGAGAACTCAGAGGTCCCTAGGCCAGCCTATGCCAAAACTAGCATCCCTTCTATATCATTCTTGACAGGTGGCTTATTTTTTTCTAAGCTTACTCATGCTTAAAAAAATGTTTCTGTATATCAAATGAAAATCTGCCTTTTTGCAGCCTATATCCTTGCTTCCTTCTGAAGACAAGCAGAGCAGGGTTGAGCCTCTTCTATGTATTGAAGGATAGCTATGAAATCTCCACCAAATCTCTTCTTCAGGTTCAACTTCCACAATTGTTTTAAAAAAGTCTTATGTGGCATGGTTGCCTTCTTCCACTTATGTTAGGGTTTGTCACTGACTGTCCTTCATAAAATTTCATTCCCAGAACTGAATACACTGTTCCAGATGAGGGCAGAAGATAGCAGAACTATCATGTCTCTAGTACTTGATATGGGGCAGGTAGGTGGCACAGTGGATAGAGGGATGGACCTGGAATCAGAAAGTAAGGAAGACCTGAGTTCAAATTTGGTCTCAGAAACTAGCTTTGTAACCCTGGGCAAATCATTTAACCCTGTAGACCTCAGTTTCCCCTTCTGTAAAATGAACTGAAGAAGGAAATGACAAACCACTCTAGTATCTCTGCCAAGAAAACCCCAAATGGGGTCGTGAAGAATTGGACATGACTACTAAACAACAAAAATACTGGATGCAATGCCTTTCTAAAATGTAGCCTGAGAATATATTAGGTTTCTTGACTGCTGTGTCATACTGTTTGATTCACATTGAATTTGTCTGTTAAAATCCCCAGGTCTGGGGTGGCTAGGTGGCGCAGTGAGTAAGAGCGCCGGCCTTGGAGTTGGGATGACCCGAGATTGAATCTGGCCTCAGAAAATGAGCACCCACACACAAATAATGACTAGCCGTGTAACCTTGAGCAAGTTACTTAACCCCAATTGCTTTAAAAAAAAAAATCCCCAGGTCTTTTTCACACCAATTCCTCCATCCACTACTTTTACAGTTTCTTTTTTGAAGGACTTTGCATTTATTTCAATTAAAGTTTAATCCTTTAGATTTGGCTCATCATTCTAGCTTGTTAGTTTAGGATCCTGACACCCAGTTTTGTGTTATCTGCAGGTTAAGATGCCACCTAGGCCTTCATTGAAATCATTGATAAGTATATTGGACACGGCCAAGAACAGATTACTCTGTGCACTTCACTAGAAATCTCCATCTAGATTCACATTGATCCACAAATGATTACTTTGTGGATCTGGTCATTCTGCCAGGTTTGAATCTCTTGAGCCTACATCTTTCCATCTTGTATACAAGGATATCATGGGAAATTTTGTCAGATGCTTTGCTGAAAACTAGGTGTGCATTGCGTTTATCTAAATCTTTTCTGTTTTTGAAAACTATTTGTACAAGCTTTAGTTATCCTATTAAAGAAGGAAATGGGGTTAGTCTGCCATAACCTGTTTTAGAGGAAACCAGGCTAGCTCATTGTGATCACTTCTTCCCTTCCTAAATGCTCACAAACTATCCTTTTATAATAATACATTCTAGAATTTTGCCAGGAATCCAAATCACACCTACTGGCTTATAAGTCTGAAGAGTCTACACATTTCTCTTTGAAAAATTGGGGCATTTGCCTGTCTCTAGGCCTGTGAAACCTCATCGATTTTACACAGTTTTCAATGATCATCAACAGCAGGTTAGCATTAACACTCAACACTTGTTTCAGTAACCCTAGGATATAGCTGATCTGGACCTGGTAAATTGAACTGATTAAGGGCAGCTAGATGTACTGGTGCACATCCTTATTTATCTTGTCATTCAACTCCCTTTAACTATTTTTGTTCCATCTTTCCTAGTATAAAGATCATCCTCTTTGGTAGAGAAAATAGAAGCAAATGAAAATTGGCAGATGACTGTTTTCTTCATCATCTTATTATCACCATTCCATCCACTATGAGCAGCCTTCCTATATCCCTTCTTTGAACTTTCCTTTGCCCCCAACATAACTGAAAAATCCTTTCTGTTCTCTTGAAACTTTTTCACCACTTTAATTTCATTCTGAGACGTAACACATCTGACACTATCCTTGCAGGACTGCTACTCTTTTGTAATTCATTCTCTGTTAAGTGCCTTTATTTCCATCTTCTGCTCATATCTTTTAAGTTTTTGTTTTTTAAAAATTAGTTAACAAATGGGTTGTCTATACATCTACATCAAATTTTAAATAGTTCTCCTTTTCTTTCTCATAGAAATTATTTGTCAACAGAATTTCAGCCTTGAGTACTTCTCATCCATCATGAGCCAGCTTCCCTTGAAAAATTTTAGGCTATGGGATCTTACTTAACCTTTCTCTAAACTTTTTGAAGTCTTCTTTACCCAAAGTTCCCATCATTTCTACTTCATGCTTAAAGCATAGTGCTTGGCATATAATTAATATAATTAACAAATTCTTATTAACTTGACTTCCTTACCAGTCAGAATAAGGTCCAGAATATCAGTTTCCTTTATTGTTTCTGGTGCTTTTTGAAGAATGAAAATATCATTAAAATAAATTTTAAAATGTATCAACCTCTATATTTTTGGCAATAAATTCTAGTACAGATGGCTGTAATCCTTCATCGCTACTATATTATACCTCCATGAATGAATGAAAAAGCATTTATTAAGCACTTACTACGTGCAAAACACTGAGAATAGAAATAGAAAAAGAAATATAGCCCCTGGTATCGAGGAGCCTCACATTCTAATGGAAGAAACAGCACAAATAGAGGTTTCAGCTGGAATTTAAATGGGCCTCCACTGCTGCTAGGCAGTTCTCAATCTTCCTGTCCTGCTCTACACAGTAGCTCTTCCAGACCTTTTCTTTTCCTTCTCAGTCCTCCCATGGCTCCCCCTCCTTCCACTCTCTCAGTTGAGAACCTTGCCTCATATTTTACAGAAAAAACTTGACGCCATTCACCCTAAGTTTTCTCTTCTTCATCTCCTATCAGATGTCTTCTGCCACTTTCTCTTCACCCATTTCATGAAGAGGCAGCTGTACTCCTCACTAAGATGAACCCCTCTCCTTGTTTAGTTGATCCCATTCTATCCCGTCTCCAACAGATTGCCTTCTTTTCATCCCCACTCTTATCACTTATTTTCAATCCCTCCCTATCTCTTCATTCCTTCCTTACTGCCTACAAATATACCTTTGTCTTCTCTATCCTCTAAAAAACCATCACTTGAGCTTTCCATCCACATGATTGTCCTATATCTCTTCTGTTCACTGTAGCTAAACTCCTTGAAAAGGCCATCTACAATAGGGGCATCCACTTTCCCTTCACTCCCTTTTTAACCCTTTACAATCCAGCTTCTAAATTTATCATTCCACCAAAACTGCTCTGTCCAAAATTACCAGTGATTTATAATGACCAAATCCAGTGTGGTCTTTTCTCAGTCTTCATTCTCCTTTGCTTTTCTGCAATCTTTGACACAGTTGATTACCTTCTTCTCCTAGGTACTTTCTTCTCTCTAGGTTTTCAAAATACTCCTCTCTCCTGGTTCTCTTCCTACCTATCAGACAAATCCTCTGTCTGCTTTACTGGATTTACTCTGCTTTACTCCAGACCACTCTCTCTAACAGTAGGTATCCCACAAGGCTCTGTTCCTGGGCCCTCTTCTCCCTCTATACTATATTACATTTGGTGATCTCATCAGGTCCCATGGATTACAGTCTTTATGCTGATGTTTCTCAAATCTACCTGTCCTACTCCAAACTCTCTGCTGACCTCCAATCTCCCACCTCCAAATGCCTCTCAGAATTAGACTGGTAGCAGGACCAGTTGTGTGGGACTGCTGTTTTTACTCCTGGGGCTTTTTGACTTTATTTTGCCATTGATGGCATTTGGCCATTGGTTGGTGCTGGTTGTAGCAATGTATGTGGGCCCTTTCTTTGCAGTGATTGTTCCCCTTACTGATAGCTAAAAGACCTGAGCTAGGAGCAGGATTGGTGAGGGGCCAGAATATCCTAGTGCAATAAAAGCATCCCAAAGACATCTTCTGTGTGCAGTGTAAAGTGCTGCCTGCACCCTCTTCCACAAAGCTCCCACCCCCTCAAGTGTTCCATTTGTCTTGCAAGAACTCAGGTTTAGAGTCCTGGGATGTCTTCACTCGAGTCTGAGAGAAGGTAGGAACGGTGGTTTGATCTGCCTGGCATGTGCTGCCTCAGAATGCTTTTATTGTTCCATGATAGGTTTGTGATCAGTTTCTTAAACTAATAATACCTGTTTCTCCTTCTGAGTGTGTGATAACTAATAATACTTCTGTCAAGGTATTGGTTCTGCTTCTTCCATTTGTCCTCATTCAGATAATTCCCTACCATGACCCAACCACACTTGGTTTACTTAGCCGTTTTCCAACCTGCCAATGCCAGTCCCATTCCTCACCTCACTTTCTTCCCCACTGAATTGTAATTAAATCAAGTCACAAAAACCTGAGTTCAAATCCAGCTTCAAATGTTTACTAGCTGTTTGACCCTGGAAAAGTCACTTAGCCTCTCTGTTTGCCTCATTTTCTTTGTCTGTAAAATAGGAGAGGAAGGGAAATAATAGTCCCTGCCTCACAAGGTGGTTGTGAGAATAAAATAAGATAATATTTTTAAAGTACTTGGAAAACTGTGAAATGCTATATAGATACCAGCCATCATTGCTTCTGGAAAGGGCACGTCCATTGATTGCCATTTTGTGCCACTCACCATCCCTGTGACTTCCCAGACCAAAACATATTTCCCTGGCCACTACTCCCCTATTTATTATTGCTTCTTTTTCTTCCCCTCCTTTGACTCTGCTATTTTATTACCTGTGAAATTTGGTTATTTAACCTCTCTAGGCCTCAGTTTCTCATTTGTAAAATGAGGGGATGGGACTAAGTGGCTTCTAAATTCCATTCCAATTCTAAATCTATGATTTCATGATCCCTCTGGTTCCTGGATTTCCTCACATGAGTATAGCTTCTTAATGCTGCCCTTTTTTCCTATTCTGTTTCTTTGATCTAATGTTCCCTTTCAGTGCCATATTTCAGTTGTAATTCCAATTCCACAATGTCAGTAGAACCTGTTATCTGATTTGTCTTTCTATACTAGGATATCTAGCTCCCCCAGGTTGTTAGGCACTTGGTGCAATCAGGCATTTATTGAGGCCATGGGTTTTTATTGCTGGTTCCTTTCTTGGATTTTTGTCTCCTGTGAATTTCTGGCTGTCTCCACTTCTGTGTTTCCTCCTGCTGTTGTTATAATACTCTCTCTGTCGTTTAGTCTTAGTAGATGTGTATAAACAGTATTTTCTTTTTAGCTTAAAACCTTTTTGATTAGGTTAGAGAGCAACCAAATCAAAATATTTTACCAGTCCTTGTTGGTTATATTATAAGCGTTAGTCAAGAGTTTATTATGCCTATGTTTTAAGCTATGATTCAGAAATCTAAATCTTGTTTTCATATAACCAATCACTTGTTAAATCTGTCTTTTCTGAAGTTTTTACTTTTGATAAGCAGTGGTGATAAAAAAAAAAAACCACTTGTATCTTTAAGGACTTCAGGTTGGGTTTTATTGTTGTTCTTTTTTTATTGTTATTGTTTTATTTTCTTTTTGCCTAGAGCTTAAGGTTCTTAGAAATACTTTCTAGATTATTTCTTTCTAAAAATGTTTTTATTGATAGCTTATGTTTTTATATTATCTGTATGAGATGCTGATGTATGCCTCCCTTGTTCTTGTCCTTCAAGCTCACCACATTAATAACCCAAAAGGAGAAAGACCCAAGACCATGCTAAAGAAGTTACATTTGCACTGCTATTCCTGACCTTAACCAATCTCTCTCCCCTTCACTCAGTCCACTCACTTTTACTACTATTTTGATCCAAGATATATCAGCCTCCTTCCCATTATCTGACTCCCCCAAAATATCCTAATGCAATAAAAGCATCCCAAAGACATCTCCTGTGTGCAGTGTAATGTGCTGTCTGCACCCTCTTCCACAAAGCTCCCGCTCCCCCCAAGTCTTCCGTTTGTCTTAAGTACTGACAGACTGGACCAGATATTTCCTTGCCTTATCTTGCTTTCTCTTACTTTAGTACATTTGTGTACTCTAGTGGCTATGCCTAGAATGCATCTTTTGGGTTACTTTGTATCTCTGCCAGTTGAAACCCCTATCTTCCCTCAAGGTTCAGCTCAAGCTTGTGTCCTGCCTCCTGCTATCAGCTGAAAGCCATTCCTTTGCCTCAGATTCATCATAGTCCTCTTTCTAGACCTCTCCTTTGCACTTGTCACACTCCACCTTGTATCATACATTGATGCACCTCTTCATCACCACTATTAATAATTTCTGTCCTTGGGGACAAGAAATCATGTGATTTTTCAACTTGGTATCGCTAGCACTTGGCATAGGTGCTTAATAATTGTGTGTTCAATTGAATTATGAAATCACAGAAAGAAAAGTGACCTCAGAAATTTATTCCAGCCTCCCAGTTACAAGCAGTTAAAACAGAAACCTTCCAAGATAATTAACTGTTTCCTGACCTCAGTGGCAGCTCTCATGTTCTTTAGCTGGTGGCATTTCAGTTCTCCACCAACTCACACCTAGTAGAGCCCTAGCTGGGGAATAGGGGAGGAAACCAGCAACACCTCCAACAGTACACGGGTGGGAATGGACCCTGCTATCCCTAAGGTAAGAATGCCCTTTGAATTTAAAGATCTCCAAGAAAAGAGATCCCATATTTCCCATTAGAGCCCTTTCAGAATTTAACAGCTCTATTCTTAGTAAGCCTTTCTGTGTTTCTCATAGACATTTAAATCACAAAAGGATGGAAATGAGAGGCATTTCAGAAGAATAATCAATCAGACTGAGTGCCTGTACCTGAATATAGGTGCCTGGGATCATAGATTTTGAGATGAAAGTGACCCCAGGGCAAACTGACCCAACATGACCCTTTTACAGATGAGGAAACTGAGTTCCAGGTAGATTTTTTTTTATTTCATTTGTTTTGGGGGGGGGGAGGGCAATTGGGGTTAAGTGACTTGCCCAAAGTCACACGGCTACTAAGTGTGTCAAGTGTCTGAGGTCATATTTGAACTCAGGTCCTCATAACTTCAGGGCTGATGCTCTATTCATTGTGCCACCTAGCCGCCCCAGATAGATTTTTTTTTTTTAATGGTAGAGAAAGCAGAAGGGAGAGTTTGGGCCTGTTTTGTTGAATTTGAGGAATGAAAGTTAATTCATTCTACTCAGTAAGCACAATGCTAAGTGCTATGGGCTATAAAGTAAGTAATAAATAAATGCGCAAGGTACAGTCCCTGCCTTCTAGGATTTAAAACCTAGAGGTATTCATTCATTCAAGTCCAATGGTTTAAGAATGAAGGTTCAGAGACTGCATCATCAGATTGGAAGAATCAAAAGAGAACAGGTGTAGGACTCTGGCAGGTGAAGCTATGGAGAGGTCATGCTTTTCAGAGAGCATGGATGCTCACAGGCTTGGTGAAGTACATTCTAACCCTGGCTCTTAGGATAAATTGATCTCCCAGCCTGCCTCTTTCCCTCACCCATAGATCCATAGGCCTACCAGGGGGCAGTTTTCCACCGAGGAGAACTCTGCCAGAGGCCCAGGGCCTTGTTTAACCAACCCAACCATTCACCCTCTGCCCCATCTGTCTTGTCATCAGTAAAATGAAATTGTGTTAGATGGCCTCTTTGGTCCTTTCCAGCTCTAGGTTGGAAGAGAATCTTCAAGGTAATTTATCCAGCCCCCTCATTTTACATATGAGGACACTGAAATCCAAAGAAGTTGAACCATCTCCCCAAGGGTGGCAGGGGGTGAAGTGTCCCTGAGCTGGGATTTGAGCCTTTCTACTACAGCATATTGCCTCCTTCCATTCCTCCTATTCCTTCTCCCCCACTTAGCTAACTGGAAATTTTTCTCTTTCCTTTTTTGAATCCATTTTAAACACTCATTTTTTTGGTGTTTGCTACTTTCCAAAAAATTTCACAATACATTCCAGAGACCTCTAAGATAAAGACAATCCATCAGGTGTGAGTAACCTTCAGCCTCAAGGCCACATGTGGCCTTCTGGGTCCTTGGGTTCGGCCTTTTGACCAAGTCCAGGTTTTACAGAACAAATTCTTTTATTAGGTGATTTGTTCTGTGAAGTTTGGAGTCTGTCAAAGGACCACACTTGAGGACCTAGAGGGCCTCGAGGTCACAGGTTCCCCGCTTCTGCCTTTAGGGTTTAAGTCCTTACTTAAGACCATGTTTTACTCATTCATTTATTATTCACTTTATAACCTACAGCACTTAGCACTGTGCCTTGTATATAGCAGGGGATTAATGAAGATCTACTAAATGAATTAACTCTCATTCCTCAGATTCAATAAGACCAAGCCCCAAACTTCCCTCCCTATGCTTTCTCTACCATTAAAAAAAATCTATCGGGGCGGCTAGGTGGCGCAGTGAGTAGAGTGTTGGCCCTGGAGTCAGAAGGACCTGAGTTCGGATCCGGCCTCAGACACTTAACGTACACACAAGCAAAAAAAAAAAAAAACCTAGCCGTGTGACCTTGGGCAAGTTACTTAACCCCAATTGCCCTCCAAAAAGCAAAAAAAAAAAGATCTATCCGGAGTTCAGTTTCCTATTTATAAAATGAGGGGTTGGGCTAACTCACCTCTGGAGTCACTTCATTCTGCTTTTGTTTCATTTTGTTTTTCCTATTTGATTGATGCTTATCTTTTCTCATGAGTCTGTCAGTACTATAGCCTGTGACCTTATTTACCTGGTGTCATATCTTATTTTGTGATGTCTGGTGCACATTAATGTTTACCACTTTTGTTGTAATGTTCAGTTCTGTGTAGAGTCGCTATAGAATCTCAGCAGGAAACTTAATGAGTTTAGAAGCAATGTAAGAATTTTTCTCAGTCCTGATTTTGTCCTTCAAAATGCTGAGAGAGAATAACCCAAAGTATACTCACTTGATTGGTAAGAGGGGAAAGACATAGAAAAAAGATGATATTAAGACAATTAAATACCAGAAGCCAAGAGTGAGAAATTTGGACTTGCATAGAAGGCTTTGAGAAGCTTGAAGAGGGTTTTGATGAGTGTAGGACATATTTCCAGTAACAGGGAAATAAGGTGGTCCCTAGTACTGTTTGATCAAGGCTTCTACTGGTTCTTGCCTTGCCAGATTCTACTTAGGAACTACTCACTGTTGATATGGACTCATGTAAATCACACAAGATTTCATTTTCAGAGCTTATGTGTCTTTAATGAATTGTTCTTTACTTAAATTCTGTACATTCTTTTAGCCAACTAGAAAGAATGATTCTAATTATTTGTTTGGTATTTCCTTTTGAAAAACATTTGAGATGATTATTGAACTATCTTGGCCTCTTATTACATTGATGCTTCATGGTATCATAGTCACTATTTCTATGCTTCTAGAGCTTTTGTCTCAAATCTGCTTGACTTTTGGGACAAGTACCATAAAATGATAGAATCATTAATATTTAAATGTTATGGCCAAAGAGCCATAAGATGTCTCACAGTGTTCTTCAAGGTATATTATAATAAATATTCCTGAGTACTTGTGTGTCTTAAGCTTTTTAGTGAGAGTAATATAGAACTGAAATTTTTTATTTGTTAAATGGTTTTATGTTACCCTGTTTTTAGTTCAATTAAATTTAAAACCTTGCTTTTAATTTTTTTTTCTTTTTGGAGGGCAGTTGGGGTTAAGTAACCAAGGTCACACAGCTAGGTTTTTGTTTGTGTGTGTTAAGTGTCTGAGGCCGGATCCGAACTCAGGTCCTTCTGACTCCAGGGTTGATGCTCTACTCACTGCATCACCTAGCCACCCCTTTGCTTTTAATTTTAAAATCAGACAATAGAATATTATGCTTCTCCTTTAAAAACAAATGCCAACTAAGTTGCTTTATATCTTTGTGATCCCTGAATTGATATTTTTCTGTGGGTCATTGGTCATCAATAGAAATAAAATTATTTACCCCTGTACTAATTTATAATCATTTATTGACAATAACACTTGATCTGTCTAGCCAACTGCCTTGAAATGTAATCTGTAAATGCTAGCACTTCTGTGGGAACACATAAGATGATCTAAATCTATCTATTTTTCAGAAAATATGAGCAACATTTTTCAAAAGGAAATTTTAAAATATCTAACATAAACTAAAATGTTTGGAAAAGTAACATGGTTTAGTGGAAAGAATGCTTCATTTGCAGTCATACAACCTGGATTTGTATGTTCTATGACCTTGGGAAAGCTCCATCTTTTCTGAGTTTCAGTTTATTTACCTGTAAAAGATGGAATGAGACTATAGTCTCTCCTAAATTTCCTTAAAGTTCTTTGTGATCCAATGAAGACATTCTAGCTTCTTTCTGTATACTCACATAAGCATCCTGGATCCCATGATTTCAGAAATTATAACCTCCTTCCTCTACTACCAACCCAACTATCCAGTTGTGGCTTTTCTAACAAATTTGGCTAAGGGAATTTGTTTTGTGACTTCCATTAGCTGAACTTTATAGCAATAGTTCTGTTTATCTAAGAAGCCCACAGACAAACATGTGAAGACTTCTTGGTGTCCTAAGTAGTCAGTTCTAGCATGTTCCTCTGCACCAAGCTGACACAAAACTGCCTTCTAACCAGACTAACAGTTCATGTCTTTGTATCTATAGGTTCTGTTGCATTGGCCTCCAGATAGTGAATCCTTTTTAGCAGATGATACTCTCATCATTGTATGAGAGCCTTTATTCTCAGTAGCCTCACCACTCTGTTCCTATCCCTTTCCCCAAAATCTAGAGGAGGGGTCCTGATCAGGGATCTTGACACATAGGGTAAGGTCTTTTGATTAGGTAGCTGAAGTTGCTGGGCATTCACATATCATCAGGCTAATAAATCTCCAGTTTTTGGAGATAGAAACAACCTAGTAAACACACTAGGTAGAAACATAATGTGCTACTGTAACAGATACCTAGTGGTTCTGAGTCTTTCCTAGATCAGACTGGAATTAAATGTCCTGGATTCCTGTACAGTAGATTTGTTTAACATCCTAGGATGTTAAATTCCATGAAATAACATTATATAAGAGCAGTCAGCCCAGGAGAAGATGATAAATCTCAAGAATGAAATTCTGAAGACACAGAGAAACAATTGGATAAAATGAAAAGAAAGTAGGGAAGTGGACAGATGTGGATTCCCAGAGAACTCATTGAACAATTTAGGTTTTATAAAAATATTCACAGAAAATGGAAGCAAAGGTTGTACTAGAGCTACCAACAAATATACAAGATTTTCATTTATGCCACAAAAGCATAATTTTAAATTAAAACTATAATTTAAGTTTTAATTTAAATTAAGTTACAATTTAAATTAAAAGTGTAGCACGGCTTATGAAAATAGCATCAGGAGTGCTAATGCTCATAATAAACTGAGACTGGTAAGGAAAATTAAGGACAATGAGAAAGGGTTAGGGTTTCTTTGTTTTCATATGTGTTAGGAAAGGAGAAACCACTAATGCTGGAAAGTTGCACAATTTTGGTTTTGTTTCCATTTTTTCTTCCAAAGAGAATGGTCTTTGGACTAGAAAAGATATAACATTCCCAACAAGAGTTAATATCCAAGATAAGTAAGGTGATAGTAAGAGACCACCTTGATTCATAACCAAGGGGTGGGGATGTGGACATAATAGCTTCCTTTAAGTATTTGAAGAACTATCACATGGAAAAGAGATTTGACTTATTTTGTTTGGTTAACAAAGGAAAAACTGGGAACAATTGGTAGAAGTTGCAAAGAAGCAAATATAAGTTTGGTATAAGGAAAAGTTTTGAAGCAATTAGAGCTTTTTAAAAATGTTATGAACTGCCATAGAAATTTAAAAAATAGAATAGCAGGTTTTTTAACTCAAAAATACAAAGGTTGAAGAAAGATCAAAAATATTATTGAAAAAAACATGAGTTCTATAGAAGTCAAAATCAGTGATGTT
This sequence comes from Gymnobelideus leadbeateri, assembly GCA_011680675.1. Classification (NCBI taxonomy): domain Eukaryota; kingdom Metazoa; phylum Chordata; class Mammalia; order Diprotodontia; family Petauridae; genus Gymnobelideus; species Gymnobelideus leadbeateri. Next base: position 323,770 of record WOXC01010343.1, on the reverse strand, counting down.
GAGAAAAAGTACACATATCCTCAAGGTCATAGTTCTTCTAGGGAAAAAAATGAAATGTGTTCTTTGCAAAAAAGGGCTGAATATAATACTTTAGGAAATCTTTCAGATACTCAAATGGATCTATAATGCCATCAATTTAGATATTCTCTCCAATAGTACAGCTTTCACTCTATCTATACCTGCCCATCCTGTGTGATTCTTGACCATGACCCCATCCCCTAAAGTTTGCCACAGAGAGTTCACTCAGGTATTCATTTCATACTGGAGGCCTTCCTTCCTTTTTCCTAACATTGCAAGGGTAACAGTGTAATACTTTGATTCTCCTCCTTGTCATGACAGCAGCCCATCATTATCTTCCTAGTATTCAATTCATTAACAATATCGTTTACTCTTACTGTTTAGAGTCCCTCATTGGTTGCATATTTATAGCCTGCTTATGTCTATCATGTGACCCTCAATTGTCCTCTATGTGATATTCATTATTAATTCTTCAGAAAAAGTTGAATTCTGTATCTCATTGCCATATAGTAAATTATCTAAAAATACTGGGGACAGAGAGCAAAAGATAGTTTGCTAGAATCCACATGACATTGACAGAAAGAAATATCAAGCTTAATTCACCAAGAAATGTAATGGTCATATTTAGAACTTCATTATCAACAACTATTGCAGGCATCTAGAAAAAAAGCTTGTCTACTACCAAGGAAAAATAGTTCAAATAGTACAAGATATCTACTCATTTATGAGAGACAAGGAAGGTTTGGAATAAGATATTCTGAAAAACAAAGGAGAGCTGTATGTGTTTCAAGGTGACAGAAGCTGAACCTAAGCATCAATCACAAGAAATGTTAACTTGCAGCAAATAGGAATAGTTTGAGTTATTTCCTGAAAAGAATCCAGAAGTAAGGCAAGGTATTTGCTATCAAACATATTAAAAGAAATATAAGAAAAATAAATGCAGCTAGTAAGAGAAGGCTAAGCAATGAAATCAACATGTTTTGTGCTTCTAGGGCTAGACAAGACTACCATTATTTTTTTAAAAACTTATTGAAAATAAAGGAGACATTTATGTTCAAAATAGCTAAGTTTAAAAAAAACTATGAAGAGGAAAGGAGGAAAATTGAATTAATATTTCTTAGGGTAAAATCCACATTCTTACAAAGAATCAATATTTTGGGCTATGAGAAAGTATAGAAGAAAAGTCACTTGGGGAACAACAAGGAGAAATTAGTGATAAATTTCCACCAGGGCAAGGCTTGAGAGAAGAGTGGAGTTTTTGTTTTTGTTTTTTAATTACTCTGCATGGGGAACTTTTAAGCAATGGGGAAAGAAATGGTGGGAAGTGGGGATTGGTTCTGCCAGTGAAAAGGGAATGCTTCTTCAAGGGTGGAGCCTTGCAATGAATTACATTCTGGAAGTAGACATTTCTGGAGACCTATTTTTGAGCAGGTGTGTTCCCTGGGACTGCTTCCCCTGAAAGGGAAATGAATGTTTCAGCTCCCAGGACATCTGGTGCATGGGTCAGAGAGAGGGTGGGGCATAGGGCCAAATAGAGATCAAATGGGCAGGTAATTAATGAAGAGACATGAGGTAGGATCAGGCCTCTTGATAACAGGATATGAAGTGCCTTCTCACCACACTGTTTCTTTCATGAGTTAGTTTATTCCAGAATTGAGACCTTTCAGAAGAAAGACCTCCAAAAAACCAGACATGATGATAGAAGGTATTGGTAGAGTGCATAATGGAATATTTGGTTTGGATAGAGGAAGGAAGCAAGGCTTTTGTGTTCCAGAAGCTCAAGCTGTCCTGGTATTTTCATAGAGAAAACTTTAAAAAACAAAGCCAAACCTGTAAGCACAGAATCCATGAAGAGGAAATAAAAGCCTTGAAAGGGAAAAGAGTAAGGAAGGGGGAAAATCAAGTAAATTAGAACTTAAATTAAATTAAATTAAATTAGAGATAATATAAAAATAAACTCAAGGAATTTGGGGTACAGTATGATAAGAGGGAGAGTCTGATCAAATTAGTATAAGCAAAACAAATCAGATTTAGTGCTAACATAAAAGAAAAGAAAAAACCAGTACAATAGAATTAGCAGAAAATACAAATTTAATAGTTACAACCCTAAATATGAATGAACTAATCTCCCCAATAAAATGGCAATGAATGGCAAACTAGATATGAAAATGAAACTAATAATCTGATACATACAAGAAGCACATTTAAGACATGAAGACAGAGGGTAAAAATGAGAGGCAAGGACAAAATAAGCTTCCAAGGATTCTGAAAAGCAGAAATTTCAATGATGATTTCAGATAAAGCAATTAAAAACTGACAGTGACAGAGTTAAACAAGCAAGCTACGATTATGATTAAAGGCACCAACCATGGTACAGCAATATGTATGTATATATTACATATTTACACATATGTATACATATAAATACATATGTGTAGTGTACACATAGCAAATGGCATAGTGTCCGAGTTCTTAAGGAAAGGCTAACTCAATTGCAAAAGCATATGATAGTACCACAACAATTGTAGGAAACATTAATGATTCTTTTTCAGGGCTAGATACTTCTGACAAAAATAAGAAAAATATAGTACTATGGGGAATTTAGAAAAATTAGATTTAAAGCCTTATAGCAACTTCTAAGTGGAAATACTAAAAGAACAGATGTTTCCTAGCATCAGACAGCACCTTTACAAACTTAAATATGCTAAGGCAAAAAGAAATAATTTGCAGAATTGTTAAACATTCTTTATAGATCCTGACAAAATTTTTAAAAATCAACAAAAGATACAGACTTTAATAGAGACTAAATAATAATTATATCCAGAGTGAATGAGTCAAAACTCATGATTTTTAGGGGAAGCAATAAATTTAATAATATTCTCAGTTTCCAAGGAATGATTTTAACTGGCAATGTTAGCTACCAGGAGTAAGGGAGATTAATGTTGCCATTTTTTTTAATAAGGTAGAAGTCATGGTAATATAAAACCCTTGCAGAATCAAATAAGAACCAAGATTATTTGGAACCTAACTGGTCAAGGTTAGGCTATTCTCTGCTTTTAAGTTCTATCGTGCATTATTCCTTTCTGTGTTCCTATCCTGAGATGCCCCAAATTCTGTTCTTTCTTTAACCTCCAATATCTGCTATTTCATTTTGGCCACTCTTCCCAACCTCTTCTTTTTTCTAAGAACATTCCCTTGAGAAGATTGCCTCAATCCAATGCTTGGGATTTGCTGTTTTATATATACCCAAATCCCAGGGACTTGGGTAGCCTTCAGTCTGCGTTCTTCTAGGGATGTAATACGGGTTGCAACCCAAAGAGCAGACAAGGTAGAATTTCAGGGCATTGTAAGAACAAACCTGGGAAAGAGCTATTTATCATGGTTCATCTCCTCCAGTGCCCCTCCTTTTATTTCTTCTTGAGGGTCAGGTAGAACTCTGCCTGTCATTTACTTCAGGCTGCTCTGAACAGTATCAAGATTACAAAGACTTCCATGTTCCCTTTCACCTATTTCACCATTAGAACACAATGACTTCCCTAAGCCAATGAGCCCTAGAATAACATCTGTGACCCAGAAAGAGTCAGTTTCCTGATTCTCTTCAGTTAAAATTCATTTCACCTTCAACAAATGTTTATTAAACACTATGTGCAAAACAATATTCTGGGTGATGGGGAAGATACAAAGTTTAGATATAATACTATCTCTGCCCTCATGAAACTCGAAGTCTAAGTAATAGGATGAAACGAGTTACATTCATGTATGGCTGTGACACATAAGATGCATGATTAGACTGGTGTAAAACCAAAGGTCTTTGGGGGAAAATATCACTACCAACAGAAGATCAGAAAAAAACTTCATCAAGAAATTTGTGTTTAGGGGGCAGCTAGGTGGCGCAGTGAATAGAGCACCGGCCCTGGAGTCAGAAGGACCTGAGTTCAAATCCAGCTTCAGACACTTAACACAAAAACTAGCCATGTGACCTTGGGCAAGTCACTCAACTCCAATTGCCCCTCCCCAAAAAAAAGCAAAAAAAGAAATTTGTGTTTGAATTGTGGTTGGTAGAAATTTAACAGGCAGAGAAGAGGAAAATCTAGGCACAGGGAGCAGCTTAAGCAGAAGCAGAGATAGGAAAATACAGGGCATGTTTGGGAGACCCTCTTTTTCATTTTGGCTAGAGCATAGTGGAGGGAGGAGAATAGTATAAGGTCAAGCTCATACCTCAAATACCATAAAGCATATGGATTTTAGTTAATAGGGAGCTACTGAAGTTTTGTTGTGTTTTGCAAAGGAGTAACATGACCAGAGCCCCCTGCCTAAGCCAAAAAGTGCATGGGAAATCAGAAGAATTTAAAGTTCCTGTCTGATATCCTTGTCCTGCATATGCCTTTGACATGATAATAAGTTTTAGATTATGAATTACCTTTTTTACTTTTAGTTAGCTGAAATGACCAGATCAGGAATTAACATCATACTAAATTTAGGTCCTTCTCCCATCTCTTTGCAGACTTTTAATATGTGTAAGTAATTTATGTGTAAGTACCTAACTGTTCAGTACCAAGCCTCAGAGGATAAAAATTTGGTAAATAAGAAACCTATTTCCAGCTGAGTCCCTATCACAAGGACCAGTCACAGAAATTTACTGTGCCTCATATGAAAGCCAGATCTCACCAGGTGAGAGTCACCAGAAATGAATTTATTCTCATGATTATGGCGAGGGGCAGAGGGATAGGTTTTCACCTAGAGACACAAAATGATACTACATATTACAGTTCATTTCTCCCTCCATCATGCATCAGTATTTAGCTTTGGAATTAATCTTCTCATCACAGGAGCTGTCCATTATTTCAGCTCATTTCTGTCTATTTGATGAAGTATATACTATTGATGGGGGAGGATAATTTGGCTATTTGGGGCTGGATCTCATGAGTGTGCTTTGCTTTGAGATCCCCACAGAAAGGGTCTAATTTCTTATATCTATAGGTCCTCAGTGATCAGTTTACTTAGGAAGTGACTCCCTGGAAATTGTCACCTAAGTTTGAGAAACATTATCTTAATGTATCTTAAACATTATCTTAACTTTTATTGCTTAGTTTAAGGTTTGGTGCATTAATCTGTCAGCTAATAATATTTCACTAAAATTCCCACAAATATTTTACAACCTAAATTCAACAGTAGTAAGGTTCTTCAACTCTTGTCATCCTTCATTCTTTCTAAAGTAAATCAGTGACTCTTGTCAAACAGACTTTGACATGAATGTCTTGCCAGTATTCCACCTAAAAAACCTCTGTCAAGGACTTGGTTAACCAATCAGTACATATTCACTGATGGATCCCACCTGTCCTTGGAGTACCTCATTTCTTAGATTTGTTGAGCTTTCTACCTTTCAGGCCACTCAATTCTACTTCTTTCAATAGCATCTTAAGAAAGTCCTTCAAAATTTCCCCTATTTCTTTGTTATTGTTCAGTCATTTCCATTTGTGTCCAACTCTTTGTGACCCCATTTGCAGTTTTCTTGGCAAAGATACTAGAGTGGTTTGTCATTTTCTTCTTCAGCTCATTTTACAGATGACGACACTGAGGCAAACAGGGTTAAGTGACTTGCCCAAGGTCACACAGTTGTAAGTGTCTGAGGACAGATTTGAATTCTAGCTTTCCTGACTCCAGGCTGGACACTCTATCCACTGCACCACCTACCTGCCCTATTGTTTTTTAGCCTTCTCTGTTTCCAGTTAAGATATCCCCTATTTTGTTCTGCAACACCATGAATGATACTTTTTACTCCTTTCTATTTTATGGTACATTTGGAGTTATTTGCAGGTACAGTATAACCTTTCACTTTTGTTTTACAATTATCTTAGCTACCTTTTATGCATGTTTCTTATTTGTTCCTTCATCTCAATTGTAAAACTTGCTGGAAACAACAAAAATTCTCAAATAAACATTACTTTTATTGAGCTCCAGGTTTAGAAAAAATTGTGGGGAAGAATTTGAAATTTTGTGGGTTTTTTAAAAGAACTATACTAGTTTTAATATGGATTCAGTTCATCTTCTTAATCTCCTATATCTATGGTAATGGGTGATAAGAATTCATTTTCAGAATTGCTTCAAGAGCCATTATGTTACGCATAAAGGTAGATGTGCATATTTCAGAGAAATCAGATTTTCAAAAGATATTTCTGATTAAACTTCAGTTAACTAGAAAATTAAACTAATATTCCATTTTCTAAATACCCTAGTTAACTGGGATTTTATTTATGGAAAGTTCTATGTCATCTTAATTTCTTCTCACTTTGGACTTGAGTTTTCACAGGGCTATGTATGCATTTGTGAATGTGAGTGTGTGTGTGTGTGTTTATAATGAATCTGGGAAAAGTGATTTTTACAGAGAGTAGATAACCATTCTAGCTCCTAGCAAATCAGATGTAGATTTTTAGAGGAAGAACATAAGCAGGGATGAAAAGGGAGTTGGGGGGAGAATGTAACATCTATATTTTATTTCCAACCTTTACTCAAAGCAGCATGTTGGTCCTTCATACTGCAGGCAGAGACACAAACTAGTCAGACAACAAAACTGCAGCAGAGGAAAATGACCTTCACTGTAAACTCCTGGTCTGGCGTGTCACCATGTTCGTGGGCAAGTAGACTTTCTTTACTCCCTGCAATCCAGTATCCATCTCTACACACTATTGAAATGTCTTCCAGTCATCGGTGATTTTCTTGTCCAATTCAGTGGCTTTCTCTGTCTTCATTCTTTTTTGTCATATTTGACACTGTTGGTCATTTCCTTCATTCTTAAAACTTTCCCTCACTTTGGATTCCATGACATTGCACAATTCTAGTTCTTATCCTACCTCCCTCACAGCTTTTCTCTTTTTCTTTCATCCTCAAAACTGTGAGCATTTTCCAAGCCTTCATTACTGGTTTCTGCTTTTCTCCACACTCCCACTGTTACAGAGCACATCCATTTCATTGTTGGGACTGGCAGCTCTATGTTGATATCTTCCAAATTTCTATTGGTAACTTCTTACCTACTTTTTAGTCCAACTCATCTCTTCAGTTACATAGTAGATATTTCTATTTGAGTGTCCTGCCATCACTTCAAGCTCACCATGTCTGGAAGGAAGCTCATCACCTCCTTTCCCATACCCTAAAATGTCTTTCTTTCAAATTTTCCTATTACTGTTAGTAGTACTACCATTCTTCTGGTAACCTAGGCTTATGGCCTTGCAGTCCCCTCTAGCCTATCTCCTTCATCTTCTGTATCTAACCAAATCATGTCTTTTTTTTTTTAAACTAAAAATTCCTCTTAACATCTATCTGTCTCTTGCTTTGTATTTCTTCTGGCTCCAACCAAGTCCAAACTCACATCACCTCACACCTGCATTCCAACAGCAGTTGACTTCCAGAACCCAGGCTTTCCCCATCCCAATGAATCCTGCACGGCGCTGCTGAGCTAGTCTTCCTTAAATATGATTTTTTCATTTTGCTCTCCCACACAAAAGCCTACTAAACAATCCCCTGTTCCTCAGTGCATCAAATCTAACTATCTCTGCCTAGCTTCAAGACTTTACATGAGCTGGACCTGGCCTGCTTTCACCTAACTGCCCCATGAATATGTTTATTTTCTACTTTTCTGTCTTTGTTCAAGTCGTTCCCTTTATGCACAACGCTCTTCCTTCTCCTCCTATAAGTATTAAAAGGCCTCCCATCCTTTAGGAGCATTTTTCAAGTTCCAGTTCTTCCATGAAGCCTTCTCTGACTTTTCTCGTTTTCATCAGTCTCCACCCTTTATAGCATGTTTAGTCTGTACCATATAATGTAATTCTCACTTAGATCCTGTTGTCTTATATTGTTCCCTTTTGGTTTCTTTATTAGTCTTATCTCCTTCACTTATACAATTATCTCCTTGAAGGCAAGGTTCACATTTTATATCTAAATCCCCTGCAAAACCAAGACCTTAGCATATGTTTAGCGGCTCAGTACACATCTCATTAATAACAAAGCAACATTATACTTGCCTGGAGAGAAATAGTAAATTTCTTTATCTAAAGTTTCTTTCAGATACTGAACTGAATGCTTGCCTGAGAAATGTCAGAAAGATAGTCTTTTTAAACTTTTCTCCCCTAACCAGGGAAGGGCTCCAGTGTTATTTAAACAGTTTGTCTTTATGTGGTACATTGCCTTTTTAGTCATCTGCCTAACACCTCTCCCCTGCCGGCTCCAAAGATGCTCAATGCGCTCATGTTCCCCATTAGAGTGACTAATGGGAATTTCAAGTACCATGATGGATTGATGAAGGGTAGGTAGTCATTGTAGTGTTCCTCAAGTTACCTACCTCCCTACCCTATATATAAAACCTTTCTTTGAAGAAACTGAGATTCCATCTGTATTTGTACTCCTTCCATCAAAGTCAATTGCCAGCCCTCCATGCTTCCTCATCTTGTGAGATTCTTACCTGTGTTTTCCCACAAATTTTCCATAAAAGATCTTTCCAACATGCTAGAGGCATTTCTCTTATTCCTGTAGTATCTTTGACTGTATTTCTGTTTCCTTTATTATCAATATATGCCAGTTATATATACTCTCAATAATATATTTTATACATATGTGCTTATACACAGATAATAATTGGCATCCCTGTACCCACCATGCATCTTTTCATTGTCCTTTGGGTTATCTGTGACTTTAATTCTTCTGAAATCCTGATATTTCGTGATGTGCAATCATACAGCATAACTGGGAGGATATTGGTGTTAAATATATAGGGTTTTTATAGCAGCAGTTTTGAATCATTGAAATCATTGCACAATTTCCCAAATACAGTATAAATCTAAAACAGTCTTCTTTGCCAATGCAGTTTTGGATCTAGCTTATTATCCATCTGTCATACGTGTTCAAGACATACACATTAAAAGATTAATTTGATAGACTGCCCATCAAGCAATATATCATAATTTGGGAAATATGTAGTTCTCATCCATTTTTTTTTTTGCAGTGTGGATAGCTAATCATCTTACAATGGATTTCACTGAGGAGGTTTTATAGTGTTTCTGTGCTTGATGCAATTATTGCATTACCATTTATAAAATAGGAATATTTGTAAAACTGCTGCCACATCCCTTGAATGGGTAGGTAGGGAAAGGATCTGACATGCTTAGAGCTGTGAGAAAGGAGTCATATTCAAAAGCAGACACCAGCTAAGTATATAAACCAGCGGTTAGGATAAGTGAGAGTCCTCCAGAGGGCCAAATTCAGTGAGTTGAGGCAGAATCAGGAAGCTAAAGACCAGAATGGAGTAGTCATGCCCAAGGTCAAGAAGAGTGTCAGCAAAGTGATTATTTGATGTCTTCCTGCTCTGTATCTTTGATGGCAAGTATGCCAGCCCCTGATATGTTGATATGATCATAGGCTGTGGACATGGACATCATTCCCCCTTTAAAATGCTTCACCAGAGTGGTGGTATGTTTGGTGGCATAATATCTGGGTCATCCATGTTGTCTTTCCCTTGGGCTTATAACCCTACTACTCCACTAGGTACTAATGGAAGCCCTATTTCCTTTTTAGGTCTAGGATACTTTGGATGGTTTAGTCTTCCTGCCTTAATTAAAAATGGCGGGTAAAGATTTGCAATAGTGTAGTTTACTATTAAGATGAGACTTTTATGACAAAGAATGGTGAAAAAACAGGGTATATATGAAATGAAATCAAAAATAATTTATTAAATGCTTACTATGTATCAGGTGCTGTGCTAAATTCTGGGAGTAAAAATAAAAAGTAAGTTAGATAGTCCCTGCACTCAAGACACATCCAAAAGGGAAAGACAATACATAGAAGGGAGAAAGAATTGGAAGGGGTGAGGCATAGCAGAATGTATGCACCTGCACGCATGACTTAAAGATGGCTGGGAACTGGTGACCAGGCCTGGAACCAAGCAAAATCAGATGAAAGCTCACCAGTAAGAACTGGGAACCCAGAGGCAGGAGTGCAGTTGGGGCGGGAGTAGGAAGAGGAATATAAAAGGGACTAATCCTAGCTGGTAGTCCATAGGACTTACTCTCTAAATGATAGGGAAAGGGTTTGCTACAGTTTCCAGGAAAGTCTTTTGGTATGGAGATTAGGGAAGGATAGCCAAACCTGGTTCTTTATGTTCAAAGGCTTCCTAAGGACCAGTGGTAACCATCCCTGATGGTGCACCACTTTGGCCACTAATAGGGTGCATTGCAACCCAAATTGAATTGGCTTTAGCTCCCCCAAATAGTCATCATTTGGGGAAAATGTGGCACATAGGATTATGTGCTTGGAGCTAGGAAGAAATTCGGAGGCCATCTGGTACAACCCCTCATTTTACAGGTTAAGAAAGCTGAGAATCCAGGGAGATGGGGGTGACTTCCCCATGGTTTTCCTGGTAATAAACATAAGAGGTGGTATTTGAACCAGGGTCCTCTGACTCTAGAGTCAACTCTTTCCACACTGGCACCGAATGAGCACCAAAAAAACTGGAGGCAAAAGCCAAAGTTCATCTAACAGCTTTACTTCCAGAAGACCAATGATAAAACATGCTTCCTACCTCTTGACAGAGACATAATGAACTCTAACACAAAGGGTTTCTTTTTTTTTTTTAACAAATGTTTTATTAACTTCTGTTTTACATCATTCATTTCCGCCAGATTTTGAGTTACAATCATTTTCCCCCCATTATTCCCCTACCCAGCCTCCCAGAATAGCAGTCCCACAAGATATCGCTTCCTCCAATCTGCTCTCTCCCATACCTTCTCCCATAACCCCATCGACTTTTCCATTAGAGGAAGGTGAATCTTTGTGTCCCAATGCCTGCACATCTTATCTCCCTATTACAAGCAAAAGAGTATTACTAATAGTATTTATATATATTTGAAACATTTAATGTTAAGACCTCGAATTTCAGATCCATTTCCTTCCTCTCTTGTCACCCATTCCCTCTGGGGAGATAAGTAATTCAATATATGTTGTACATGTCTAGCTATACAAAACATTATCATAGTAGATATATTGTACAAGGCTGCTTATAATTCCTTCCCACTCATCCCACCCCCCACCTGGTCCATTCCCTACATGATCCTGTCCCTCTTCTATAGTGGGTACTTCCAGCCTCCCCTCACCCCAAGGATGCCCTCCCATCCATCATCCCTCCTCTCGTCCCCCTTCCCCCTATCCTGCTGCAGGTTGAGATGTCCCATTTAGTATGTATGTCATTTTCTCCCTGAACCAAATTCAATGTGAATGTGGTTTTGCCTTTTTAGCCTTCCTTATTCTCCCCCTCCTTTGCACCCACTTCCCCTACATGAGATAGTTTACCCTACCATGTCTCTCCCCATCTTCTCTTGCCACTTTCCTCTCTCACCTCATAATTTCATCCCTTGAGTATTCTCCCTTCTCAACAAATTCAACCTATGCCCTCTATCCATATATAACTGTAACCATATACACACACATTCACATATGTATTCATATGACCACACCCCCTTTTTCCATTATTTTCATAGTGAGAAAGATATCATCAGTCACAGATATTACTTTTCCATATAGGAATGTAAATAGATCAACTTTGATAAATTCCTTTTGATTTCTTTTCCCTGATTACCTTCTCAGGCATCTCTTACTTCTTGCGTCTGGATGTCAAATTTTCTATTCAACTCTGGTTTTTTCCTCAAGAATGCTTGAAAGTCCTCTATTCCACTGAATGACCATATTTTCCCTGAAACAAAATACTCAGTTTTGCTGGGTAGGTGACCCTTGGGTTCATTCCCAGTTCTTTTGCCCTCTGGAATATCATATTCCATGCCCTTCGATCCCTCAGTGTAGAAGCTGCCAGGTCCTGGGCTATTCTGATTGTGTTTCCACAATATTGAAATTGTTTCTTCCTGGCTGCTTGTAGTATTTTCTCCTTGATCTGGGGATTCTGGAACCTGGCTATAATATTCCTGGGAGTTTTCTTTTTGGGATCTTTTCAGGAGGTGATCTGTGGATTCTTTCAACCTCTATTTTGCCCTCTGGATCTAAAACATCAGGGCAGTTTTCCTTGAGAATTTCTTGAAGGGTGATTTCTAGGTTCTTTCCTTGATCATGGCTTTCAGGTAGTCCAATAATTTTTAAATTGTCTCTCCTGGATCTATTCTCCAGGTCAGTGGTTTTTCCCATGAGATATTTCACATTGCCTTCTAATCTTTCGTTTGTTTGGATCTGCTTAACAGCATCTTGATTTCTCATAAAGTCATTAGCTTCCATTTGCTCCAGTCTAACTCTGAAGGAATGAATCTCCTCAGTGAACTTTTGAGATTCTTTTCCATCTGGCAAATTCGACTTTTTAAGGCATTCTTCTCCTCATTGCCCTTTTGGGCCTCCTTTGCCATTTGAGTTAGTCTATTTTTTAAGTGTTGTTTTCCTCAGTCAGGCTGTTGACCCTCATTTCATACTTTTCCTGCATCCTTCTCATTTCTCTTTCCAATTTTTCCTCCACTTCTCTTATTTGATTTTTAAAGTCCTTCTTAAGGTCCTCTATGGCCTGCAACCCGCTCATGTTTTCCCCTGGGGCTTTTGGAGCAGGACTTCTGACCTCACAGCCCTTTTCCTGCTCTATGCCCCCAAAATAGGAGTCTAGGGTTGCATTTTTCTGTTTCTTTTGCCTTGGCATGTTGCCACTTAATTGCTTGACTTTTGGGCTTGTTGCCACACTATGGCTTTAAGGCCAGATAGAGGAATTTTCGTCCCGAACGTGTGGGGGCAACTTCCGTTTCTGGCAAGCTGTAAACCCACCCACAACTTCCACCCTAGATCACAATCCAGATCCAGGGAGGTTAAAGCAAGAGCGATTACCCCCCAAGACTGATCGCTGGATCTCCCCACGATTTGTAGGCTGGGAGCCGGATCTGCCTCTGAAAACTACAAAATGGCGTGTCTCCTCAGCAGCTTCTAGCCCCCAGGGGAGGGAGCTGACGCATTCCCCAAATACAGGTCCCAAAGTCCATAGGACACTAACCTCTTACTTTGTCCTAGGCATGTCTATGTTGATAATTCTGGAGTCGCCAGGGTTCCTGGTGTTCTGGGGTTCCTCCAGCCGGCTGCTGGCCCTGTCGCCCTGGGGCTAAAACCTCGGCTCACGCGGACCTGGGCTCGGCTCCTGCACTCTGCGCTCTGCCGGCTCCCAGACCGCTGCGCTGGTCCTTCCTGCAGGGCTGCTGGGCTGTCCTCAGCAGGAGGTTAGCTTTTCTGTGTCGTTCTGTGGGTGCTGGGGCTCCAGAAGTTGTTCAGAGTCCCCTTTTACATAGTTTGAGGGGAATCTGGGGGCAGAGAGGCTTGGAAGAGCTGTTTCTACTCCGCCATCTTGGCTCCGCCCCCCCCCCACAAAGGGTTTCTTAACCCTGGGGTCTTTGAACCTGGTGGATTTTCAAAATAATTTTCTAACTGTATTTGAATATAAATGTTTCCTTTGTAATTCCATGTATTTTGTTTTATACATTTGAAAGCATGATTCTGAGAAGGGACCCATAGACTTCACCAGACTGCCAGGGGCCCATGACAAAGAAAGGAACCCCTGGACTAGAAGTACAGAATGAGATATTTTCATAAAAAGCCAGTGTGTGGATTTTTTTTTTGTCCTCATTTGTATCTGTTGATTACAAGAAGGAGGTTTTGTTTTGTTTAGAATTTTCAGGGCAGATGGAAAGAAATGGAGAGGCATAGTTGATAATGATGTCATTAGATAAATGAGATAGAATTTATATAATACTTTTAGGTTTGCAAAGAGCTGTACATATATTAACCAATTTGCTCCTTAAAACAAACCTGTGAGGTAAATGCTATTATCCTCATTTTACAAATAAGGAAACTGAGGCAGAGAGTGGTTAAATGACTTACCCAAAATCACACAGCCAGTAAATATCTGAGGTTAAGATTTGTACTCAAACTCTTCTTGACTCCAGGACCAGTACTCCATCTACAATAACACCTAGAAGGATAAGAGCATCAATGAAGCATTTTTAAAAGACATAGGAGAAGTGAATAGAGCACCGGTCCTGGAGTCAGGAGGACCTGAGTTCAAATCTGGCCTCAGACACTTAACAAAAAAACTAGCCATGTGACCTTGGGCAAGTCATTTAACCCCAATTGCCCTCCGTTCCCCCCTCCAAAAGGGGGGTGGGGAAAGACACAGGAGAAAACAAAAAGAGGTTCAGAGGAGAAAAAACCAGCACAATAATTTTGGAACCAGTATATTGAATTAAGGGTATATTTTTTTTAAAAAAAGAGAACCAAACTGGATGGAAATCTGCAGTTTCATGTACAAAAAAACCTTTTCTATTCTTCTTTGTATGTGGAAATGCTTGTATTTAGACAAAGTAGACAAAGTCACTATAACAAAATTTCATAGTAGGAAGTAGGGTGGTTCATTCATCCTCATAGCAGGGAGTGTAGCAGTCAAGATAATTTTTCAAAGTTCAATTCATGCATTTTCCCAAACTGGAATGGCATTGATTGTGCTTCTGGGAAATGACAGCCACTCTGGAAGATTCATAGTATAGATAAGCTCCCCAAAGATAGTAGTTCCACACCTAAAAGCAGAAATGCAGTGCTGAATGCTTTTATTAACAGAAAAAAAGAGAATCTCAGATTTTATATTGGCATTTAAAAGAAAAAAGAAAATCACATGCCAAAGGAAAGAAAAAAAAAAGATTATTGAGCTTAAAGTAGGAATTGACAAAATATGAACTAAAAGAATATTTGAAATGCTAAATAAATCAAGATTGTTTTTAAAAGACTATAAATAAAAATTATAATTAGCAATTAAACTATTTTTTAACTTCCACAAAAGTCCCACTTGAATGTCTCAATCATGACATCAAAGTGACCCTGACATGGTTTGGATTTGTCTTTATTAATGCTACTTTGGCTACAGCTCATATATTTTGATATTGTACTTATGTTAATGTTGTCTTTGTGTTCATCTGTTATCTCTATAAATTTTTAAACCAGGCATTTTACTTAGTAAACCATTTTTACTATAGACTTTTACTTTTTGATCACATAATTATTAACTTTTTAGTTTTATTGTATTATGGTCTATAAATTTCTGCTTTTCAAAAAGATTTCATTGTGATCTAAAATATGCTTAATTTTGTGAATGTTCACTTTAGTTTTATTGTATTATGATCTATAAATGTCTGCCTTTCAAAAAGATTTCATTGTAATCTAAAATATGCTCGATTTTGTGAATATTCACTATACATTTGAAAAAATGTATGCTAAAGATGAAACAAGCCACTCACCTCTTTTCAGAGAGGTGATGTACTTAAAATGTAAAAAGAGACCTACATTCGTGGGTATGACCAATGTGAAAATTGTTTTCCTGACAATGCATGCTTATGATGAGGGCTTTATTTTTCAGTTTTTGTTGTTCATTTGGGGAAGGGGGAAAGTGTGGGAAGGATAGATTATCAATGCTTGTTTAAATAAATTTATTTTTTAAAAGAAACAAACCATAGTTTGCTTAAAGGAATGTGTATTTCCTACATAAAAATGAATCTTTAGACAAACTAATAGTTCACTAATAAGGCAAAAACTTAAATTACTTTGCAAAGTTAACTTAGTAATTTATGAAAATAGTTCCTAAGTTTAAAAAAAGTGCATGTTGCCTGTTTTTGCCATTGTTATTCATATATACATATGTAATATATATATAATATAAAATCCTAGTTCTTCAACATTGCTTGGTTTGTAACTTTTTTCTTATTTATCTTTTTTTATTTTCATCATATTCTGATATTTGTATTTCTCTCATACTTAATTTTCTTCATTTCTTAAATTTCTCATACTTAAACTTCTTGAAAGACTGTGGATTGTAATTTGAGCTATGGATAGGGAATATTTAGAAAAGGAAGCCATGATTACAAATAGCTACATGGCTTAATCAAGAACAGGTCATTCCAAACTAACCTTATTTCCTTTTTTAACAGGGTTACTAAATTAATATCATGAAAATGCTATAGATATAATTCACCTAGCTTTTAAGAAAGTATATCATACAGTTCTTTTGGAGAAACTGAAGTGATGTGGGCTATATGACGTACAGTTATGTAGATCTAGAATGGGTCAAATGGCTAGACTCAAAGAATAGTTGTTGATGGTTTGTTGTCAGGGTAAGAAAGGAAGAGCGGAATGTCCCAGGGATCTGGGCTTGTTCCTTAACAACCCAGTTTTCTGATTGAGTCTTCAAGAGAAGCTGGCACCATGCAAGCTGCATCATGTCAGTATTCTCTCTACCAGTATGGGGAGTCATAGCCAAGCAGGTGCACCCCAGGTGCTTGAACACTCCAGGCTTGAAAACAGCACAGGTTATTCTTGGAGAAATGGCACGCTCTTCAGATTTGCAGATGAAACAAAGCTGGGCAGTATAGGTACCATATTGGATGATAGGATCCAAGATCTCAGCACACTCTTAGAACTTTGGGCTGAAACAAAGATGAAATCCATCAGGTCATAGATTTAGTTGTGGGAAGTGACTTTAGAAGTCATTTAGTCCAACCTTTTAATTTCATAGATGAGGAAACTGAAGTGCAGAGAGGTTAAGTACCTTGCTCAGGGTTACATAGTTAGTAATTATCTGAGGCAGGATTAGGACCTAGGTCTTCCTGATTCCAAGTCCAAGTATCCATTGTACTGTGTGACCTCTTATATATTCAATAGGGATAGATAGAATCTTATACTTGCATTCAAAAAATTAATTTCACAACTGAAAGATGGAGGAAGATAGCAGTCCATCTGAAAAAGATCTGAGACTTTAGACTGTTGTGACTGCAGGCTCAGTCTAAATCAGTAGTGTAACATGGCAGCCAGAAGAGTTCCTGCAGTCTTAGGAGGCTTCATTAAGAAAGGCACAGCTGGGGCGGCTAGGTGGCGCAGTAAGAGCGCCAGCCTCGGAGTTGGGATGACCCGAATTTGAATCTGGCCTCAGAAAATGAGCACCCACACATAAATAATGACTAGCCGTGTAACCTTGAGCAAGTTACTTAACCCCAATTGCTAAAAAAAAAAAAAAAAAGGCACAGCTTCCAGGAATAAGAAGGCAGTCAGGTCCCTCAGAGATTCTACTGTAGTCAGACCACATCTCCAGGGCCACGTTCCATTCTGGGGGCCATGGTTTAGGAAGAATATTGATAAGCTTGTAGAGCATCCAGGGGTTGGGCAGCTAGCTACGTGTAGGATGCTTAAGGGGCCTGAGTTCATATCAGTCAGAGGATCATTTGAAAAAACTGATAATATTTAACCAAGAAAAGAAAAAACTCAAGGAGGGGGAGGGGGCAGGAAGACACAATAGTTGTTTTCAGGTATGTATAGGGCTATCATGTGGATAGAAGTTATTAGACTTGTTCTGTTTCTCCCAGAACCAAGAGGTTCTGGGGTGCATATTTCAAAGAGGCAAATTTAAACTTCTCAGAAAAACCTCCTAACAATCAGAGTGACCTAAAAGTGGAATGGGCTACCCCCTCATTGGAGGTCCTTCAGCAGAATCTGGATGATCACTTTTCAGCTGTGTTATTGTGGTGATTCCTCTTGGATATGGGCTATTTGATGGCCACTGAAGTCCCTTAAAATTCTAAAATTCTGTAATTGTGGTAAATACAACTCACAAACATGTAAAATAGTTTATGCTCCTTATCAAGGGTGCTGTTAAATATGATTTATTGTGCTTTTTCCTATCTCATTGCTTTCTGGCAATCTACCACATACCTTTTCAGACTTAACTTCATGATCCCCTCCAGCCAATATGAATTATTTGTTCTCTTATTTCATCCCAGTCTCTCTCATTTCCAGCTTTTACATATGCTGTTTTCTCTGTGAGACTTCATTCCCATCCCCAAACTCCTCTTAGAGACATCCTTCTATTTTATGGCACAGTGCATCTTCTAAATCTATATCCATATAATCTATTCTGATTCCCCCAGGTGGGAATCGCCACATCCAATCTATAATATCATCAATTTGGAACTGGAAGAAACTTCATTTTGTAGAATAGGTAAATGATGCCTATAGAATCTATTCCGTGACTTGCTTTGTTGTGATAGTAGCAAAGCCAAGATCTGAAGTAATTAAACCCTCTTTGAATCTCTCAGACCACTCTGACCTCACTCTGTATATCTCACACCATCTATTGTAAACTTCAGAACAAGGATTATACTTTATATTTTCAACACCAGCACAGTTTGGGCCTTATCAAATGTTTACACTGGACTAAATTAAATTTAATTGAGTTCCTATTGGACCTCAGGATATGAGGAAAGCAAGTAAGACAGGATTCAAGCCAGTCAAAGAGCTTTACAGAGAAGGGTAGGAAAGATGAATTTGACTTGAGAGGCCAATAGGAGGCCTAAAGATAAGAAACAATGGATAGAGTAGAAGGGAATGTAGATGGCAGTTTGACCTGTTCATTCCCTCAGAAAGTATAGATAAAGTATCTGAAGTCTTAACAGAAAGCCATCTCAAATTCAGTTCAGTCAGTGACTAAAGGAGAGAACTTGGTAGTGCCGTTCATTCAGGGATAGCCTATTCTATATGTCAGCCCCTAGACCCTGCCCAGCCATCTTATAGAACAAAAATGTGACCTTAGTCCCATAAATTGGCCAGGCTACTCTCTACGCCTGAGAGTCACCCAGTGGACCAGGAAGCTGTACCCTTCCTCCCCTGTTGGGATCGAGTCTGACCCAGATATTCTTCCCAGCTCATCAGCAATTTCTGCTCACTGAAATAGTGTGCTAAAATCCTGTGACGTGTGAGCATATCTGCTACCATCATGTTCCCCCATTCTCTTATTTACTTGGATCAGAGGGAAATATTTTAATCTCCCTTTCCTCCGGAAGAGTGCTGAGGTTGGAATCTCAAGCATACAACTTGTAGCACCCCTGTTCAGGTATGTTCAGAGGCACTGGCTCACTTCTCTTTTTCCAACTCTGGATTTTCCTTCTCATGCCACTTGAAAGCCAATAAAACCCATTCTGCTCTAAGTTTCTGATTCCTTTCTCTTTCTATTAGAATAGCTATGACTAAAATTATACATATAGCAGTTTAAAGTTTACAAAGCACTTTTCTCATAATACTTCTGTAAAAGTAGATAGTGAAATAGTAATAGCTCCTATTTTTACAGGTGATGATGCTGAAGAGGTAGCATGACCTGACCAAAGTCATGCAGCAAATAGTGCTAGAGCCAATATCTTTTTTTTTTTTTGCTTTTTGGAGGGCACTTGGGGTTAAGTAACTTGCCCAAGGTCACACGGCTAGGTTTTTTTGTTTGTGTGTGCATTAAGTGTCTGAGGTCAGATCCGAACTCAGGTCCTTCTGACTCCAGGGCCAACGCTCTACTCACTGCGCCACCTAGCCGCCCCTAGAGCCAATATCTTAATCCAGGCCTTCTGGATTCCATGTTCATTGGTCTTTCTGCCATGCTTCCTGATACTAAGAAAGGCCTGCACCTTTCTCTTTCACTACACATATAATAACCTAGGTTTTCCCCATTATTAATTCAGTGGAGGGTAACTCTGAATCACCTGGCACGTGCTTCTGAGCTCCATGATTTATTAAACCAGTCTTTCCCATTCATTCAACAATATAGATAGGTACCTAGGTAGCATGGTACAGCTCAAAAGAATTCTAGACACAAGGAAGGTCAAGAAATCTAAGGGGCGGCTAGGTGGCACAGTGAGTAGAGTGTCAGCCCTGGAGTCAGAAGGACCTGAGTTCGGATCCGGCCTCAGACACTCAATAAACACAAACAAAAACCTAGCCGTGTGACCTTGGGCAAGTTACTTAACCCCAATTGCCCTCCAAAAAGGCAAAAAAAAAAAAAAAGAAATCTGGTTGGCCCTTCCACTGTATGTGGGTAGTGAGGGATAGTGGAAAGTCAGGGACAACTCTGGGGTTGTGAACTTGAGAAACTGGAAGAAGAGTGGTGTCCTCCCCAGGAAGAGTACAAGCTGTAAAAAGGGGTTTTGCAGGCAGCAATTCATTCCCTGTCTTTCAGCCCTCTTATACTGGCTCTCTACCTCTAGCCCTTCAACTCTGTAACTTTGATGGAATTGACCATCTCCTGGATGGACTTCCATCTCCAAGGACTTCCTGGCTGGTGGTGGCATTGGTGCTGCTCTCTCCAAAACTGAAGTATCCCCCATCAGGAGAGTCAAACTACTACTACAAGAGAACCATGCAAGTAAAATTGCTGTTGATAACCATACAAAGGCAAAATGGATTGTATAGTCCTAATTCCAAAGATATAAGGGGTGTTTTCCTTCTGGTAAGGTAATAGAGCAGATGTCATCAGATATTTCCTCAACCAGGCCCTTCACTTTGCCTTTAAGGATAAGTTCAAGCATTTTGGGGAGGAGTGGACAAGAACACACAGTTTGGTGGGGTATCTTGCTGGTAATCTTGCCTCTGGTGCTGCCACTCTTCTCTGCTTTGTCTACTCATTGGAACATGCTTGGGAAATACAGCACCAAGAGAGAATTCAAAAGCTTGAGAGATTGCCTTGTGAAAATGACAAAATCTGATGATGGAACTCGTGGCCTATATCAAGGTTTCAGAGTCTTGGTGCAGGGTATTATCATCTACAGAGCATCCTACTTTGGAATCTATGATACAGCAAAAGGTGTACTTCCAGATCCTAGGAACACTCATATTGTGTCCAGTTTGATGCCACTGCTATATAGCATGTGTGGTCTCTTATCCCTCTCATGTAGTAAGGCAGGGAATGATGATGCAATCTGGGCACAAAGGAGCTAATATCGTATACACTGGGACAATTGATTGCTGGAGGAAGATTGCCAAAGATGAGGATTTCAAAGCTTTCTTCAAGGGTTCCTGGCCTAATGTTCTTGGAGGAATAAATGGAGCTTTCATGCGTGTCCTGTATGATTAATTGAAGAAAGTTATATAAGTACATCCTAACTAAAAATAGAAACCATGAATATAGATTGTGCAGATTACTTAACCATACTTAGCATATTAGACCACTGACCTTCAGTAAAGTGTTTTCCAGGCCAGTTCATGTTTGTGGAAGACTCATTTATTGTGATTTATTCACACAATGAAACTGATGATTCATTGGGTTAGGGAAAATAAGTTATGTTGTGAGTCCAAGGTAGGCAGTAAATGCTATTTTTGTAGGACCATAAATTTGTATTTAAGTATTTTTAAGTTATCTCTCCCCTTGTACTTAAGTACTATATATACTATTTTACACAGTTGAATATTTGGCAGTTATGATAATGTGTTGGGACATTCTGCTATAAAACAATAAATACAATAAACAAATACACAAAATACTCATTAAAAAATGAAGAAGGGGAGGGATTGAGAAAAAGATAATCAGTTCTATTTTAAAGTTATTAAATTTGAGATCCACCCAGTTGTAAATACCCAACAGGGAGTTGATTATATAAGACTGGATTTTAGGAAATAGTAGGGTCTGTATATATAGGTATGACAGTCATTTCCATAGAGTTTATTGATTCCATGGGAGCAGATGAATTATTGGATTTATTGGAGCAGAATTTATTGAGTACCAGCTATATACTGTAGGCAATATAATATATAAGAAAAATCCCTGCCTTCAAATAGTTTGTAATCTTGTCAGAAAGAAAGACAATTGGAAAACTATGATACAGAGTATAATCAAGTGCCAAAATATATCTATTAAAGGCAGTGCTAAAGAGACAAGGGAAGAGATTAATGGGAAAATTTCATGAACGAGGGATTTAACCTGTGGAAGGATGGAAAATTTGAGTATCTTCCCACATCCCTAAAGGTCTGCAAGTACTGAAATACCTAGAATACCAAAAGAGACCATGTAAACAGGGAAAAGAAGAGGACCCAGGACAGACTAGGGGATGCTCCCTGTTTGAGGGATTGGGGGTACAAACGATCATCGAGCATTTGAGACTGAGGAGTGGCCAGGCAAAGAGGAGGAGAAGCAGGGGATGGCAGTGTCACAAAAACCCAGGGAAAATAAAGTATCCAGAGTGGGGAGGAGGATCACATCTTGCACAGAGATCCAAAAGTATGAGAATTGAGAAGAAGTCATCATTGGATTTGGCAATTAAGAGATCATTGGTAACCTTAAAGAGAGTAATTTCATCGGGGTTATAAGGTCAGAAGACAAATCTCAAGGGATTGAGAAATAAGAGGAAAATTATTTTTAAAAGAGTTTGGCTCTGAAAGGAAGAAAAGATATATAAGAAGTTAGCTTTAAGAGATGGCAAGATTAAGTAAAGAGGTTTTTTTGAGGTTGAGGGAGACTTGTACATGTTTGTAGGCAGTGGGAGAAGAGTTAGTAGATAGGGAGAGATTGAAAATTAGAAAAAGGTAGAGGGGATTTGAGGGGAAGGAGGAAACTGGACATAACTGCTTGACAAAACAATCAAGGGCACAATTAGGAGAAATGTTGAGGAGAAAGGCCATCTCTTCATCAGAGAAAGGAGCAGAGGAGGAGAGGTTGGGGGATAATATCAAGAGGCTTTATAATGTGGCATAAGAGAGAAGAAGCTCATGGCCATGGCATCTATTTTTGCAGTCAAGAATAGTCTCCATGCTGAGAGGGAGGTGGGAAGAAGTGGGAAGGGCCAGTTGGAGGAGAGAAGAAAAGATCTGGAACCACCCTACAGGAAGTTCAATTGAGAGTCAGGACTGCTAGGTTAGGTGGTTTGTCTGTAGTTGGATATTGTAGAATAGTAGATGGAAGGGGCAGCTAGGTGGTACAGTGAATAGAGCACTGGCTCTGGAGTCAGGAGGACCTGAGTTCAGTTCCGGCCTCAGACACTTAACGCACACAAAAAACAAACAAACAAAAAAAAAACCTAGCCGTGTGACCTTGGGCAAGTTACTTAACCCCAATTGCCCTCCAAAAAAAAAAAGTAGATGCCTGAGTTCAAATCTGGCCTCAGACAGTTAACACTTACTAGCTGTGTGACCTTGGGCAAGTCACTTAACCTCAATTGCCCTCCAAAGAGCACACACACACACACACACAAAGTCTGGAGCAGAGCTGGGTTCTAGTACTTACATTGGGTCAAGACATTTCCTCAGATGGAGAGTTCTGGGCAAGGCCTCGCTAGGAAGAGGCAGCAGGGGCAAAGTCCTAAGAGTAAGGAACAGAGTGGATTGGAAGAAAGCAGTGACAGAGTGGATTCATCTTGGGCACTTCCTACAATGTTGGCAACAAGAAGAGAGAGACATCATGTAGTAGAAAGAGCAGTGGACCTGACTTTGACTACTCTTCTTTTTCCTCACTTTGAGAAAGTCACTAACCTTTCTGAGCCTACTTTCATTAACTCTAAATTGGAAATAATGTTTGCACTACTTAAATAGGTCACTAGGTAGATAGAATACTGTATTTTGGGTTAGAAAAGCTACTTGGTCCTGCCTCAGACCCATAAGTGCTGTGTGACCCTGGGCAAGTCACTTAACCTCTTTCAGACTCAGTTTCCTCATCTGTAAAGTAGGGGACAATAATAGCACATATCTCACAGGGTTGTTATATAGACCAAATGAGATAATATATGTAAAGCAATTTGCAAACCTGAAAGTACTATATAAATGGTCTTACTCTTAT
The DNA here is from genome assembly GCA_011680675.1 of Gymnobelideus leadbeateri. Taxonomy (NCBI): domain Eukaryota; kingdom Metazoa; phylum Chordata; class Mammalia; order Diprotodontia; family Petauridae; genus Gymnobelideus; species Gymnobelideus leadbeateri. Next base: position 300,123 of record WOXC01010343.1, on the reverse strand, counting down.
TATCATATATTTGTTTTGAGGGTTATGTGGGATTATGCATATGAATTGTTTTATAATCTAGAGTTACATAGGTGTAAGTTATTATCCTACTACACATCTTTTTTTTCTCAGTGTCTTAGGAAGGACTTAAAACTACACCCAGTGGAGGAAATGGATAGTTGTGGTACTATTTCAGGAGTGCCTTTGTTGCTATCCTACACTTTAAACATCAGCATTTGATGGGTTTAAAGATAACAGATATAGAACTGGTAAAAGATTCTTTTGTTCTACCAAGACAACCTGTTTTGTTTTGTTTTGTTTGAAGGAAGGGGGTAGGGAGGTGGGAAGAGTGGACAGAAATCTGCTGTGAGTTCAATACTATCAGATCTCCTAGTGTGTAGAAATTCCTCCTCCTGATCCAGCATCTTGTTGTAGACTAGGGCACTGAGGTTAAGTGACTTAGCCTTGGTCACATAGCCAGTATGTGTCATAGGCAAGACTTGAGCCCAGGCTTCCTGACCCCAAGGCTGTCCTTCTATTCACTACAATCTATATTCCCACCCTTTCTAAATAGACTCTCTTAAAACCAGTTTTAGCAAGTTTAGTAACTGTTCAACTTATTCCATTCCCAAGGCTTATATAACATCAGTTTCTCACTGGCAGCAGTGCTAGTTGATATGGGCTGATCTTTGTTATTCAGCTAAGTGCTAGGAGAAAACCCCTGAAGAGTTCAGGTCAGTGTTTGGCAGAGACACTTGAGAACTACTACCCCAGGTTCTCTAATGACTAAAACCTCAGCATGAAGAGTGTTGAGGGTTGCGGGGAGGGAGTAGAGGCTCTCCAGGATCCTTGGACTGAGCCAACAATCCCCCTACAGCTGTTGGGAAAATGAGCAAGGACCAATGGAAAAGTTCCAAGATCAACTAATCTTTCCCTGAACATGGTACCTAGCCCAAATTACAATGGAACAGTCATTTAACTCTCTTCATTTAGCTCTCTGTGCTGGATTTGGAAGACCAATACAGTTGTATCAGACTGACCTCATGACAGGCACATTCCTAGATTATAAGGTCTATGCAGATAGAAACTGTGTTGACCTATTTTTGTATTCAAGAACATCTAACAGTACCTTCTACATACTGAATGCTTAAGAAATGCTTGGTGGGTGAATGAAAAGATACTATCTATGTTCCTCTTGCCCCATTTGGCAGAGTAATCCTCTCTTGGTAAGGTCACTCCTCAGCTTAAGAGAGGGAGATGATTGGCTGTGTTTTACTAGGGCTTTGTGACCCGTTGAAAGGGCTACTCTAGCACTTCTGAACTTCCCTCATCCCTGACCTACACACACTCCCCTAATGCAACTCCAGAATAACCTGGATGTAACCCAAGGGGGTGGGGAGGGGTGGCTGCATAAAATTTCCAAATATTATTTCAGCCCAAACTGTGTCTGAGCAGGAAAACAAGAGCCCAGTGACAATGGGGCATGGCCCCACATCCGAAGCTGGAAACTTTGGCAGATTCAACAGATTGAGTGTGTGCTGTACAAGGGTCTCACTTCTCTGAACAAGCAGCAGAGTGGTTCCAGCCTTCCTACCTGGTAGGACAAGATCTATAGAGCAAGGCCTGTAGGAAATTCAGATGGGAGGGAGGAAAATGGTAGGCCACTTCTAGAAGCCTAAGCTACAGGGGAAAAAAAAGCCTGGCAACTGTCCTGAGACAGAGAGGGAGAAAATGGGGATTGACCATAGGTTTTCATCATCCACTTGGCCAGTGCAACTTTCCAGATGCCTCCATTTTTTCTTCCTGGGCTCAAAGCTTTGTGCTACATAATACTACATAAGAACCAGAGCTACATGGAGCCCTTGCTTCATACGTGAGAGCTTATGGGTTCCAGCTGGGGAACCACTCTGAAGTCTGATACTGCTCACCCTAACCTGCTAAGGAATGCTGCCCTCTGACCACTTCAAGACTGAAACATTTAGATATATGACTGACAGTCATGGTTGGATAAAGGCAGTTGGATAAAGGATAAAAGGTCAGAAATCTATGTGCCCCTTGGATTAGGGTCAGTCATGCCCTTCATAGAACTATCATAAGAAAGCAAGGAAGTATGGTATAGGCAGAATTTCTGGTAAATTTGTGAAGAATGAGGGACATCTTAACTGTCTTCAAGTGGATGAAGATTTATTCTGTGGAGGATGATGACCAGCTATTCTCTTTTTCTACTGAAAAGAGAATAAAGGAAATGGGTTTGAACTTGTAGCTGGAGGGCTTTAGATTGGTAAAATAGTAGAACATCCATGACCATGAGGATTATTAAACAATAGAATAAATGACTTTAGTTTCTGTGAGATCTTAGAGCTTCATGAATCAGGAATTTATGCACGTAGGTGCTGTCCTCCTTAGAATCTAAGGAAAGGGACCAAGACTCTGGAAGAATGTCCATTTCTCAAATTCTTTACTTGGAGAATAGCCCAGAAGCCCTTTTCTTCCCCCCTCCATTTGTCTGCCCTAGGCAAGATTTGAACATTGTGCTTCCTGTGTGTGTTACTGTCCACAGGAAGCTTTGAACATTCACTATAATGTCTGTGAGTTGATTTATCACAAAATAAATACATGCCACCATGGAGTGTGGAATTTCTAGGCATTAAAAAAATTTGCAATTATAAAAAAAATTTTTTTAATATCCTTCATTGTACCCATACACACTAGTTCCAGTTGGCCTGCCTTACTTACCTCCCTACCTTCTTCTGTCCAGGCTCTCTCAGGGTTAAACTTTTTCATTACCAGTGAAGAAGTTCCATTCAATGTACAAAGAGGGTCCCAGAATAGGGAGTGACCTGACCAAGGACACATAGAACCTTACAGACCAAATCTTTTCCTCCCTCCTATCCATTCTATACCTGTCCTTAGGAACCATGGAGCTGAAAAAGCAGGATTTTATCCTAGAGTCCAGTTCTCAAGTATTAGCCTCTTGATGTAATAGTGATGATACAATGGCCATCTGTCCTAACTTGTGACAGTTACCATATGCCATTTGATGATTGTAAATAAAACCAGGACCCACAACCACAGAGGGACCCTTGGTATTACTGCTGATAAATCAGAGCCAACCTCCATGGAAAATTTAATTCCTCCAGACTCCATAGCCTGCTTCCAGAAAGTATGCACCATTTGTCAAAGAATAGATAGCCACTGCCAATGATCACAGAGGCAGAGGCAGATGCCCTGTATGGCACTACCCATTACTTAATCTCTCCCATCACAAGTTATTGTCTTGATACAGTTGTGAGAATATCTCTCCAGACTAAGGTGGGCTGGGGGAAGAGGGAGGCCAGTATGTTCCAGGAAAGAATGACCCTGGGGAATGCAATCCTGAGTCATCCCTAACCCAGAAGACCCTCAGATTGCTCCTAAAAGGAACTGCCCCAGAGTCAAAGTTTGTTTAGTTAATTGCCCTTGAGATTCCGATTCTAGAACCTAATATTTTGGGGTCACCGGAGAAATAATTTTCTCAGGAGTTTTCAGGATCAGGAATGCCTACTGCCATCCAACATGCTGAACTTCCACTGGTCTCAAACCCTCCCTGTTCCCCCAAACTCTTGGAATTGTATCAGAATTAGAACAATCTTGTATTACAGGTGTGGCAACAGAAAGTCTATTTTTAAGGAACAGAACTCCATCTGCTGGTCACAACACAGTTGTCTTCAGAGCAAAGGTCTCCCAGGAGCCCGGGAAAGAACAAAGGGGGGAAGATAGACAATTATGGCACTGCCATTCCTGCAAGGCCAGATCATGAAGGGAAGTTGGACTCTCCATTATTCTCCCTGTGAAAGGTCCCTAGAATTCTAGGATGATTTCTTCCAAATCCTAACGTATAAGACCACCAAGATGTGTCCCTAGGCAGGGCCTTATCAACATAAAGTGTGGGTGAGCTGCTTCGGAGGCAGCAGCCCTAGCATTAGCTGATGTCCCTAGGGAAAACCACTCCAGTAATACAACAGTGATGGTATTGAGCTCTGGAAGGCATCAATTCTTTCAACTGTGTTCATTAAGGCACCCCATTCCCACCCAAGACTTTATTATTTAGGATCCCAGGCTTAGGCCTTCCCATCAGGCTTTCACCTGAAGTTCCTGGCTTACCTGGGGTTGCTCAAGACATTCCCTAAGGACCCTTCAGCATATGTGGCTGCTCTAAGAGCCCTGCTATCAGGAGCTTCAGTTGTGTCCTAAAAAAGAAGTTAGTGACTTTTATTTGGTAAAAAGTCAACAGAGAGGTTCCCCACCACATACTCCAGAACATCCCAACATATGCCACTTCAGCAAATTCCTGATAAGCCCATGCAATAGCTTGGGCCTCATATGGATACCTAACTATACCACCCCTGAGCAGCTGCCTTTAAAAAGAGGGCATCTGGACCTAAATCTAATCCAATCTTATAGAAACCCTGAAAAAAGGTTACTCTGAAACTGGAGGGCCCTTGAAGTTCAGTTTTGTTTAGTGGATAATTGGTGGTCCATTCCCATCTAGGACCACTGTCTCTCCTTTGCCATATATCAAACTCCCCAGCTCGTATAGGGCTCATTCCTGCTCTCCCTAACTACCTTGTATTTTATTTAGTCTGTATGTAGTTATGTAAGTACATATTGTCTCCCCAATAGAATGCAAGCATTCTCTTTAAGAGCAGGAATTGTTTCATTTTTTTTTTGTTTGTTTGTTTCTGTGTTTGTGATCCTAGCATATAGCACATTGGCACTTGATTGTTCTTCATTTCTTAGTCCAGGGTGGGGAACCTGCAGCCTCTGGGCCACAACTGGCCTTGAGGCTGTATTGGATTCACAGTGCCACACTTGAGGACCTAGAGGGCCACATGTGGCCCCAAGGCTACAGGTTCCTCACCCCTGCCTCAGTCCCTTCTCAAAGCCTAGGACTAGACCAAAGTGCCCCAGGGTACTATCTTTGCTAGATTAAGTTCCTTGGCCAGACCCAGTGCAAATGTACGTAGCAATAGAGCAAACCACTAGAACAATGCTTTCTTGAGAGATAGAGACCAGAAATACCTTCAGCCCTGTTATTTACCAGATTGCATAAACTTATACACATTTTGTGACATCTTGGCCATTGTTGTTCTGGCCATTTACCATAATGGCTTTTGCCACATTGTTATCTCAACCAGTTCTGGGTATTTCAGTATTACAGACTTCTAGAGACAAGGGAAAAATCAAATTTTCTATCCTTCCAAATGTAATCCCACCTCCATGAAGCCTTCCTGCCAGTCTCTCCCCTTTGATCTTTAGCACTGGCTTTGACACTCATTTAGCACTTTGTGTTCTGTATCATGTTGCTTTTCTTGAGGATGAGGATGTAAACTATTTGAAGACAGGAGTCTCTCTTATTATTATATTGTGTATAGCACAGTGCCAGGCACATGGTAGGTGCTCAATAAATCCTTGATGAATTAATAATTTACCTAGTTTGTCTCTTCAGAATATTTTGAAGATGCTACCTAGGGGCAATACCACCTTTTTCCTTTCCATTTCTCAAGAGACCAATACAACTCCTTTGGCTAAGGCATAGACAAGGTCCAGTGGAATTCTCTAGACACTGATCTGGCCTTCTTTCTGTCTCCTTATAGCTGGGGTATGGCCGTCAATGTGTACTCCACATCTGTGACCAGTGAGAACCTGAGTCGCCATGACATGCTTGCTTGGGTCAATGACTCCCTGCATCTCAACTACACCAAGATAGAACAGCTGTGTTCAGGTAAGAGAATGGCAAAGCAGAATCTAAGCTAAATGTAGAGAGGAAGGAAGGAGTAGGAATCATGAGAGTAAAATAACTTGAGAATTAGAGAAAGGGGGTACATAGTTATGGTTGGGGCTGAATCAAGCAGCAGAAGCATGAAGTAATTTACCAGATTTATTCATAGAACTTAAATAAGTAAACGAAGTGTTTAATCAAGGGAAGGTAAAAGAAGGGGCAGGGAAAGTTGCAGGAGGAAAGGAGATAATGTGGGAGCAAGGGGAAGATTCAGAAGAATAGGAAGAACAGGGAAACAGATGAAAGTGGTACCAGCAGTCTATTCTCAGCACCAAATTGGCTCCCAAACTTTGGGCTCAAAAGGCATGGGTCTGGGAGGAAAGAGTTGGGGAAGGAGAGGAGCTAGACTGTGGGGACAGCCCTCAGGTCAGGCATACCAATCCACAGGAGCTGCTTACTGCCAGTTCATGGATATGCTCTTTCCTGGATGTGTGCACTTGAGGAAGGTGAAGTTCCAGGCCAAGCTAGAGCATGAATATATCCACAACTTCAAGGTGCTGCAAGCTGCCTTCAAGAAGATGGGTGTTGACAAAGTAGGTGTCTGCACTCAGGAGACCCTGAGGAGCCCTGGGGAAGAAGACAGTCCGGCAGCCACCACCACAGCAGGGGCTGATGGAGCCATTTGGGTCCTTCTGCAGCCTGCTTTGGCTCTTCTCCCTCCCTCCCTTTCTTCCCACCCCAACTGTATGGGAAGAGAATTCAGCCTTGGGGGCCATATTGAGAATCTCAAGCCCTTTTACATATAGTCCTGAGATGCTCAAACTCTCCACTCCACTGCACCCATGCCCACAACTTTCTTCCTCCTACCTGGGCTCTAGATCTCTTTAAAACTCAAGCTCTCTATAATCTGGTTCCATTTAACTGTCATTCTTTGGTTAACCCAAGATCCTCTTCTTAATGCTTTTGTTCCCCTGGTGTATTGCTTTTCCTTCAACCTGATCCTCTCCCCCCATTAGGGGGACCATAAGAGTTTTTACTGGGGAGGATGGGAGATAGCTCTTTCCAGTCTGTGGAGAAAGGACTTGTCACATGTGCACACACACTCACACACACCCCTCTTTGTCTCAACCCTGCATCTTCCAATCCAGCTCAACTGGAAGGGCAGGTGGTCAGTGGGATGGGGACCGAGTAGTGGGAGGGGAGAAAGCTAGTAAATGAAATGTTGCATGTTGGCCCCAGGGAGGTGGTCCATGATGCAAAGGCATTGCCCTTGAGAGAAGAGCCCTGAAGTGGCACATGGTGAATGCTCTCTGCTTATCTGGTCTGTTTCAGATAATTCCTGTAGAGAAATTAGTGAAAGGAAAATTTCAAGATAATTTTGAGTTTATTCAGTGGTTTAAGAAATTCTTTGATGCGAACTATGACGGAAAGGATTACAACCCCCTACTGGCACGGCAGGGCCAGGATGTGGCGCCACCTCCTAACCCAGGTGATCAGATCTTCAACAAACCCAAGAAACCCATTGGCACTGCAGGTAACGTGCCCCAGCTTGGGGAGGGAACATGGGGGGCCGAGCCTAGAGTGCCTGTGGGGCCGGCCCCATGCCCACCAGCCTGGAGGAGACTGTTATCACGGAGTTCAGATGTCACCTACACTTGTTGTGGGAGAGATCCAACCATAGGGTGGTAATGGACAGATAGGGGTGGGTGCTGGAAAACAGCCATTCACCTGGAAGGTGGCAGGCAGCTCAAGGTAGGAAACAAGGCATTTCTCCCTGCTGCCTGAGGCAGCTCAGCCAGAGATCCTTGCTTCTTCTGCACCCAGTGGCTCAGGACACCATTATTACAAAGGCTGATCTAGCCAACCACCTGGCTGAGGTTCTCTTCTTTTCCCTGTCCATGGGGGTCTAGGCTCTTGGGTACGTTCTATCTCCATCCATCCCCAAAGCCCATTGTCCTTAATACTTAATCTGAGCAGCAGTTGAAATGAGAAGTTGAATAAGGTACAGTAGGGGAGAAGGAAGAGAAACAGGAGAACTGAGAAGGATGGGCATGGAAAAAGAGCAGGGACTCCCATCAGAGGGAGTCCGCACCTGACTCCGTCATAGCAGAGCCATCTCTTCTGCTTGCACTGCCTCCCCTACCTCCCACCCGCTTGCTTTGCACAGCAGCAGCAGTCAAATCCACCTGGGGAGCAGCAGTAGAAAGGAAGCTAGCCACAGGCTGGTAAGGGCAGAATAATGGGTGAAGGCTGTGGGCCCCTCAGTTTGACAAGAACAGTCTGACAGTGGCACACAATAGAAGGTAACCCAATCTTATGCAAACAGAGCAACTACTATGAGGAAAACACCATAGGAAAGGAGAACAAAGTCAGTCCTGGGGAGAGGAGGAAGATGGGGCCAATGTAAAGAAAGGACAAAGAAGGGGGATGGGCCCAGTTTCTCCTGGCAGTCCCATCTCCCTGGGTGAGGGAAGAGAACACTGGGGATATCTCCAGATGTGAAAGGCCAGGGTCTCTCCTGATCAGGACCTGGCCATATAGGAAGATAGATTTTGAGTTAGGAAAGGCAAGAACTAAGGACAAGACTTTGCTTACCTAGAGCCTACTTCCTGGGTCTGGCTGCACCTCCCTGAGCTCTAGCTGTTAGTAGGGGAGGACCTGGCTCTTCTCTGTCCTCTCTTCTCCCCATTCTCCTGCCTTCTCCCTTCCCCCGCCCTTTCACTCTCAGGCCAGCTCTTTTCCCTCTCCCACTCATTTCCTTCTCTTACTCCCTAAAGTCCCCAAAGGAGTTTCCCTAGCTGTCATAAAATTACACATAGCTGAGAGTTTGGGGCTCAGATCCTTCTGGCTCCCCAGTCAGGCAGGGGAGGGGAAAATGACTGCCTCTTGCATGGGCTGCCTGTACCCTTGCAGTTGCTACATGGGGGCACCTTATGCCAAGCTGAGTCACTGGGCACAACTGGCTTGTTCTGATCCTTCTTTCTGGGCAGTTCCCCAGAGGACGTCACCCACAGGCCCCAAAAATATGCAGACATCTGGCCGGCTGAGCAATGTGGCACCGCCCTGCATCCTTCGAAAGAATCCTCCCTCAACACGCAACGGTGGCCATGAGGCTGATGCCCAGATCCTTGAACTCAACCAGCAGGTCAGTATGGATGCTGGCAGGCATAGCGATTGTCATGTTGCTCAGGGTACCACTGCTCCCAAGGCGTGGTCCTTCACAAAATCCATGATGCTTAGGATGCCAGCCCAGAGAAAGAAAGCATGGCCTAAGGAAGCGGGGTGGGCTCCACATATGTGAGGGTCATTCTCTCTCTAAGCAGCTACTGGACTTGAAACTGACAGTGGACGGGCTGGAGAAAGAACGCGACTTCTACTTTAGCAAACTTCGTGACATTGAGCTTATCTGCCAGGAACACGAAAGTGACAACAGCCCTGTCATCTCTGGCATCATTGGCATCCTCTATGCCACAGAGGTCAGCTCTTTGTATACCCCAAGGCCTGCCCTGGGGATTCCACCTTAGACCCCTATAATGGTTCTTACCTACTCCCAAAGACCTAGCCCTTGACACTTACTCCTCCCTTATCTCTTTCACCATTTGCACTACCTCTGTCTGACTATTTTCTTTTCTAAACCCCTCCCCACTTAGGAAGGATTTGCTCCCCCTGAAGATGATGAGATTGAAGAGCATCAACCAGAAGACCAGGATGAGTACTGAGGAGAGCACAGCCTATGCCAGCCATGGTTGATTGCACGGCTTTCCCCGTGCTTCCCCCCCCCAACCCAACACATTATATCCCCCCTTCCCTCATAGCCAGTCGGCCAGGTGCTTTGTGTCAGTGCCGCAGCATTGGGGAGCCCCAGAGAGCAGGGGTGGGTGGGGGACAGGTGAGCAGGCACGGGGCCCTGTACATAATATGGCACTGGCCCAAGTGGGCAGGACCCCATGCTCACTCCTCACCTCTATTTATTTCCGTTGTCTCTTTGCTGTGTTGGTCAACACTTTCTAGGGTGGTACTACCTGCCCATCCACTCCACCTGCCCTGTTTCCCCCACAGCCCACAGCTGTATATTTGACAGACAAATTCATTGGTATATTTTTACTTACTGGATTTTCCTTGCACTTTACCTGTTCTTTTCCCAGGGCTATAAAGGCCAGGGGCTCCGGGGCATCGAGCCTGGCTTGGCTCCCCTTCTCCATTACCAGGGGGCCACGTTAGGGTTCACAGATCCTTATTTATTTTGTCATTTGACTTTCCAGTGGCTGAAGGGCAGGTCCAGGGTGGGGGATGGGAGAGTACAGGATAGATTTGCAGACTGGCAAGGGCTTGGCGGCCAGGGAGGAGGGGAGCACCTAAGGGGTGGAATTACTCCCACCTGACACTGGGCCCACCCTCAATCTTCTGCTCCTGGCACTGTAGCCTGGCACTGCCCCTGTGTCTCTTCCCCCACCCCCCAGCCTCCCATTCCTGCAGCTTAGTTCATACCACACGGACTCTGCCTGGATCCTGCTGTATGTCTGCCCTCCCATCGTTCCCTCTCTCTCCCTTGCCCTTTCGGGCCACTCAGCCTGCATCTGTGTTCACTTTTATTTAAAATAAACTTGTGTGGTAAAAGTTGGTGCCAAGTCTTCCTCCACTGAGCCATGGGTTTCCTTCACCCCCTGAAGCAACATTGTCATTATTTATCAGCACCTATAAATCACAGTCTCTCCTTGCTGTGATCTGGATCTTAACACCACAACTTAACAGAAATGTCTGAGCAAAACGAGGGGATGAGAACATTTTGAAAAGAATCAAAATCAAGCCACAGAGCAAAAGCAGGTGGAAACCTGTAGGAAGGTGGTTGTGAGGAAATGCCTGCTGCTACATCACAGTAGCTGCTCTTACAGGGAAGTGTTTGTGTGTCTCACAGATGAAGAGCCCAGATGTGCAGCTGAGACAGGTAAAGGAGATTGAAAGGAAGCTGGCCATGGCAAGGGCTGAGCAAAACTAGGGGGGAGAATGTTTGAAAAGAATCAAATTCTAGCCACAGAATAAAAGCAAGAGCAAACCGGATAGCCTGGGCATTGTTACTGGATTGTTATTATTCAGTCATTTTGGAGAGCAAACGAGTTATGTCCAAAGAGTTATTAAGCTGTCTGTACCCTGTGACCCAGCAATGCCACTATTAGGTCTGTTTCCCAAGATGATCAGGGGAAAAGGAAAAGAACCTATAGGTTCTAAAATATTTATAGCAGCTCTCTTTGTGTTGACAACTGGAAATTGTGGGGAATGTCTGTCTATTGGGGAATGGTTGAACAAGTTAAGGTATATGATTGTGATGGAATACTGCTGTGCTATATAAGAAATGATGAGCTCAATGATCTTAGAAAAATATGAAGTCTTGCATGAAATAATGAAGAGGGAAATAAGCACAGAACCAAGAGAATGTTATTGTATACAGTAACGGCAATATTGTTCTGGGAACAATTTTGAGTGATTAAGTCATTTTGAGTACTATAAATACTCAAATCAACTAGAGAGATGTTATCTGCCTCCTGAGGAAGAACTGATAGATGTAAGGTTGTATGTGTGATGTGTGTGTGTGTGTGTGTGTGTGTGTAATGGTAGTCATCTCTAGAACAGGGTGGGAAGGGAGGGAAAAATATAAAAGGAAGGTTCACAGCAGGGAATAAAAGAAAATTTGCAAGGAAGCATAGAGAGCTTGTGTAGTACTTAACGTAGTTTTTCCAAAAAAATAGTCTGAAATGTAAATTCCTGGTTTTAGAGTGAATCCTCTTTTTGTGTTGTGCTGTATACATGGAAATGTTCCTTTTTTGTATTTTAAGTTCAAAGTGAATTTTTAAAAATCAGCTTCCATAGCAACTATTTTAAAAACATTATTATCCCAGATTTATAGATGAGCAGACTAAGGCTTAGAAAGATAAAGTGATTAAGTCTGGGTAGCAAAGTGTTTGACCTGGAAATCTTACCTGTGTGAACCTGGGAAAATCATTCTCAGCTTCAGCATCCTCATCTGAAAAATGGGAATAATAACAGCACTTATCTCACAAGTGGATGAAATAAGATAACCATGCCATCACTTGGCATGCACATGGCAAAACTTAAAATGCTATATAAATGCTAGCTGCTATTATTATTGTTTGCGAACTGGCCTAGCTAAACCCAGAAAGGTTCATCACCAAATTGCCTGAAAGATGATGAATCTTTCTATTATGGCATCCCTCAAAGATCATTTAACTAAGACACAGAGAGCAGAAACAAAAGCAGTATTGTCAGTGGAGTATACTGCAGGCATTTCTCTGGGAAACATCAAAAGTCTAGCATAGGGACATAATGTGTAGTAGTAGTAGTAGTGAGAACTTCAGTTATCTGGACATCTGGTGCAATTACTCTGCCCAAGGCAGAGTTACTAATAATTTCCTAATTTGTCTTAATGCTATTTCATTCTTCAAAAGGTAGAATAACCTATGAGAGGGATTTCTATTCTAGACATAATGAAGAGCAAAACAAGGTATCAAAAACAAGGAAGAGTTGCTGGAATGAAATGATGGAACACTGGGAGGCAATGACTACTTCATCTTAGAATTTGTGATAGAAGAGAGGAAGGATGGTAGGAACAAGCCAACAAGTACCAAAGATGATAAAAGAGCAGATTTCAACGAGTTCAGAGGAAAGAGAGTAACAAAAGGATCCCATGGCCTAAAATTTTCCAGGAGAAGTCAGCGTAAGACAGTTCTCAAGAGTGTCATCATAATAAGGTCAAAAGAACATTACAATGGGGAGGAATTAAGGGAGTTATCTAAAAAAAAAAAAAAACCAATATCGATTCCCAAGGAACCAAGCAACCATCTTAGATTTTTCAAAGTCAAGTACAGAAGAAGAAGCAAAAGTAAATAAGAGGGGATGAAGACAAAAGCATGGCAGGGTCCTAAAGGAAGAGAAAGTGGTGAAAGCTCTGAAGGAGCTGAAGCTACTGAGTAAATCCAGGGACAGCAAATAACTTTTTTGGATTTTTAGGCGAGGGGGGACTGGCTATATCAGGGGACAGAGGAGGATCAAAGAAAGGACAAGACAACTGCTTGAGGTAGATGGAACAATAACAGGACAGAGAAGGGAGAACTAATCAATTTTTACTTTGCTTTCATATTCTCTGCCAAGGAAAATGATCTTTGAAATAGAAAAGATAAAAAAAGACTAATAGGTATTTGATGCCACAGGTAGGTTAGGAGACAGTAAAAAAGACCTGGCTGTCTTGGATGAGTTCAGTTCAACAGACCCTAAATAGATTATATTCTCAGACAATAAAAGAACTCAAAAATGTGAGTGCTCAACCCCTGTCAGAGATCTTTGAAAGTTTATAGAAAACAGGGAAGGTATTGCCAGATTGGAGGACAGATGCTCCAGTTTTCAAAAAGGAGAAGAGAGTGAATAAGTTTGTTATAAGTGAATGTTTGACTTTGACTCCTGACAAACTTATAGAGTGTAATATTAAACTTTTGGTTACTAAATGTATAGAAAAGGAAGTAAGGCTCACAAAAAGCCAGTAGAGCTTCATAAATGGCCCATACAATCTGGGTTCTGGAAACCTGATGATGAAACACCTCTTTCTCTTCCTTAGCAGTGAAATAGGAGACCACAAGTGCAGAAAATGTACAGAATGCTGCATACAATGGGATAACTAGACCAGTACTTAAGGAGACTACTGTAGAAATTGTTTTGCTATATTTTAGTAAAGCATTTGACAGTTATACTATTTTTGTGGAAAAGATGGTGTTGTGGACTAGATCATAGTACAATTAGGTGTATTTTAAATTGGTTAAATGGCTAGAGCCAAAGAGTTTGCTATCAATTTGATGATGGTTTTTAATAGAGTATATACCAGAGATCAGTGCCTTGGTTCTGTGCTTTTTAAAAAAAAAATGGACAAAGGAATAGAGGACATGATTTTCAAATATGTTTTATGATAGGGCTCCAAAAAGTCAATTTAACCTTAGCCTTGGAGAAAAAGATGAGAAAATGCATCAGTGAGAGTTTCAGAGAAACCTAGGAAGATTTGCATGAGCTCATGCTGGTGAACTGAAGAGAATCAGAACAATTTATTTAATATAAAAAGGAACATTGTAAATGTTTTTTTTTTAACATTTTTGAAAGACTAAAAACTCTGATCAATGCAATAACCAACCATGGTTCCAGAGGAGCAATGACAATACATGATGCTACCCACCATATAACAAGTGATAAATAGAAGATGTAGGAAAACAGATTTTTTGACATGGTGAATATGGAAATTTATTTCAGTAGATTAGGTGTATTTATTGCAAGGGTTAGTTTTGTCTTTTCTCAATAGGGGGGCAGGGAGGAGAGAAAATTGCTTATTTTTTTAAAAAGTTCAATTTTTTCTAAAAAATTCACCTTCCTCCAGAATGTTAGATTTTAAGTCAAAGGCCCTGAATTCAAATCTCACCTCTGCCATTTACTACCCATTTAACCTTGGGCAAGTCACTCAAACCCTCTGAGGCTCAGTTTTCTCATTTGTAAAATAAAGGGGTTAGAATTAGAGGATTCCTCCTAAGCTGTTTTCTGGCACTAAACAGATCACCTTTCTTTGCAAAGGTGGGAGTATATGAGTATAAAATGTTATATATACTGTCATACTGTTGATGTGTTGGTTAGATTTATTAAACTGCTTTTTCTCTTTTTATTCTTTGTTTAAATTCTAGGAGGGAATGGTCACTTTCCCCTTAGTTTCCCAATATTTCAGCCCCAGTTGTTGTCAAATCTAGAACAGAAGTTCCTTTTGTTGATTCCTCTACCCTTTGAAGGATGAACATATCCTTAGGGCAAGATAACAAAGTTGGTTTTGGTAGAAAGAGAGTTCCAGGGGGTATCTAGATAATTGAAGTTACTTGTTCTTATTATGTCAAGCTTCTATTCCAAATGCACAATCTGTTTCTAGAACTTCTCATTTATTTCTAATTTCTGTCTAGTCTGTAGTATACTCTAATAATTAAATCACTCCTGTTTTTCCTCCCATTGATCTTTCCCCAAGTACCCATAAGTCCTTTCTCTGATTTCTAGATTTTCTGAATATTCTTTACCACAGTAATTACCATGCCACAGCCACTCCTGTTGGAATTACTGTTAAAGTTTATGGACTAGAAGAACCACAAAATTTCAGAGATGTAAGTGATCTCAGTGGCTGTACTTATATTCTCCTCTATACCATATAACAAGGTGGTTACCAATCTTTGCTTAAAGCTCTCCTCGAAGAAGAACCTAATACCATGTAAGGCAATCAATTCAACTTGAGTCCCCTTGGCAAGTACATTGGTCTCCCTTCACTACGGTGCTTGAGTAAAGAATTTGTGACAACTTGGTGGCAGTCTTAGGGGATTCTTATTCAGATACAAGTTAGACAAGGTAGCCTCTGCATTATCTTCCACCTCTGAGATTCTGTAGTATATGAAGGGCAGATAGCAAGATGCCCATGCTGGGTAGGACTTCCTTCTGCCTTCTTGGGCCAAAACAGAACAAATCTAATGCCTCTTTCATAGGACAGGCCTATACTCTACCATGTCTTCTCTTCATAAGGTTAAAAATCCCCATTTCCTTCAACTTATCTTTCCTATGATAAGGACTCAAGACCCTTCACCCTCCAGATGCCCTCCTCTGGACACACTAGCTTATCAATAGCCTCCTTACACTGTGTCCCCCAGAAATGGACACATTGATCAAATGTGGTCTGGCTAAAGGCAGAGGACAGAGAGACCACCAATTCCCTTGATGCAATCCAAGGTCATATCCAGTTTTTAGCAGCCACAATCATATTGCTCACCCATATTACACTGGCAGCACACCAAAACCCCTGGAACTTTTTTTTCAGACATACTGCTGTCAAACAATGCCTCCTGCATCTTGTACTAAAGATGAATTTTTATACCCAAGTGTATGACTTTCACATTTCTCCTGAATGGATTTTATCTTATTAGATTCACCTCAATGCTCTGGGCTGTCAAAATATTTTTGAATCCTGACAGCCAAAGGGCAGAACAGCTTTTCAGGATGCTCCATTACATGGGCAACTCAAAGAACTTATAGCCTAAGTACTCTTTCTCCTATTGCCGTAAGCACCCCACATCTTTCTTCTCTATTCTAAAAGAGTGACTCCTACCGTGGGACTATGGATCTAGAAACAATTATCTCAGAGGCCATTTAGCACAACCCCTTCATTTTGTAGATGAGGCTGAGGGAGGTTGAGTAGCAGAGGAGGAATTTGAACTCCAAGTCTTCTGATTCCAGAATTTGTGCTCTTTCCACAGTGTTTCCATTGTATGCAAACACATCTCACAATTCTACAGCAATTTAGAATTGGCAAAATACCTTCCTCAGGACCCTTTAAGGCAATTAAAACAGGCATTGCTGCTCCCATTTTAGAACTGAGGAAATGGGTTCAGAGAGATAAAGTCAAGGTCACACTTCTAACATCTATTGGAGCTAGGACTAAATAAAGCCTAAATCATCTGATTCCCAGTCCATCTGTAACACCATATGGGCCTGAGTCTGCATGACCCTTAACTGGTACAGCTCTAACCCTCAAATACACGGCCTATCTTCAGGAAAGGGGAACAGTAATAAAAAATATAAGGCAGCTAGGTGGTACAGTGGATAGAGTGCCAGGCCTATGTTCAAATCCAGCTTTAGACACTGTATGACCTTTGGCAAATCACTTAACCCTATTTGCCCCAGCTTCCTCATCTATAAAATGAGCTGGAGAAATGGTAAACCAGTACAGTATCTTCCAAGAAAACCCCAAATGGGAGAACATAACTGAATAACCACAATGACAGTAAATGAACGGTCCATTTCTTCTAGGCACTGACCCCTGAGTAATGACACCACCGGCCTGGGGCCTGTATTACCTACACGGCTTCTTAGCAGGCCCAAGGCCAGAGCAAGCTTGTTCTTGGAACATGCATGAAATACTGTAAATGCTGCTTCTAGCCACAAGGATCATATTGGGCAGGCATGATGTGTGGCAAAGTAGTTATACAGGAGAAGGACGTTTAGGCTACCAAAGGGAAGCTTAAAATGGGGAAGTTTGAGGTAGTGGCAAAAGCATGTAATTTGTAGGTTCACATAGATGCCCATGTGACTTTCAGTAGGTCCTTTTCTTCCTCTGGGCTTCGTTTTCCTTACCTGTAAAAAAAGGGGGGGTGGGGGGAGAATAGCTTAGTGCAGTGGAAAGAGGGTTGGGCCTGGGAGTCAAGATCAGTCATTGAAATCTCTACTTAGCCACTTATCTGGGTGACCTGAGGCAAGTCAGTTAATTTCCCTAGAGCTCCGGGTCCTTATCTGTAAAAGGAGGAGGCTGAACCAGATGACCGCTAATATGTGTCTTCAGGAGGCAGTGTGGTACAGTGGAAAGAAATGTGAAGGACCTTCACTCATCTCTCTGTCTCTGATTCTCCCAGCCATTAAACATAGGATCCTATATACTGTAGGTGATCTTCACTGTCTCTTCCAGCCCCAAACCATGGCCCCTGCTCTCTCTACTCCATCACACTTGTCACGCCCCACCCACCCCAAAATGGAGAAATGTGCACTTGAGTTGTCATGTGCGCTCTCTGGGGCCCCGCTGGGAAAAGGGGGACACCGGTGTGACAATTGCACCCGCCGCCACCTCACCCGTCTGTGCTGAGCTTCAAGAGAAAGGACGCACGTGGCACGCAGTCTTCTACAAGCTTCACCCAAACATAAAGTTCAGTTCCCCTCTTCACTCCTGCGGCGATGGGCGGGGAGGGGGACGGGAGACAGGCTGGTTGGGTGACATCTTCCTGACCAAGAGATATAATGAGGTTTAGTCCCCAGGTCTGACAGCTGTCGCTTCAGGCTGAAGTCATCCCCCCTCTCTTTTTAGGGCAATGCCACACCCCTACCGGGGCAGATGCCCAGACTACAAGCCCCAGCATGCAGCGCGGGCGGTTACCTCTTGGGGGCGACGTGGCAGCGCGCGCTTTGCGCAGGCGCGGACGTAGAGTTGGGGGCCTGGGCCGGATTGTGGGGGAAGTGCTTGCTTGTCAGTCGGTCTATCTGTCTGCCTTGGGAGTGTCTGGCAGAGACGATACAATGGCGGCCATGGCAGCGGGAGGAGGTAGCTGGGAGGTGGTGAGGAAGGGTCGGAGACCTGGGGGCGGCGGAGGAGGAGGCGGCGGGAGCCGCCGAGCACTCGGAGAAGCGAACCGGCCGCGGAGCATCGAGCTGGTCCGTGAGTACCGATCCCCGGCCCTCAGGCCCGGCAGCGGCGTTCAGGGCCCCGAACCGAGCCTTCCGCTGCCCCGCCGCGAGGAGCGCGGGACCACCAGGCCGGGTGTATGCAGCCAGAGCCCCTGGCCTGGGACGTAGGACTCCCCGGGGTGGAGAATGTAAACTCCTCGAGGGCAGGAATAGTTTCGTTTTTACCCTTATTACTCCAGCGCCTAGCACTGCCCGGCACATGGGAGGCGCTCAATTAAAATGCTTGTGGGATTGCATTGCAAGAGACGGGCCTCAAAAACCTGACATCCCCTCCGCGCGCGCACACACACAAATATGCATGCATGCAAACGTACATACTTACACATATATTGTAGTATTCTTGTCTCCCCGCCCCCACGGAGGCTGCAGCTCAACAGCTGGGAGGAAGGGAGAGAGACAGCTGCCCCCTCCGCCACTCCCCAGGCTGCCTCTGACAGCGGGGCTTTGGGGAGGAAGGATGCGCTCCTCCCGGCAGGGCCATCGGGGAGGACTGACTGCCCGCCCCTGCCTGTGAGGCTGCTCTGCGTCTGTGCTCAGTTCTGCCTCTCTCCTCTGTCTCTACCGCCCCCTCCCCTCACCCCGGCCTGCAGCTGCCATCCAGCCCTCAGGCACCCTTTTTGAGCTAGGCTTCCAGAAGGTAATGAAAAAGCACAACAAGGAGCAAGTGCCCCCACCCGCTCCCACCGAGCACAAGAAAACAGCCAAAAAGCCCAAAAAGGCAGCTGCTCCCCCGGACCAGAGCACCAAGCAGGGCCGCTTCCGAAGCCTAGAGGAAGCCATGAAGGCTGTGAGTGTGACAGGCTGGGGAGGGGCGGGGGGGCCTGGGTTGTAGGTGGGGGGCGAGTTATGTGATTGGGAAAAATGAGAGATGAGGAGAAACAGAACTCCGAATGGACTCATGTGTCACCTAGCACTCGGGCACTGTCAGAGATAGAGGCTTAATGCCAGCCAGGAGCACACTTCTGGAGTCATAGGAAGAAGAAACAGGGATTGGAGAACCTGATTAAGTTTCATGAACATAAAGTGAGCACTGTGACAAACAGTCTCCTCCCATTTATACCCGTAAAGGAGATGAGAGGTAGGCTGGCCTTTTTGGGTGAAAAAACTAAAAATAAAGGTTTTCCCAGGAATCCCTTCTAGGTCCTTTAAGTTTGTATGATTCTACCGGTTCTGACCATGAGGTAACCCTTCTTGCCAAGGCTCAGTGCTGTATTTGCCTTTGAATCTGTCCCCTTCTTTCCCAAAATACTGCAATTTCAGCCGTCCCTCCTCTCTCTATAATCTTGTCTTTCACTACTTATTTCTTCTCTACTACTTTTGAATATCCCCATCTTTTTCATCCTTAAAAAAATTCACTATAGGCAGCTAAGTGGTATAGTGAATAGAGCACCAGCCCTGGAGTCAGGAGGTCCTGAGTTCAAATCTGGCATCAAACACTTAAACACTCACTAGCCATTAGACCTTGGGCAAGCCACTTAACCCCAATTGCCCTACCTTCCCCCCTCCAAAAAGCAAAAAAAAAAAATTTCACTAAATCCTACCATCTTATTTATTGTCCCATATATCTGCACCCTTTCTTAGCTAAACTGAAAAAAAAATGTCTCCACTAGTTGCCTTCATTTCTCTCACTCAGTCCTCCACCCTTTGTAATATGGCTTCATCGCTTAACTGAAACTGCCTTCTGAAGTTATCAGTGATCTCTCAATTGCCAAATGTCATGATCTTTTCTCAGTCCTCATCCTTCTGGATCTTCTACATTTGACACCTTTGACCACCCCACCCTCTCTCCATCTTGATCATCTTTCCTCTCTGGATTTCTGTAACATTACTGCCTCCTGGTTCTCCTACCTGTATAACCACTCCTCAGTCTCCTTTGCTAATTCATCATCTATATACCTCCTAACTGTGGTGTACTCCCAACGCCCTCTTCTCTCTATTTGACTATCTCAGTGACTTCATCATTTTCCATGGATTTAATTATTATCTCTATGCAGTTGATTCAGATCTATATATTTATCTCCTTTCTTTCCCTTGAATTCAACTCCTGCATTACCAATTGCTTTGGGACATTTCATACTGAATATTCTGGAGACATCTAAAACTCAACAAGTCTAAAACAGAACCTTCCTTTCCTTCCCACAAAAAAACAAAACAAAATAAAACAACACTCACTCCTCTTGTAAACTTCCTATTTCTGTTGAAGGTATCATTTTTTCAGTCTCCCAGGTTTCTAATCTTAGTTTTAACCTTAATTCCTCATTCTGCCTCACCCCATATATTTCAGTCAGTTACCAAATTTTGATATTTCTATCTCCACAATATCTATCATATTCAACCCCCTTTCTTTACTCACACAGCTACCACCATGGTTCATTCCCTCAGTGCCTCTTGCCAATGTTATTGAAACAACTTCCTTATCAGTCTCCCAGCCTTGGGCCTCTTCCCAAACTAGTCCATCCTTCACACTGCTGTCAGAGTGATTTTCCTTAAACACAGATCTGAACATGTCAGTCCCCAACTCAAATTACGATAGCATCCTATATATCCTATATCCTAGAACCAAATGTAAATCCTTCTCTTTGGCTTTTAAAGCACTTGACAACCTGGTTCCAGCCTACTTTCTGGTGTTGTGTATAATACTCCCCTTCCTGCCCTCCACTGTCTGGTCAAACTAGCATTCTCTCTGTTCCTCACATTCCCTTATCTCCATGCATTTGCATTGACTGTTCTCCATGTCTAGAATGTACTCCCTACTCATTTCTTCCTCATTGAATTCCTCTCTTCAAGATTCAGCTCAAGTCTCTTCTACATGAAGCCTTTCATGATTTCAACTACTAGCACACTCTTTCCCAAACTGCCTTGTATTTAACTACTTCATATCTAGCTGTACTTATTCTCCTTATGCTTATCTCAAATATACTTAATGTACTTTTTTACCCCCACATACTACCCCTCTTTAGAATTAAAGGGTTTTTGCCAATAGACATTATTTCATTCTTTATATTTATGCCTGTATCTCCTAGGACAGTACCTGGCATTTGTAGGTTTTCTAATAAATGCTTCTTGAATGATTCATTCAGAGCTACCCCATTTCATACCTCCTGGAATTATAAATTAGTAAAAAGATAGCATGACCCATAAATCATATTCTTAATAATGACCAGACTGTTGTTCTCTGTGGACTCCTTACCTAGTCTCAGGCTAACTTTCCCTATCTACCTTTTCATGACTGACTAGTCCTGGGGTTCTTGTGTCTCTGGCAGCTAGATGTGGCAGCACTGCAAAAGGAGATGGAGAAGAGCCAGAGCATGTTCCCTGGGAACCCCTCTGTGTGGGTGAAGGACTTGGCTGGGTATCTCAACTACAAGCTGCAAGCGCCTCAGAGTGAACCCACACTGAGCCAGCACACACATGGTTAGTCTGTCCTCTTGTGCATACAGTGAGTGAACCTAGAAAATATAAAAATATAGCATTGAGACTAATAGATTCATAGCAGAGACAAAATGGGTACCTACCCTGATTACCGGGGCTGTCCTCGAGGCCTCTGAGCTAGTTTCTACCATAGCTATGAGAGTTTATGGTATAGTTGGCTCAGGAAGGCATATCTGTATCACCAGGGAGGGAAATGAGTCTTAGAACTGCCATGAGCCCCTAGACCTAGAACTGATTACAGAGGATCTGGTTGGTTCCAGATTACCCCTACTGCCTGGTGGGCCGAGAACTTCGTGGAGTCATTCGAGGACTGTTGGGGAAAGCAGTTGGTGTCCTGGAACTTTTCTTTGACCATTGTCTATACACCATGCTACAGGAACTGGACAAAACTCCAGGTGAGCATTGGTTACTATGCTTTGTCCTGGAAGGATGTGGGCATACATACTTTTTTCCCAACTCTAGGAATGCCTAGAAACTTTAAGGAAGGGTTTTTTTCCTTGGCAAAGAAATTAGTAAATTCAGCAAATCCTTTTGGATAGAAGTGGATATAGGTGGGTGAAATATGTCAAGAAATGATAGGGCAGAGTGTAGGGTCAGCAGCAAAATAAAAAGATTCATTGGGGAAATCTCCTCTTCACTGGTGTGAGGCTTTGTACTTCTGTAGGTGAGTCACTCCATGGCTACCGCATCTGTATCCAAGCAGTTCTTCAAGACAAGCCCAAGATTGCCACCATGAACTTAGGCAAGGTGAGCTAGAGGTGGTGGGACATGAAGTGACTGGTTTGAGAAGGGAGATGGGATAGGGGAATCATGCCATTTCTCATGTCTTCAGGACAATGTGGGGGATGGTAACAGAAAGCAGTTACCATAATTCTAAACTGTGCTAATTCTGTACCATTTGGAAGACCCTGAAAGACTTAGTTCCCAATTTCCCTCCCTTGTTAATCTTGTTCTATCTCAGTCTGTTTCTACTCTGTCACCTTTCTTACCTGTCAGGCACTCTTTATATTGCACCTTTGACTTAAAGACACCTAATTATCATTACTCCTATCCCCCACTGATAACCTACCTCCTCCGCTGGTCTCCCCAGTACCTTGAACTACTGAGATCCCATCAGAATCGACCAGCAAAGTGTCTGACCATCATGTGGGCACTGGGGCAGGCAGGCTTTGTCAGCCTAACAGAAGGACTTAAAGGTAATGAGACTGAGTGCATCTGATCTCCCCTCCTCGGTATAGTGCCCTGTGCCTTATCTAAAATCCTTAATGGAAATAAGTATTTACATAAAGAACTGATCCATTCACCAAATGTGAATTGGAAGGAACCTCAAAAAGTCATTTATATAAGGACTGCCTTAGCTGTTCTTTCTAGGTTTGTTTCATTTGCAAATCTGATAAGCATGCCTTTGTCCAAGTCATTGATAAAAATGTTCATTGCAGCCATAGAATCATATGTCCAAATTGGAAGAGCTTGTAGAAATCATCTCAATGAATCCCTTTATTTTACAAATGGGGAAACAGCTCCATAAAGATTAAGTGACTTAATCAGAGTATCTCTGTTTAGCTAATGATGGAACTAGAATCAAGGAGACTAGACCCCAAGCCCCCTAATTCTCTAGTAATTGTAATTTAACTAGGTGGCATAATCAAGAGTGTACTAGACTTGAGTAGAACTCCTGCCTCAGACTAGCTGAACGACACTGGGCAAGTCACTGAACCTCTCAGCCTCAGTTTCCTGATCTGTATAATGTAAATATATTGGCACCTGCTTCACAAGGTTGTGAAGATAAAATGAGATAACCTATAAAGCACTTTGCAAATGCTAAAGTGGTATAAAAATGTTGATTATCATGACTATACCACACTGCATTCACCCCTCACTCTCCCGTAGTGTGGCTGGGGATCATGTTGCCTGTGCTGGGAATCAAGTCTCTGTCTCCCTTCTCCATTGCTTATTTGGATCGACTACTTCTGTGAGTGATTTCAGGGGTTCAGGGAGGGAAGTTCCTGGAATGTCCTTAAAGAGACTGAGTCAGCAGAACATGACGTTAAGGTTCTAGTCCCTTCAGAGGCATGAGGAAAATCAGAACAGCCCATTCACCTCTATCCCTGCAATGGAGGGATGAGGAAGAAAAGGACCATTGCGTGGTGGGAGCAGGGGGACGTTACATCATTTGCCATGGACAGTGAACTTAAGTCTTCAGGGAGTCAGGCCCAGGATGGAAGTTTGCAAGATACACATCCTTCTCCCCACCATCTATAGGATGCATCCCAACCTCACCAAGGGTTTTGGCATGATCGGCCCCAAGGACTTCTTCCCACTTCTGGACTTTGCTTATATGCCCAACAATTCACTGGCTCCCAGGTATGGCAGTTGTATGCGTAGGGTGGTAGCAAAAGAGTCAGGAAGCAGTGAGAGAGAACAAGAGAGTCACAGGATTGGGAGACACTCCCTACCCCCCAACCCTTATATTCTCAGTCAGTGTCTTAGTAAGTGCTAAGAGTGAGCCACTGGGGGTCATGTTAAACAAAAAGATATTAGCTTTGAGGAATTCTGGTGGGGCACAAAACATCACACGAGGCATACCTTGTATGTGGCTCCACCTGCTCTGTCCACAGCCTTCAGGAACAGCTTTGTCAGCTCTACCCCAGACTGAAAGTGCTGGCATTTGGTGCAAAGCCAGAAAGTACCCTGCATACCTACTTCCCCTCCTTCTTGTCCAGAGCCACCCCTAGCTGTCCCCCTGAAATGAAGAAAGAGGTAAGAAAGAAAAAAGAAGACCAAGACATCTTTCCCCTTCCCTTGAGGCAGGTCACTGAGAATTGTGGAGATGAACACTTCCTATCTCATACCGAAAAGCCTGTTTTTAAGGAGTCCCAACAATTGGACATCCCTTTGTTCCCTTTGTTTGAACATTTCTTCTTCATTGGCATTCTCCCTTTTGTCTGTATGATACCCTCAGCAAAGTGGTTGTAACAGAGCCCCCACCACCCCACCATTCTGGCAGATGTGGCTCATGACCTCCCTCTCCCTATTCTTGTTTCTCAGCCCTCAGTGACTGGTTATACTTGAGCTTGGGTTCTGACTAGAATTATAGCTCTATCCTTGTAGCTCTTTGGGGCTTCCTGGTATCTAAAGACAATCCCAAGAGTCCCTGGTTCTGATGCATCCCCAGGATGATGACTTTCCTGGCTATGATCTGTAGCATTCATTACAAGGTCTGGCCTCACATTGTGGAGGTAATCCCCTTGCCCTAGTATACCACTGTCCAGGAATATTGGCTTGTGAGACCACTATGGGCAAGCTCCATGCTTCCAGCAATTGTTTTCTTCCCCCATACAGCTCCTGAGAAGCTTGACTGAGTGTCTGGCCCTGGATACCCTCAGCTTCAATGTTTGGAGACAACTGTATACCAAGCACCTGTCCCAATCCAGGTAGGATAGAAATAGCAAGCCAACCCAAGTGACTACATGTGCTTTTGCCTCAGGAAAAGTTTGGGTCCCTGCTTCCTGGACCCTGAGTTAGAGTGACTGAGTCATCTAGGGGAACAAGGGAACCCTAACTTTCAGGGCTAACAACAACCCCTTTTCAGTCAGAGAAGTATGGAGGTAAGGGGTTCTTAACACAGTCCATGCCTGGTCCTCTGTCTCTAGATAGTTAAGATGGGTCTCAGAGCTTCCCTTGTGGACTTCAGGAAGATGTATTGGAACTAGAGCTTTTAAGGTAAAGGGGACAGGTTTGAAAAGGGGCAAGAAAATGTGAGCAGCTGTGTGGTCTCTGTAGTTAGGTGGTTTTGGGGTCTGCAAAGAACAGACTGAGGGGTGACTGCTTTTTCCACAGCTTGCTGCTGGGACATATCCTGGAGACTTGGGACCAAACTCCTAAGAAGGTGAGGTGCTGGGCTGGATGGAGCCAGCTTGCCTCGGGGGATGGGCAGCTTGGGAGAAGTTCTGGTTCTAAGATGGCGCCTTGTCTGAGCAACTGGCTTCCCTTAAGAGTGCTGCTGAGCTAATAGGGCAATCAGCAAGTGGGGAAATCTAGACAGGGGAAACCTAAAAAGAGGGTAACACCCTCTGTTCCCAGCTCCTGGCCTTTTGCTTCCCACCAGATGAGGAAGTCTTTGCAAGAAATAATTCAGTCCTTCAAAATCACAAATGAAGAGCTCCTGAAGAAAGGGGGAAGTAACACTCAGGATATCACAGCCTGCAGTACTATCTGCAAGGTACCCTGGTTCAGACATGTTGATCTATCCCCAGCCTAGTCACAGGATCTTATTCCCTCTACCCTGATGTCCATATACCTCCAACCCAGATGCTCTCCCATTCTCCATTTCAATCCAGTCCCTGACCCAGACATAATATGCCCCAATCCTGTCTGTGCTACCCTTTTCTGGGAATCCCTAGAACTTGTTATACTTTCCCACTGCCCAAGTTAAGCAATAGTCTTGGCCTTTCTAAAAGGGTGTGGGTAGAAGTTTGTTATCCAGTTGAGAGAGCCATCCACCCGCTGACTACTCTTCTCCATTCCCACTCTTCCTAAGGGTATATTACAGCAAGCACGTGGTCGTCAACTACCGTGGATTCAGCTGCTACTTGTTGTCCTGGTATTTGCAGCTGGCTTCCTGTTCCATGACTTCCGATCACATAGCTCCTTCCAGAGTAAGAGGTTTTGGATACCAAAGGGTGGGTGGGGTTGGCAAAGGAAAGAAAGGGAAAAGAGACAAAGGAAACAGCTAGTTTTTCCTACCTAGCCTTAGACCTTTGGTCAAATAAATGTTTTAACTGTTTCATAGAAATTCTAAACAACCAGATGGAGGCTATGCTACTTTAGCTATCTACAGCTGTCCTCCTTCCAGCCTGCCCCTTGCTCACCTAACCCTGCAGACAGGACAGTCTTTTGAGAACACTGCCCTGAACAAGCTTAAGCTTGGCCCTTTTTTTCTGTTCCTTATCCCCAAGCATGAGAGTATCTGCCTGCCATTTCACTGTTCTCATCACCCCCGGCCAAACAGGCCAACTCAGTTGCTAACCTTGCTTCCCTTCCTAGCTTCCTTGTCAGCCCGTGTGTTACAATCATCTGGCTTCCTACCTGCTGGTGAGGAGGCCTGTGCCAAGCTCTACTACTATGGTCTTCAAGGCTATAGGTGAGTCACAAATTAATATTAGGTTGGGTCTTCATATGGTATGATATAGTCGTGGGGTAGAGGGAGACTGTCTTTATTTTCCCTATCCCCCTGACCCAAAGACACTATCATAAAATACTAGAAATAGCCAAGGGAAATTCACCCTGTTTCTCCCCGACTCCAGCTGGCTAGAGGAGACGTTGCCTGTCTTTGGTTCCCATCTGATGGCAGTACTAGAACCCAGCCTACAGCTGGCTTGGACCCAGACCAACACAACAGTCACCTTTGTCTCTACCTATTGTGTATCCTGGCTTTCTTGGGCCTATGAGAGCCTACCTGACATCTTCCAGGGGGTAAGCTAGAGAACTGAGATGAATGGAATCCCCCGGGCAGGTAGCTGTTACCCTTTAGAATGGCATGAGAGCCTTGAACTGATTTCATCCTCCTTCTGATCTACCTGCAGACCCAGTTCACAGACTCCATGTTATATCTGCTCCTACAGCTAAGGGAGTTGCTACTGCTCTTGTACCAGGACTTTCTGTTCCCTCTGTGGCATATGTTACTTGCTGCATTGTTCCAGGTCCAGGAGTATTGCCAGGAGGCCTGCAGGTGAGACCCCTAAATTTCAGACTTCTTGTCCCACTCCTTCCATGTATTTCTGTCCTAGCAGTGCATGTTATTGTCTGTATGTACTTTGGTTTACTTTATTTGGTGTCCTATAAGATTTTCATAGTCCTTTCACCTGACCTTCCCCCATATGTTCTTCTTACAGAGGAGATGTGACCTGGGACTGTATAAAGATACAGCTGAGTAAGTTTGCCCACTGGATTTGGCTCTGCCTGCAAGACACCACCATTGCCCTTGTGGACTGGGCATTAACCATGATATCCCAGCAATAGGCCCTGCCTGAGCAGTCACTTGTTTCCATTTTGAACAGGCCAACACAGACTGTTGAGGGGCAGGGGAATATGCATGGGAGTATGTGTCTGCATGAATGTCTTCTCTTCTGCTGTTGTTAACTTGGTGCCCCTTGTTTTGGCCTTATCCCATCTTCTCAAAGTGATCTGCTGCCTCTGTCCTAGCACACCCTTTGCAGAGGCATGAACCTGAAGTATGTCACTTCCAGCAGGCCCTCAGCTGCATATATGTGCCCCATAGAATTCTTTCTCTGACCCTGTATCACATAGCTCTGTGTCTCTCCATGCATTCATCTGGCAGATTTTGCTCCTCTGGGACTCTTTCTTTACTGACCTGTGTCCTTAAGATACAAACAGTTCAGCCACAAAGAGACTAAACTCACAGTGAGAGTCCCTTCCTTAGCTTCTCCGACACAGTCCCATTGTTCCTGATCTCCTGGGTCTCAAGGAAAGGGCACCTAGAAATCTGGGGGGCGAGAGGAACAGACAAGAAGAGACCAGCAGACTTCAGAACCTATTCTTAGCCACAGCTTCAGCCATAATAACGGGCTGCTGACATGAGAGCAAGAGCCACAGGGGCATTAGAAAGCACACACACATCTTAGCACTCCTGACAAGGTCACAAACTTCTATCCACTGTCCCAAGGGTAGCACTGGAAACAGACTCCTCCAATCAGGAAGCTCACCTTATGCTCCATCAGGACCCTCAATCTCAGTGGTATTTTCACCACCATCCCCACCCCAGTACAATGGGGAAGGAGAAAGGATAAGGCAAGTTAATCAGGATATGGGTCTCTCCTGTGGCTCTGCTGCTCCTTTCTCCTCTTGTTCCCATCCACCCCTCAGGCCTAGGGCTCTGCAAGAATCCTAGTGATCCTGGGCCTGCTCCCCATCTTAGGCCCAGGGATCTCTCAAGCATCCCAGTGGAGCAGAGGGTTCAAGATATGACTTCTGGGTCCTGTATATGCCTACAGAGTAGAATAAAAAAACACAGATTTGACCTCTCATTTCCCCATTATGTTTTGGTGACCCCCAAGAACTTTGGGTTGGTTGGAATAAACAGATCTATTCAATGTATTACAGCCCTTAATTTCTGTATATTATTTATCCTAAGTTTTCAGTCATTCCCTTTTTGTGTCTCTTCCAACCTGCTCTAGGAATTCATGTCTTGGCATTGACCCATAGTATGTGGGAGGGAAGAAATGGTAGTTCCCTACCATCCTGAACATTATGCCCTTTTGGTTTGGGCATCTTTTGCAAGTTTGCTTTGTGGAGGTGGTCCAATCTTGAACAAAGGCACAAAATTTGGCAGTCAGTTTATTATAAAGAGAAGGGCATGGTTAAGTTGAAAATTATCCATAATAGCACTGATCTTATTAGTGGCACACTTCTACCTGAGACCTAAATGCTAACCTTGTATATAGCAAGGAGGTAAGTGTGATGGGTGCCAATTTAATGGCCTGAGCCTGGTCACAGTAGCTGAGCTGCTATGCCAGGAGACCTATGGCATTGATCAAGGCAGCCTTAAATGTCCACCTGGAGCTAGAACAGGCCTGGGGCCCTTATACTACCAGCTGCTAAAG
This sequence comes from Gymnobelideus leadbeateri, assembly GCA_011680675.1. Lineage (NCBI taxonomy): Eukaryota > Metazoa > Chordata > Mammalia > Diprotodontia > Petauridae > Gymnobelideus > Gymnobelideus leadbeateri. The sequence goes on along the minus strand of WOXC01010343.1, from coordinate 271,029 downwards.
GCATCTCCACAGGCCAGCTCATTCTTAAGGAGCCAGACCTGGAGTTGATACCCTTCATGGATGCCTTCTGCCTCAGGGTGCTACAGGAAGAATCTGAGCTGGAAAGCCTGAGCTTGATCTCTTCCAGTGTTCATATATGAAGACAAAAGATGCATTTGAATACAGGCTGGGGTGAGTCACCTAGGCTACTTCTTGAACACCAACTTTCACCTTGACTGCCTTAAAGATGCAACTCAGCAGAATTGTGGTGGTTTGGTTTCTTCTTTAACTTTACAGATATGGAGATACCAACTTTGAAGATTTGAATGATAAAATAAATTATAATAGCTTCAGTTATAGAGTAAACTGGCTAATTTTTTAACCAAATAACTAGCCTGCCTCCTAGAGAATACAAATGTTGCATTATGTTGAGTCCTGGTACTATCTAAACCAATCTTGGGAAGCATATAAAACACCCTCCTGTTGTTGGACAACAAAACAGGGCAGCTAGGTGGCTCAATGGATAAAATGCTGGGCCTAGAGTTAGGAAGACTCAATCTTCCCAAGTTCAAATGCAACCTCAGACATTTACCGGCTGTGTGACCCTAGAAAAGTCAATCCTGTTTGCCTCAAGCTGGAGATCTTTGTCAAGAAAACCCCAAATGGGGTCACAAAGAATCAGACATAACTGAACAAAAACCATCAAAACACTTTTCAATCTAGGATAGTGGGCTTTTTTTCAAAGCCCAGTAGAAGGGGCCAAAACCTCTAACTATATGACTTCATCATCAGAGGCAGAGGATCAGAGTATTTGGAAATTGCAAAAAGGAGAATCTCCTGTCATAAGAAGGATGACTAGATGGATGGCTTCTTTGTACGAAAGCGTGAGTATCAGCAAAGTAGGATGAGCAAGTTAAAATAGATATGGCAAATATTAGGAGGGGAAGGGTCCTCTATACACTGAGTATCTGTCCTGCTGTCTGAGACCAACCCAATGAGGATGGAGCACATAGACAATGAATTTGCCAAACATTCCTGTTAATAGGAAAAATGTATTGGAACCTGGAAAGTCTCCACTACTAACATATATCCAGTAACTTTGGAATCACAGAAAACACATTTGTTTTAATATTAATATGAAACTAACTTTGTAAAACTATGAGCCATATCAGAAATGAAACCATAGTGCCATGTAAGTTAACTTTGTAAAACTATGAGCCATATAAAAAATGAAACCATAGTGCCATGTAAGATAAAGTGACTGATCAATTAAACTTTTAACTTAACTTTTCATTTAACTTTTAACTTGTAGCCCTTCTAAAGAAAACTTTAGTAATAAGGAGCATGGAACTGAAAAAACTAGAAAATGGAGTTGCACGGGGCGGCTAGGTGGCGCAGTGAGTAGAGTGCCGGCCGTGGAGTCAGAAGGACCTGAGTTCGGAGCCCGGCCTCAGACACTTAACCCACACAAACAAAAACCTAGCCGTGTGACCTTGGGCAAGTTAATTAACCCCAATTGCCCTAAAAGGGGCAGCTAGGTGGCGCAGTGAGTAAGAGCGCCGGCCTCGGAGTTGGGATGACCCGAGATCAAATCCGGCCTCAGAAAATGAGCACCCACACATAAATAATGACTAGCCGTGTAACCTTGAGCAAGTTACTTAACCCCAATTGCTTAAAAAAAAAAAAAGAAAGAAAATGGAGTTGGGATTCATGACTAAAATGCTTTTATTACTATTGTATTGCTGATAGAGTACAGAAATAACATCCTCTTGGCCCAGAATCTTTTAAAAATATTGATATCTTTTTTTATTACATAACCATAATTTATACTTTTATCTCTCCCTCTTTTCCCATTTAGAGAGCTATCACATGTATTTTTTAAAGAAAAATGCAAAACTGATCAATATACCAGAAAATATGTGTATCACATCCATGGTCCTCCCACATCAGCAAAGGAGTGGGGTGGGATTGTCTTAGATCTTTTCTTTGGAGCTATGTTCTTTGTAATTATGCAACATTTGATTTTGATTATTTCATGGCTATTCTTTCCATTTACATTATTGTAGTCATTGTGTATATTGGGGTTTGGGGGGGCTCTGTTTACTTCACTCTGCATCAATTCATGCAAGTCTTTTCCATGCTTCTTTATTCATTATATTTGTTGTTGTTTTATTTTTATTTTTTTGGAGGGGGGAAGGCAAGGCAATTGGAGTTAAGTGACTTGCCCAAGGTCACATAGCTTGTGTGTCAAGTGTCTGAGGCCAGATTTGAACTTAGGTCCTCCTGACTCTAGGGCTGGTACTCTATTCACTGCACCAATAGCTGCCCCATTTGTTGTTTCAACTATCTTTCTGTTCCACAATTTGTTTAGTTATTCCCCAGTCAGTTGGGGAATTTTGTTTCTCATTCTTAACTACCACAAAAATTTTTACTATAAATATTTTGGTGCATATGGGGGACTTTTTCCTTATCAGTGACCTCCTGAGGGTATAAGCCTAGTAGTGAAATCTCTGGGCTAAAGGATTTGGACATTTTGGTCACTTTATTTCCATAATTTCAAATTGCTTTCCAGAATGGTTGTAAACTAATTCACAACTCCACCAACAATGCACTAGTGTGCCAGTCTTCCAAAACCCCTCTACAACATTGAATGTACTCATCTTTACTCAGCTTGATGGGCACCAAATTTTATTTAGAATAAACAACAAGAGAGCGGCTAGGTGGCGCAGTGAGTAAGAGCACTGGCCCCAGAGTTGGGAGGACCTGGGATCAGTTCCAGCCTCAGAAAATTAGCACCCACACATAAATAATGACTGGCCATGTAACCTTGAGCAAGTTACTTAACCCCAATTGCTTTAAAAAAAAAAAGAATAACAAGAAAAAGAAAATTACTCTCATGGTTTCCTTTTTCTAAATATTAGGGTGATATGTGCCAGCTATGAGAGGTTACAGATAGGGATGTAAAGAGAGTGCTGTTTGAAGTGTCCTGTAGAATAAGTATCCCTTTTGTCTGTGATTACTCCATTGCCCAAGCTAGTATACAAACAAAAGTACAGACAAAAGACAGAGGAACTAAATTCAGTGGGAGATGGTTTGAGCTACTGCTCGTATTTCTGGCACTATAAGATTTGCCAGAGAAGGAGAAAACCAACTAACAACTACTCTTTAAGAGAACAGAGAAACAGAAGAAATGCAATGATGTCAAAGAAGTCTTAAGTGAATTTACAAGTGGCAAACAGCAGGTAGAAGCCATGTCGACCAGGGACAAGCAGGGAAGAGGGATAGGCACCTAGCTGGAGTAGACAGAGGCCCAGTACTGGTTCTTGATGAGCATGTTGTTTTCAGTAAGAATCATTTTCTGGAATGAGTGAGGTGGCAAAGGGAAACATTGAAACAGTGGAAGAGAAAGGAAAATCACTCACTAGGAGAGGGGTCCAATGGAAGAACATTTTCATGGGAGAAGAGATGTATTCTTTTTTGCTGTTTTCATTTTGAGTTTTGAATTTTCTCCCTCCTATCTCATCCCCCCCTTCCTGCAATAAGAAGGCAAGAAAAACAAAATCCATCACAAGTATGATAGTCAAATAAAACTCCACAGCCATATCCAAAAAAAAATAAAATAGGCCTCACCAGTAGGCACTCACAAGTCTTGTCAGCCCTCTGTCTGGAGATGGGCAGCATATTTCATCATAAGTCAGTTCCTTAGATTTGTAGTTGGTCATTATATGGATCAGAGGTCCCAAATCTTTAGTTGTTTATTTTTACAAAATTGTTATTGTATAACTTGTTCTGGTTCTGCTCACTTCACTTTGTATTCATTTATACAAGTCTTTTCTGTTTTGGTGTTTTTTAATCATTCCCTTCATTTCTTACAACATAATAGTATTCCATCACCTTCATATACCATAACTTGTTTAGTCATTCCCACCCACCCCTCTTCTTTCTTTCTTTTTTCTTTCTTTTCTTCTTTCTCCACATAGGGTATCACACCCTTATCTTCTCTGCTCTGCCCAAATGGAATGTAAATTTTAATCTCTGAAACTTGTATTATTTTGGTTTTTTTCTCTTAAAGGCCAGCTTTTTAACCCCAAATCACTCTTGTTCCAGACTGAGCCCTACTGTTTGGGCCCTGATTGGCTCAATTAATGCAAATAACAATTATTTCTATTTTGATTAGAAACCCTGAGGGTCTTCCCCTCCCAGAACAATTTTTTTTTTTATTAAGCCTTAGTCACCTGAATGGGCGTTGCCTCAGTCAAACTGAGATCTGTTAAAGACCTTAGCTTGGGGGCAGCTAGGTGGCGCAGTGAGTAAGAGCACTGGCTCTGGAGTCAGGAGGACCTGGGATAGGTTCCAGACTCAGAAAATTAGCACCCACACATAAAAATAACTAGCCGTGTAACCTTGAGCAAGTTACTTAACCCCAATTGCTTATTCAAAAAACAAAACAAAACCTTAGCTTGAAAAGGCCAAGGTCCCCTAATATAATAAAAATGACAGTTCTACCTAAATTAATTTACTTATTCAGTGCCATACCAATCAAACTACAAAAATTATTTTATAGAGCTAAAAAAAAAAATAGTAACAATTCATCTGGAAGAACAAAAGGTCCAGAATATCAAGGGAATAAATGAAAAACGCAAGGGAAGGTGGCCTAGCCATACCAGATATTAAATTGTATTATAAAGCAGCCATCATCACAATTACTTGGTACTAGCTAAGAAATAGAGGGGTATATCAGTGGAATAAGTTAGGTACACAATACACAGTAGTCAAGGACTATAGTAATCTACTGTTTGATAAACCCAAAGACCCCAGCTTCTGGGATTAGAACTCACTATTTGACAAAAATTGCTGGGAAAACTGGAAAATAGTATGACAGAAACTTGGCATAGTCCAGTGTCTGACACCATATACCAAAATAAAGTCCAAATGAATACACAATTTAGAAATAAAGGCTGATAGTATAAGCAAATTAAGGGAGCAAGAAAATTTATCTGTTGAATTTATAGAGATGGAGAAACTTATGAACAAGACAGAGAACATTATGAAATGCAAAATGGATAATTTTCATTACATTAAATTCAAAAGGTTTTGCACAAACAAAGCCAGTGCAACCAAGATCAGAATAGAAGCAGAAAACTGGGAATTTTTACAACCTCTGATAAAGGCCTCATTTCTTTTTTTTTTTTAAGCAATTGGGTTAAGTAACTTGCTCAAGGCTACAGGGCTAGTTATTTATGTGTGGGTGCTAAGTACTGAGGCTGGAACCGATCCCAGGTCATCCCAACTCCAGGCCAGCGCTCTTACTCACTGAGCCACTTAGCTGCCCCTAACGGCAGAATTTCTAAAATATATAGAGAACTGAGACAAATTTATAAGAATACAAGTCATTCTCCAATTGATAGTCAAAAGATATGAACAGTTTTCAGAAGAAAAAATTAAAGCTATATAGTCATATGAAAAAATGCTCCAAATCACTACTGATTAGAGAAATGCAAATCAAAACAACTCTGAGGTACCACATCTCACCTATCAAATTGTCTAACATGACAAAACGGGAAAATTGGAACACTAATGCATTGTTGGTGGAGTTGTGAACTGATCCAACCATTCTGGAGAGCAATTTGGAACTAGGCTCAATGGGCTATAAACATGTGCATACACTTTGATCCAGCAATACCACTTCTAGGGCTGTATCCCAAGGAGATAACATGTACAAAAATATTTATAGCAGCTCTTTTTGTGGTGGCCAAGAATTGGAAATTGAGGGGATGTCCATCAATAGGAGAATGGCTGAACAAGTTGTGGATATGAATGTAATAGAATACTATTGTGCTGTAAGAAATGATGAACACGGGGCAGGTAGGTATCGAGGTGAATAGAGTACTGGCCCTGGAGTCAGAAGGACCAGAGTTCAAATTCAGCCTCAGACACTTGACACACTTACTAGCAGTGTGACTTTGGGCAAGTCACTTAACCCCAATTGCCCTCCAAAAAGCAAAAAAAAAAAAAAATGAACAGGTGGACTTCAGAAAATCCTGGAAAGACTTACATGAACTGATGCTGAGTGAAGTGAGCAGAACCAGGAGAATATTGTTCACAGAAACAGACACAGTGTGTGATGACTAATTTTGATAGACTTAGCCCTTCCCAAAAATGCAAGGACCTAAAACAATTCCAAAGAACTCATGGTGGAAAATGCCATCCACATCCAGAAAAACTATGGAGTCTGAATGCAAAGCAAAGCACATTATTTTCTTTTGTTTTTTTTTTCTTTCTCATGGTTTCTTCCATTCATCTAAATCTTCTATACAACATGACTAATGTGAAAATGTGTTTAATAGAAATGTATATGTAGAACCTATATCAGATTGCATGCTGTCTTGAGGATGGGGGAGAGGAGGGAAGAGAAAATTGAAAACTCAAAAGCTTATGGAAGTTAATGGTGAAAACTAAAAGTAAATAAATTAACTTTAAAAAAAGAAAGAAAAGGCCAAGCCCCCCCCCTCCCCCACTGCATCCTGGGCCACCTCTAGTAGTTGTCCTAATCCACATCTGGCCATTGGACAGATGGCTCAGGAGGAGAAAGTGAAGCTGGTGACTTTGCATAGACCTCCCTCACTTAAATCTAATTCACTTGCATATCATGGAATCACTTCCTTAATGTCATGGTTCTCTTTGAGAAACATAGTTTCCAATCCTTTACCACCACATAAGAAATCTTCTATAAATATTTTTGTACATATGGGTCCTTTTCCTCGTTCCCTGATTTCCTTAGGGTATAGACCCAGTAATAATCCCTTATGAATAAGGGAAAATTTATCTGAAACAAGAAGACAAGGAAAAGAAGGAAGGGAGGAAGGGAGGAAGGGAGGGAGGGAGGGAGGAAGGGAGGAAGGGAGGAAGGGAGGAAACAAGAATTTATTTATTAAGTGCTTTCTTATGTCCCAGGCACTGTGCTAAATGCTTTAACAAGTATCTCATTTGAAAATGGAACAACAATAGCAGGAGACTTAATGCTTCTCTATCAGATTTGGATAAATCTAATTGAAAAATACAGAATTAAACAAATTGCTGAAGAAACTAGGGTAGAAATGCATACAATTATAGCTAACATTTATATAACACCTACTATATGCCAAGCACTGTGCTAAGTACATTAAAAATATTATCTCATCTGATCCTCACAACAACCCTAGAAGTTAGGTGCTATGATTATCCCCATTTTTGTTTTTGTTGTTCAGTGGTGTCTGACTCTTTGTGACCCCATCTGTGGTTTTCTTGGCAAAAATAGTGTAGTTTGCCATATCCTTCTCCAGCCCATTTTATAGATGAGGAAACTAAAGCAAAGAGGTTAAATTACTTGCCCAGGGTCACAGTTAGTACTCGTCTGAGACTAGATTTGAATTCAGGTCATCCTGACCCCAAGAAGGCTAAAGAATATATTTCTCAGTACCACATGGAACTTTTACAAAAATTGAGCATATATTAGTAAACATATATTGCAAATAAGTATAAAAAAGCAAATACATATTTTATAGATCATAACAATAAAAATTATAACCTGTTAAGGGACTGCAAACAAAAGGCACAAACCCAAATGAAGATAATAATGAAATCCTAAATAACAAGTAGGCCAAAGAACAAGTCATAGAAACAACAATCATGGGAAAGAAAACAATAATTATGGAGTAATATACCAGATCTATCCTTAGGGGATATATATATATATATATATATATATATATATATATATATGTAAATATATGTGCTATATGTATATAAACGTAAAAGGGGCAGATCAATGAAATTATTATTCTTAAAAAAAAATTAGAAACCCAACAAATAACTAACCTAAAATAAGCACAAAACATACATTGAAAAGTGGAGGAGAAATAAACTGAAAACATGAAAATATATTGAAATATTACAACTAAAAGTTGGTTCTTTGAAAAGACTAGCAAAATTGACAAATTTTTAGCCAATCAGATTAAAGAGAAGAGGGAAGAAAATCAAATCACCAAACAGCAAATAAAGAAGGATGAAATCACAATGAAAGTAATTTATAATTAGAAGAATTATCAGACCCTACTATGCAAAGGTATATGCTAACAAAACTACAAACACAAAAGAAGTAGAGTACTGTTGAGGTTTAAGGTTTAGGGGTGCTCAAGATCCCAAAATACCAACACGTTGGGTCTTGCAGAATGAATTCCACTCAAGTCTTCTCTCAGTCAAAGAAAAGCAAAGTTTATTAAAGGTTCACCTTAATGGGTAGACTCTTAAGGAGTCTAAGTATCTGTGAAGCTTGTATTGACAAACAGGCTAGAATAATCTGACACAGAATGAGTCTGGTTAAATTGAATTCTGGGCCCCTATATGGAGGCAAGATGCATCTTTTATACAGAAAGAATATGGAAGGGATCTAGAGGAGGAATTTAGGGAGGGTCTTGATGAGGAGTCTAAAGAGGAGGGAACTGAGGTTGGACTCCTGTAATGAGATTAAGGGTGGGAAATAACTGAAGGCTACCTGGAGGTGACAGACAATGGAGGGCTAGGCTAGTTTAAGGGTAACAGATTTGGGCCTAGCAATAATGAAAGGCTTATGGCCTCAGACAAATGGAAAGATTCAGAGTTCAAGGGGTTTCCCAGAGCCCATACCCCATCAATACTGCCTTCAAAAATATAAAATATTCAAACTAACAGAAGACCAATAGAGATCTTAAGTAATCCTACCTCAGGAAAAGAAGTAGAACTAGCTATAAAGGAATTACCAAAGCTCCTGGTCCTGATAGATTTACTCTATTAAAAAAAAAAATTAATACCAGTACTATGCGATTGTTCTCAAAAATTGAGAAGATCTCTACCAAGTTCCTTTTATGAGACAAATTTAGATCTAATAGCTAAATTGAAAAAGGACAAAACAAAGAAGAACTATGGACTAATGTTATTAATCAATATAAATTTAAAATAAAACCCTATCAAAGAGACTGCAGCAATTCATCCAAGAAATCATTCATTGTGTCCAAACTAGACTTTTATCTGGGATGCAAGGATGGTTCAACATTAGGAAAGCAGTCAACACAATTAATCAAATTTAAAACAAACACATCCAAAACCAGAAGATTATCTCAATAGATGCCAAAAAAGACTGACAAAGTACTTCACTTATGCATGCTAAAGATCCTACAAAGTATAAGTATAGCAGGATCATTTTTAATATTATATAAATTATCTATCTACAATCAAAAGCAAGCATCACATGTATAAGGACATATTAGACACTCTACCAATAAATACAGGAGTAAAGCAAGGATTCTTACTCTTCCTGTTATTATTTGATATAGTTCTAGAAATGCTAGCTACAGGAGAAGATAAAGAAATTAAAAGCATAAAGATAGACAAGATAAAACTAACCCAGTTTGCTGATGAAATAATGGTTTGCTTAGAAAATCTTAGGAGATCAGGAAAGATACTAATCCAGGAAATTAATAGCTTTAACAAAATTGCAGTCTATGAATTTAACCCATAAACACCAACAGCATTTCTGTAAAATGATCACAAAACCCAAGCTATAATAACAGGAAGGGAAATCTCATTCAAAATACATGAAATATTTGGGGTTTAATGAACCAAAGCACACAATATAGTACATGCACTCAAACTATAAATACTCAACTACAGAATATTCCTTAAAAAAAAAAAGAAAGAATTACTTAAATATCTAGAGGAATATTCAATGCTCCTAGCCAGGTTTTGCCAAAATAATAAAAATGACCAGAATACCAAAGTTAATTTACAGTTTTAATATTACCAGGTACATTCTGTTGACTGAAAGCCGCTTCATTAACTTAGGGTTTACTGGCTAGATTTTTTTTCTCAAAGACCAAGCCTTAAACCCAATTCACTCTGGAGCTCATGGATTGGACAACAATAGGTCTAGTAAATAATAACCTCTTTTGGCCAGCAACCCTGAGGGTCTCCCTGAGACCCCTCTCCCAGTTTGACTTTTTTTTTTTTTCACTAAAGGGGCCAGCTCTAGGGGCAGCTAGGTGCCAAAGTGAATAGAGCACCGACCCTGGAGTCAGGAGGACCCTGAGTTCAAATCTGGCCTCAGACACAACACAAAAACTAGTTGTGACCTTGGGCAAGTCACTTAACCCCAACTGCCCTCCAAAAAGCAAAAAAAAAGGGGGGGGGGCATCTCCTGACTCACTTCTTAAAGAGGCCAGCATTCACTGAATGGAACATTACCTCACTCAAAGTGAAAACTTGAAAAGACCTTAGCCTAAAATGGCCAGGGTCTCCCATTGCATCCTGGGCCATCTCCAGTAGTCCTGATGAATATCTGGTCACTGGATCCAGATGACTCTGGAGGAGAAAGAGGCTGGTGACCTTGCACAGCCCTCCTTCTCTCAAATCTAAGTCAACTGTAAGTCATGTCATCATTCCCCAATGTCATGATCCTCTTCAAGAATGAAAGACAAACACACAAACTTATTACCAGTTGAACTACCAGTGATACTATACAAAACTCAACAAAATAACAGCAAAACAAAATTACAAAATTCATTCGGAGGAACAAAAGATGTAGAATGCCAAAAGAAATAATGTAAAAAGTTGGAACAAAGGAAGAACAGCACTATAAACTATATTATAAAGTAATAGTCATCAGAATAATTTGTTATAGTTAAAAAATAGAAATCAATAAAACAAACTAGACAAAGGAGAATCATAAATAATGGAACTTAACCATTGTTTGACAATGAAAATATACTTAGAAAAGTACTTCTTATTTGATAAGAACTGCTGGAAAACTAGAAAGCAGCCTGGCAGAAATTAGACTTAGGGCAGCATCTTTCAAAACGAATGCATGAAACAACAGACCACCAAAAAAATTAAAAGAGACAGAGTATAAAACTTCACAAATATGGGTAACCTAGTAAGGAATAAAGGCAATTACAAAAGACAGAATCATTTTGGTTTATGAAACTGAAAAGCTTGTGTACAAACATATTTAATGCTTCTGGGATAAGAAGAGATATGGTTGATTGGGGGAAAAGTCTTTGTATCAAACTTATTATATGGGTGTTGGTATCATAGATACATAGATAGTCAATATGCATACATATATGTATATGTATATATATAAAATATATGCCAAAAACCATCCCCCAATAGATAAGTAGTCAAAGAATATGAGCAGACAGATCTCTAGAGTAGAATTACAAACTAGCAACAACCACAGGAAAGATATCCGAAATCACTAGTAACAGGAGAAATGCAAATCAAAACAAACCTGAGTATTCACCTCCCCACTTGCCAAATCAACAAAGATAGTGAAAAGATGAAGAGTCCATGTTGGCTTATAAAAAGACGCGTACACTAGTGCACGGTTGGTGGAACTATGAATCATTATAACCATTTTGGAAAACAATTTAGAATTATGTAAATAAAGTTAATAATACCTTTTGATGCAGAGATTTCACCACTAGGCATATGTTAACTGTGCACTGAGGAATGATTGGAAATCTATTTCATTAAAGATCCGTTTTCTTTCTTTCTTTCTTTCTTTTTAAAGCAATTGGGGTTAAGTAACTTGCTCAAGTTACTAGTCTAGTAACTAGTCTAGTCATTTTACTAGGCTAGTCATTTGATTTATGCGTGGGTGCTCATTTTCTGAGGCCGGATCTGATCTCGGGTCATCCAAACTCCGAGGCCGGCGCTCTTACTCACTGCGCCACCTAGCCGCCCCTTTAGGGCAATCGGGGTTAAGTAACTTGCCCAAGGTCACACGGCTAGGTTTTTGTTTGTGCGGATTAGGTGTCGGAGGCCGGCTCCGAACTCAGGTCCTTCTGATTCCAGGGCCGGCGCTCTATTCACTGCGCCACCTAGCCGCCCCTGTTTTCTTTCTTGTAGGATTATACTGAAAAGAAAAAAGCTACTGGTCACCTCCTGAGAAACCCCAAATTTAAAACTCCCAGGAACATTAAAGCCAAAATCTAGAGCTTCCAGGTCAAAGAAAAAACTCCACAAGTAATCAAGAAGAAGACTTTTCAAGTAATGAGGAGCCAATCAGGATCACACATGCATTAGCAGCCACCACTTTAAAGGACCAAAGAACTTGAAATATGATATTCCAAAAGGAAAATGACATAGGCTTCAGTCAAGAATAACTTACCTAGAAAACATTGAGCAAACACTATGGACAAGGCACTGATTCAAATTTTAAAAGAGATATAAGGAATAAGTGGCATGGTAGACCCATCTTCAAGAGTTAAAATCCTTCCTGAGACACTTACTAGCTGTGTGACTCTGGGCAAGTCGCTTAACCCTGTTTATCCCAGTTCCTGATCTATAAAATAAGCTGGAGAAGGAAATGGCAAACCAGACCTGTATCTTTGCCAAGAAGACCCCAAATGAGGTCACAAAGAGTCCAACAAGACTGAAATGACTCAGGAACATCAAGATAAATTCCATATCCTTGAGGCCTTTATCATCTAATTTGAGAGAAGACATACACAAATACAAAACTAATACTAAATCCATACAAAAATAACTATGATAAAAGGTAAATATCTTTTTCAATCTTCTAAAGGAGAAAGTTGTGTGGAAGAAGGGGCTGGAGAAGAAAACTTGAGATAAATAAGGAAGAAATTGGGCAAAGGGATTTAGTGGGCTTGGGACTTATGAAAAAGTCCAGATGCTAAATCTGAGGAGTAATCTAAGAGAACTTAAGGAAAAAGTAAAGGTTGAAAATGAAGCCTGAAGAAGCAAAAAGATTGAGGAAAAGAGCTGGGGTGGGGGGAAGAGAGGGAGAAAAGTCTGGGGAATGAGAGAAGGATAGCAAGAGAAGGTAAGAAGTTGGGTGTTACTCTTATGTTGTTTAGAGGTGATGAGAAGCAAAGGTGTAAGAAGATGAATAACATGATATAAAAAGTAATAAAAGGCATGACCTATCAGTAAGATCGAAGAGAAGAGTAAGTTTTGCAATGACTTTCACTAAGTGTGAAGTATTTACATTTCTGCTGTCTCCAAGTGACTGTTCAAGATGCAGATCTGTCTCCCTCCCAGAAGAGAAGAGGTTTGAAGAATGTCTCTCTAAAAAGCTGAACCAGGAGAAGTTTGTCACAATTATAGACACATCCTATCTGTGAGAACTAACTTTGATAGACTGGGCTCCTCTGAGCAATGTAAGGTTATAAAACAACTAACTCCAAAAGGCTCATGATGGAAAGGGCTATCCACAACTGTATTAACAATGCAATATTCACTATGCCTATGGCAATTATAAATAGGCTTATGTGGTTATTAATCACAAAATATATCAGTCTCTCTATATGGGGGATAAAGCCAGAGAATTTATTAAAATACCAAATGACCGAGTCCCAAAACCAGAAAGTCAAAGCCATCAGGGTAGTTATGAAATTGGCACAAATAGTTAACATAGTAAACAACCACATTCTTAAGCCTTCAAAACAGAACAGGCTACTTCAGGCAAAGGTCCTTCTCTCCCGACTCTCAGCAACTGCTCAGCGTCCAGGAAGCGTGCTCACAACAGCTCCGGCCCCCCGCAGTTCCAGTTCCCGGCAGCCCCCAACAAGAGTCCTTAGCAGAAATTCTGGCTGGCTTAAAAAGAGATTTGGGCCTCAACCTCTACCTTGGCAGTTACTGCTGTTGCTGTGTCCACCAACAATCCCCAACGGAACTCTAACTCTTCTTCCGCTTCCTCTTGCCCCTCCCCTTCCTGCTATGTCAGCAAGTCCAATGGGGCATGGAAGATCTTTAAATCCCATAACCCTTACAACAACCAGAGAAAGAGCTATGGAGTCTGAATGCAGATTGAAGCAAACTATTTACTCTCTCTCTCTCTCTCTCTCTCTCTCTCTCTCTCTCTCTCTCTCTCTCTCTTTTTTCCTTTTTGGAGGGCACTTGGGGTTAAGTGACTTGCCCAAGGTCACATGGCTAGTTTTTGTGTTAAGGTCACATTTGAACTCAGGTCCTCCTGACTCCAGGGCCAGTGTTCTATTCACTGCTCCACCTAGCCACCCCTTACTCTCTCTCTTTTGTGTTTTGTTTTGTTTCGTTCTATCTTTCTCATTGTTCACTCTACTGGTTATAATTCGTCTTTACAACTTGACTAATGTTTAATGTGAAGGTATTTGTAGAACCTAAATAAGATTGCATGCTGCCATGGGGGCAGAGGAGGGAAGAGAAGGGGAAAAATTTGGAACTTAAGGGACTGTGGAATTGAATGTTGTAAACTAAAAGTAAATAAATAAATTTTAAAAAAAAAGAATGCCTCTCCAAACTCCAGGTTTTCTGGGAAATGAAAATATACTTTAAAAGATGAGAAGAAAGCTTTCCCTGACAAGATGGTTTTATAGGAGTGTGGCTACTACTGCACATGCTACAGTTTTTTGGAGTCACAAGTGAAAGTTGGGTGACAGGTGGACACCAAAAGTAGATGAACAGCCCTGAAAAGTGCTTGTTGAGCCCTCAGACCAGAAGTGCTAGTCCTCCTTGAATACCCTATACACCTTGGCACCCTCTTAGAATGTATAATAAAGGAGAGGAAAAGCTAGATGTTGAAGAAAAGTATAAATAATAATAAAACAAGCATGCTAGAAATGATTTTAAATAATTTATCATTATTATTATTCAAGCAATATGCTAATTAGAAACAGGCAAAATGACAGACTCCTCTCATGTCTTTGGATATGTCTCACCCAAAATAACATTTATAAGATTCTTAAACAAGGAAATTTCATAATATAATAAAACATAACTCCACAAGTCAGGGTAAGGTAAAAGTTAATATTTTGCTTCATTAATCCAGAACAAGAGTAACTTAATCTTAGAGGATCATTTTTCTATAACCTCTCATTCCTCTATGACCATTCTCTTCAAGCCATAGAGAAAGAGGCTACTACTCTTAGGTGGATTGTTACCCTGAGGGTCAGAGTGGATCAATCAAGGGCCCTTTTCCCAGGTCCTTATCCAGTAACCACTCCAATCACTTCAAGGGAAGGGCCCCTTCCTGGGCAGAGAAAGGGGACCATGATGTTGTTTTGGAATTAATGATTAGATAAAAACAGAGAAGAGTTTCTTTCAGATCAGCCCAAAGGCCTGTCTAGGTAACTATTAAAATGCTTTTTAAAATATTTCAAAAAGAAGGAAGTGGGGAAGGGAGAAAGTGTCTGTTTCCACATGGATATTGTCTGACATGTCTAGATGTGGGGAGAGCAAATTTCAAAGACTGTTGAAGAAAAATAACTAATACTATTACTATATTCTGTGTTTTTAGGCCTGAATCTGACAGAAACAATTTTATTTCATTTAATATTAGTATCTAAACCATTTCTGGCTTAGATGTCCACATTGGCATAGCTTCTTCCATGCCTCCTGACATGATTATCTGCCCCCTAAGATGTTTTATGGTAACATTTATAGAAAAATATAGCAATAGGGTGAAAATACAATTTCAGGTTAACAGGCCAAAGTAGTAGAGTAACAAAATCACTACTTCTAAGACCACTATCCTCCTCAAGAAAGTAAAGTGACATCCTTCCTTTGATCAATATTTTAATCCTTTCACAATGGATAAGGGTGGTCCCTAGTATCAATCACTTCAGGGGAGTGGGGAAAGCAACAATGTCAATTTGGCAAGAGTTAAATTTGGTTGTTGCCCTCTATCCGTTTCTCTAAGAAAGTCCTTTTGGTTCTCAACCTATCACTTACCTTTCCAAGGATCTTGCTTTCCCCAGGAGTCTGGAAAGTACTTAAGAGAAAAATATTATTTCTTAATATTTTCAATTTTACTAAAAAGGAAGATTTTTAACATGTTTCCACAAGAGATATATAAACTCTCTTTCCCTCTCCCTCTCTCACTCTCTCTGTATGTATGTATGTATATATAAACTCATCGTGTATATATATAAACAATCTCATTGACTAAAATTCTACAGAAACCAACCCATGAAGGATAAGAAGCTCTCAAGAATAAAATTCTGAAGATACTAACCATGAGGAAATTATTCCAATTATGAAGGGAAAATTAGAATTGTCAGAAGTGACTAATGTGGATACATGGGGAACTCACCAACCAACTTGCATTTTAGATGTGAACAAAAGATGGCAGCAAGAGCAGAATAAATATGCGTATCATGATTCTATAAAACTAATATCTGGCATTCTAAAACTCAGAATTAAAGGTAAGGACTATATAAAGGTGTTGCTGTTTTTTAAATTATGTTGGGGAAAAGAGGTGTAGGATTCCCCACGACAGGAAAACAGATAAAGTCTCTCCACTAGCCCTGCCAGACTTCACTGGGTAAATCGTAGGCAACACTGCAAGGCGTCCTTGACGTTGGAGACGCGGGCACTCCGACAGACGATGCGTCTAGCTCGAAGCCCATCGCGCCTTCCTCTTCATCCCCTGGCTTCCTCCGGTACCCCCCGCCCTGGGTGCCACCTCCTGCTGTGCTGCGGCTCGCTGGGGTATCCACTCATCCCTCGACTCGGCAATCCCGCATGCTCCCTGCGTGACTGGCCAGCTCCTACCTCGCCCGGACGTCGTCTCTCACTCCACCTGTGGGGCGGGAGTCAGAGTTGGTAAAGCGTTGCCCGGCATTATTTATAGACATTTGTGCGCTCGTGGTTTTGGACTGAGCTGCAGTTAATTACACTTTTTAAATTGGCGGGGGGGAAGGCCGAGGCGGGGAAGGAGGCGTACGTAATTCAGTAGATGACAAGGGAAAAGACCTCCTAGAGGCTGCTGCTGGGGCTAGAAAAAGCAGGATCCATAGAACCGAACGCTTTCCGCGGAGCACCTTCGAGATGGGCTATTTCTAGTCCACAGGGCCTAGGACTACTAGGGGTCTAGGCGCCTAAAAGTCCGCGGGGATGAACACACCGCTGATGTAAACTTAAAGGAAATCAGGAGGAAGCTGACGCCAGCGAGGCCTTCGATAGCTCAGTTGGTAGAGCGGAGGACTGTAGCGGAATTACTCTGGTTATCCTTAGGTCGCTGGTTCGATTCCGGCTCGAAGGACTTCCCAAGATTTTTTTTTTCTCTCCCTATTTCTTGGCAGTTTAATTCATTTAATTAACCGGGTTAGTGTATGTATGTGTTCGCATGTACCTACTGACTTTTTGCCCAAAAGGACCTGTTTGCAGAAGACATATGCTGGGGCGTATCCCAGGATTAGCGCTACATTATCAGGTGTAGGAAGACCGATTCTGGTTGTATAAGCTGTTTGTGTCATGTTGGGTGGAGCCCTACTCCTGGGTTTGTGTTTCTACTAATTCTTCTGGTAGACTATTGTGTTTTCGGCCCACTCGCCAGAGAAAACTCGTTTCCTAGCAATTCAGCCTGAGCATTCCTTGGCAATCAGTCAGAGGGTGGGGCAAGCGGTGGAGTGACTGCGTTCTCCATTCTAAGGAAAAGGGAAGAAGAAACTACACCAGTGGGGGATTAGCTCAAATGGTAGAGCGCTCGCTTAGCATGCGAGAGGTAGCGGGATCGATGCCCGCATCCTCCAGTAGCCTTTTCTTTCTTTCTCTTCCTTTGGACGCCCCAAAAGATTTAAGAGCTTAATAACCAGTTTCGTTCTTATTCTCTTGTTACCCTGGTCATTACTGATAAAAAGCTGTTCTTTTTCCACTCTGCTGCTTGATGCTCCAGCCTGTTTGTAGTTCCGCCCCAGTGACTGTTAACCGCCCCCGGAGCAGCGGACTCCAGTAGAACTCTCTCGAGATCTGGGTAGCTGCGAACCCCAAGACGTTACTTTGCCTGGGAACCTGGACCCCGGCGACCGCTAGGGGAGAAAAAGACCACCCCCCTCTCCCCGTCCCGACCAATGGCAGTGAGTGTTGCTGGGTGGGTGGGCAGCTGCGCCCGCGGCCAATAGACGGATGGCTTGTTGTTTCCTGGCAGAGCGGGGTCCCGGCGCCGCGGCGGTCCCGTTTTGTTTGGGTCCTGGGCGACGGGGCCCAGGCGCTGAGCCGGGGCTGGAGGCGCAGCCACACTGACGGAGGGAGGAACGGGAGCGCCGGCCCCGAGAGAGGTGAGGGGCTCTCCGCTGCCGGGCTCCCGCACCCTGATTCAGCCCCCGACCCCGCCCCCCTGTGCCCTTCTGGCCCAGAGCCCTCTCCTGGAATACCGCCCTGACCCCGCCCCCGTCACGCCGACCGCCCGGCCCAGAGCTCGGAGCCCGGCGCCCGACCCCGGCTTCCCGCGCCCAGGCCGGGCAGGTGGGCCGGTCCGCGTTAGGAGGCGCTGCCCTCGTCCCCTGCCCCACGCCCAGCTCCTGGACGCCTGTGCCCCACTCCTGCTCCTCGGCCCTTTGGGGAATTGAGTTGGTATGGGATCGGGGCTTGCAACCCCGGCCTCAACTGCTGGGCCCCCGGGAGGGCAGCCCCGGCCCAGGCTGGGCTCAGACCCAATATTCCTGCTGGAGTTGAGGTGTAGAGCTGCTCCGTGACCTGGACGACCCCAGTCCCACTTCCTCGTGCCTGGAATAAGCCGCCCCTCTTCTACCTTCTTTTCCACAATAGGTGGAAAGCAGTGGGAAGCTGGGCCCGGGAGGCTGCAGAAGTGTCTCTCCAGGTTAAGCTGATCCACTCGGGGGAGGGGGGGAAGAAGGGGAGAGGGTCTCCGAGGTGAATTTTGACTCCTCCCTCCAAGTGGCACCCGACTGTGCCTGGGGCTGGGGTTCTTGGGGATGCCCCCCATATATATCGAAGTTCCCCAACTCCCTCCTAGGATTGAGGCTGATCTTGTTATATTGTGAAGACTTTGGGAGGGAAAGAGGCTCAGAATCTGGTGTTCTCAGCTTGGTTTAATCACGATACACCCTCCCAGGGATGGAAGCCCCTGGGGCCTGCCAGTTGGTATAGCCAAAGCTGTAGCATAATGGGATTAGAGCACAACCCTAAGTCCAGAGTACTTGGTGGCAACTCCTTTTGGTGTTCCATAGCAGAGCTGCTTCCCGGTTTTCTTGAAGTACTGGAAAGCACCCTCAGAACCCCAGAGACTAACAACGTCAGTTTTCACAGCTTGTCTTCTTCCCTCTCCTTCCCCTCCTTCCTTCCCTATCCCCATCCCACCCCCTTAGCTCTCAGGGCCAGTCTGGGGCAGGAGGATGCTTACTCAGCCCCACCATGGAGCTGCGCTGTGGGGGACTGCTGTTCAGTTCCCGCTTTGACTCAGGGAACTTGGCCCATGTGGAGAAGGTGGATTCTGTGGCTAGTGAAGGGGAGGGGGGCGGGAGTGGGGGATCAGTCCCCACCACCGGCGGAATATCCTCCACCTCTGACTACGAATTCAACGTGTGGACACGGCCTGATTGTGCTGAAACAGAATATGAGAATGGGAACAGGTATGAAGTTGGGGTCAAGGGGAGGGAATATGCAGAAACCCAGCGCCATACTTCCTTTGGCTTTACTCTCCTACCTGTCCTCCCAGGGACCTACTTGGCTCTCCTCACAGTTCACAATGCCCTACTTCTCATCCCCATAGAACAGCCTTTTCCCATTCTTTCTACTAACCTGCCTTGCTCCATTCTTCTTGCTACCTCATCCCTCTCCCTTATAGACTGGTCTCTACCTACTCTACCCCATTAGGTCATGGTTCTACTTCAGTGTTCGGGGAGGAGTTCCAGGAAAACTCATAAAGATCAACATAATGAACATGAACAAGCAAAGCAAACTTTACTCCCAGGGTATGGCACCCTTTGTGCGTACATTACCCACTCGACCTCGTTGGGAACGCATCCGGGACAGGCCCACCTTTGAGGTATAGTTTCCACACAGAAGAAACAACTGTATTGCAATAGACAAAAACTAAAACATGGGGTGCAACGATCCCTTTAGAGAAAGAAATTATTCTCTGTATGTATTCAGTACATTCAAATGTATTCATATACAATGAACTAGAAAGAAAGGACTCCACTTTGACCCTCTGCTTTAAACCCAAGCTTCATTTGTAACTTTTAATGGGTCTTTGATGCCACTGACTAGGAGGCAATGAGAAGCCTGGCTGCTGAGGCAAGTAAGCTACATTGAGACAGCATATTCTCAACTTCGAAGCTGAGAAACTAGTTGTTATTGCCGTGATGCTGAAGGGCTAGACATTAATTCGGTGGGCTGAAAAGACTAGCTGTTGATACTGAATTAAATATTTGTGGGGGTAGTGTTTGGTTGCCATTTCCTCTTCTTCCTTTGTTCTCTCAGATGACAGAAACACAGTTTGTGCTGTCCTTTGTGCACCGATTCGTGGAGGGTCGTGGGGCTACCACCTTCTTTGCCTTCTGCTACCCCTTCTCCTACAGTGACTGCCAGGATCTGCTGAACCAGCTAGACCAGCGTTTTCTAGAGAACCATCCTTCCCTTAGCAGGTGCCATGTCCTGCCTTTTCTCCCTCCACAAAGTACTGGGACCAAACACTGCCTCTGCTTCTCCTGTGATTTGCCCTAACAGCTCTCAGATGACAGTTCTTCAGTCTTTTCTCTGTATAGTTGTGTACTATTATTGGCTCCCTTTGAGACAGAAGTATTAGTTGCCTTGATCTTATCATGCCATTCCTACCATCTTCACCTCATATTTTCCTGCCTAGTTCAGACCTCTTATTGCCTTAGGAAAAGAAAAAAAGAACTAAATCCCTATTTTTTTTTTCAGTCACTCAGATATTTATTTCACTTACTCCTATGTGCTCAGTTTATGCTTTACCTAGTTACTGCCAGAATGGAATCTCTTATGCCCTGACAGAGCACAGCTTGAGAGAATCCCTGTCTCTGAGAAGCCACAAACTAAAGAAAAGACCAATGGCCATAAGTTCTTCCCACATCTTTGTCCTGTGGATAGAGAGATTCCTTTATGCCAGCATATGCCAGCCACTTTTTCTAAATTTTTGTCCTTGTATCCACTTTTACTTTATTTTCTGTTTCTATTCTTTAACTTTTTGCATTCAGTTTCTAAATTACAAAGGTGTGGAGTTTAGGGACCAAATAGTTTGTCTCCCTATCTCTACCTAAATTCACTTCTGCAAATGTGGGCTATTCCTTCTTGGGACATTGGGGGACTGCCATGTCTTGATGACTCTTATCTTTGTAGTCCCTTGGATTCCATCTATTACCACCGAGAACTCCTTTGCAACTCTCTGGATGGACTTCGTGTAGATCTGCTGACTGTGAGCTCCTGTCATGGGCTTCGAGATGAAAGAGAACCCCGTCTGGAGCAGCTATTTCCTGATACCAGCACACCCCGGCCATTCTGTTTCTCAGGCAAGAGGGTGAGTGGGGAGGAAAGAAAGGTAGGAGGTGGCTCTTTTCTGTCATTACAAGTGTCATGGCAGAAGCCAAGACACTTGAGGGTATTGGACCACATATCTCTAGTCTGCTTCTCCAGTCTCAGTCTAGGGCATGAATGACAGCTCAGATCCTTTGCTATCACAGTCCCTGTCTTTCTGCCATTAGAATAGAACCAGAACTGACAGCTCTAATTATTGCTTTCCTCTTTATCACAGATATTCTTCTTGAGTAGCAGGGTGCATCCTGGGGAGACACCATCTAGCTTTGTCTTCAATGGTTTTTTGGACTTTATCCTTCGACCTGATGACCCTCGTGCCCAGACCCTACGTCGTCTTTTTGTGTTTAAACTAATTCCCATGTTGAACCCAGATGGTGTGGTACGGGGTCACTATCGGTAAGAATAACTTCCCCTTCACTTCTCCTGATCATTATTCATCCCCTTGATAAATGCTATGGTGTTTTTACAACTGTCCTACTTCCTAAAGAGGGAATGTCCCATTGACCTGAAATAGAGCACTCTCCTGGACATTTGGGGAGGACTGGGAAGGAAGAAAGATACAGGGTTACTTGGATGTGGAGAACTATTCCCGGACTACAGTAGTAGTACAATGTGTATCATGCTGATTTAACCAGAACACCTAGTATAATGCCAAGCATGCAGGGAAAGTTTAAGAATGACTGAGTTGATAGTACCAGGAGTTGTAGAAGGTCTGGTTTTGTTCTCCAGTGTCTGGAGTCCTAGGGTGAGGCTTTCCTTTCCCTTCCTGGCTTTTCTACTTAAGGCTTATTCAGACTATCGGATAGTTAGTCCCCTGCCTCCTATAGCTTATGCCACTAACCCTAGTCTGTTTTCCCACGCCAGCTTTCCAGAACTCAACTTTATCCCTTGTTCCCACACAGGACAGACTCACGAGGAGTGAACCTGAACCGTCAGTATCTAAAGCCAGATGCAATCCTGCACCCAGCCATCTATGGGGCTAAGGCAGTGCTGCTCTACCACCATGTGCACTCCCGCCTGAATCTCCATACTCCTTCTGACCACCAGCCCAGTCCCCAGCCCTCAGCCCCACCTGGTCATCTTTCTGAACTTGAAAAAACCGACAATCTCCATAATGAGGCTGACCTTGGACCCTCAGCTGATGGGGACAATCCTGAGTCCTGGACCCAAACTGAGCCAGCAAGCCAGGACCCCAATAGTTTGTGGTTTTTGGAATCAGAATCTTCTGGTGAGGTAGAGCCAGCCCCTGAAACCATTCCTCCCAAGGAGAGTGGTGTGGCCTACTATGTGGATTTACATGGACATGCCTCTAAAAGGGGCTGTTTCATGTATGGAAATAGCTTCAGTGATGAGAGTGCCCAGGTAGGGACCTTGAAACTGGCCTGGGTTTGTGGTTTGCATGGGGGGGAGGGGGGGCAGTAGGAGGAAGGGGATTGTTAACATATAGAATGAACAGAAGGAAGAATAGCCATAGGTTTGTTATTCTAGGAAGAAAATTAGCTCTTTGGGGGGCAGCTGACAATAAATCTGGAATTAAGAGGTATTTTTAGTTTTAGTGCTAAAGACCAGGCTTTTCAAAACTATAAAAGAAATGAGGCCTTTTCTAATGGGAGCCAAATAGAAGAAGGAGGAGGGGAGAGTAGGAAAAAGGTCTGAGGGGGAAGAAATAATAATTGTGTTGATTTAATCACATATACTTTTCTTAAACATCTAGTACAAAACCATGTACACAATGAGAATTCAAGAATTATTAACTTGATACTGATAATTCTGATAGCATGTGTTGATATTGAACATATTTCCTTCTCTTTCCCACTATACCTTCTGAGCTTGTTCTTCACCCCAAATAGGTGGAAAATATGTTGTATCCAAAGCTTATCTCCCTGAATTCAGCACACTTTGACTTCCAAGGCTGCAATTTCTCAGAGAAGAACATGTATGCTCGGGATCGTCGAGATGGCCAGTCTAAGGAGGGCAGTGGTCGAGTTGCCATCTACAAAGCCTCAGGGATCATCCACAGGTTAGGATGAACACTGGGAAAATAGGGCTTCAGCTTTTGGCTATGTTCTCCTAGGAGTACGAACACCCAGCCTTGAGAGGGGAGTGGTGGAAATGGATTATGGTAGCCAAGTCATCTCAGAAGAAAAGCCTTCAGATAAAGACTCTTTTTGTCTCTGTGGATCTGCCTTCCATAGCTTAACTTGGAGGGTATAGTGTGGGGGTGGTTTCCAGCTCATTGGGAAGTATTGACCACTTTAGTATATTCAAGCTACATGTCATCTGTCCAGAGTAGTGATATAAAGGTCTCTGTGTCTTAGCTACACACTTGAATGCAACTACAACACTGGACGCTCAGTAAACAGCATCCCTGCTGCCTGCCACGACAATGGGCGTGCTAGCCCCCCTCCCCCACCTGCTTTCCGTTCCAGATATACTGTGGAGCTGTTTGAACAGGTAATTGAGCCATGGAGGTAGAAGCAAAGGCATTAGTCAATTTAGCCTCAAACCATAAGTGGCCTGTTTGACAACAGTAAAAGGTTTCTGAATACGGAACAACCAATTAAAAATCAAAAACAAGTAATGAATCCAAGGTGTTTCTGACATCCCTTGCCTGTGTTGCATCTAACAACTTCACTGCAGTCCCGGTTTTGAACACAAAGTATGCTCACTTTACACTGCAAATGCCCTCAAGCCATGTAACTCCAACAAACACTGCTGAAATTTGGAGGAAAAAGTTTGAGAAGCCCTGGCCTATATTAACTCCACTTAACTGAAGTCTTATGAAGAGATCTTATGAAGTGCCACTAGCACTCTGGTTAGATACTCCCAAATAATGGGGAGTTGAATACTCCCCAGTACTGCCAGTAGGATTCCATTTGAATACCCCTTCCAGTTTTGTCCAACACTTTTGGAGCTTAGGTTTTTCCCTTTGTCTAATAATACTACCTTGTTTTTCTGGATTGTTCCTTTCCTCATACAAGGGCATATTTATCTTTCCTGAGCTTATAGGAGGCTTCACAGGAATAAGGGAAAAGACTTTTGTTTCCTCCTATAATCTACAGATCTTCCTAGTCTAAGCCATTTAGGGTCACTAATCCCACTACAGAGAGTGCTACCATCTGGCTTAATTCCTGAGATGGCAACTCAGTATGTATGAAGTAGTATGAAAAGGGAAAAATTTAAGGCAAAGAAATTTCAGTCTCAGCTTTCCTCCGAGGAAACAATGACTGCAGATTTTGAGGGATGGTGACATTCCCCCCATAGCTATATGCTATAACCAAAGTGCTGTAAGGCACAGGATAAATTTGAGTGATCCAGATCAAGAATGTTTCAATTATCCCTTTCTTCTGTACCAAGCATGGTGTGAAGCTTCCAAATACCAAATTGTACTTGAACTCCCTTGACAGGTAGGGCGGGCTGTGGCCATTGCAGCCCTGGACATGGCAGAATGCAATCCCTGGCCACGAATTGTCCTGTCGGAGCACAGCTGCCTCAACAACTTGAGAGCCTGGATGCTGAGACATGTTCGTAACAGCAGAGGTGTAGGTAACGGCCTTAATGTAGGCATCAACAAAAGGAGAGGCTCTCGAACCCCACCAAAAGGCCCCAAGTAAGGACACCAGAATGGGAGGAATGGGTGGGAAAGTGGAAGTTACTTGTTTTTGAGATAAAACATGAGATCTCAGCTATTTCAAGGAATGTATGAAATACTCAGAACACATTTAATTTTACAACTAATATGTACCATAGGATGCTTCTAGGAGGGGGAAAGAATGTCACGAATTCAAAACCACAATAACTCATTGCCCAACTAAGAATCCCACTCTAGGGAAATAATAAGCCAGGCAAGGGTAATGAGGAAGGACTTCCCAGAAAGGTAGAGCTGTCGACTTATCCCAATGTCGAAATTTGCCACAGGTGGCTACTTGTAACTTCTTTAACAGCATGACCCAGATTGGGAGGGATTACATGAAATGAGTTGTTAAGCTAATCAAGGGGCTGAGGTTTTCTTTTCTCTCTCTCTTGGTACTGGCACCTAATGGTCCTTAATCCAAAGATGATTTCCATTGATTCTTCATTAGGGAAAGACATGGAAGCTGAAAGACTTGGAACATAACCACCTTAGATTTCACCTGTTATGTCTGCTTCCTTGCAGTGGTTTGCCTATATCATGCTCTGAAAATACCCTGAGCCGGGCCCGAAGCTTCAGCACTGGTACCAGTGGCAGCAGCCAGCAAAACTCTCCACAGATCAAAACTTCACCCAGCTTTCCCTTTCATAGCAGTCGGTCCACAGGGCTGCCAGGCCTGGGCCTTGCCACCCAGAAAGGCAGCCATCGGGTGCTGGGCCCTGTTAGAGGTAAGCTGATAAGGAAGCCCCTTGGGCAAATGTTCCATTCTCTCTGGTGTTGTTGGGGGAAAAATTAGCTCTGAAGACTCATTCTTGGGCTGGAGCCAAGAGGTAAACCAATAAAACCAATTTACAGCCACAATCTTAGCCTCTCCTGAGACCTTGGTTTTCCTTGCTGCATGGGGGCCACAGACTGGGACATATGGCTATGGGTAGGGGTCCTAGGCACTCTTCTGTCAAGAGCCCAAGGAACTATAGGGCCCCAACATGTACTAAAAATCAGATGAGCCCTCTGACCAAAGGGAATATTAGCTAACTGATAAAATATTGAGACAGGTCACCTCTAAATCAAGGGTTGTAGTATGCTGCTTTGTAGTCAGGATGAAAGGCACTCTTTCCAAGTTGCAGCACTATGAGATAATGGCTATATCCCAAGGTCCCTGAGAACAGGAGCTACTTCTGGCTCTCGGCAGAAAGACTGAGGTCAGAAGCACTGCAAGACCTCCGGAATAGAAGGGGCTGTCCTCAAGTCACATTTGTTCTAGTCCTGCAGTCTAGACTCTTGCTTCCCCCTCATCCCCACTATGGCTATAATTATTCAACTGTGCCTTAATGCCCCCAAGGGTTGCCCATGAAAATAATGGGAGCTCTGAACATTTCTCTTCTTAGAAAAGTGGCTGGGCTATTGGGAGGGAAAAAAAGAAGTCACTGAGAAGCAACAAGGTATCGTTAGAAAACAGTCCTGGGTTCAAAATGTGACTGCCACTGCTACCTAGGAAACTTTGGACAAAGTTTACCTTAACCATTCTACATTTGTTTCCTCATCTCTAAAACGAAGGCGTGAACATGTACAACCTCTAAGGCTTTTTACAGCTCTGAATCTGTGGTTTTATGATTTTAAGAGTAGCCTGAAACAAGGAACAGGGAAATAATTTATACCTCTAGAAATAGGTTAGACTTAAGGTTCTTAAGCTTTTTGTGTACCACAGACTCCTTATCAGAAACATGTTTTTAAATGCATAAAGTAAAATAGGATTTGCAGAGGAAACCAAGTGTTACTGAAATAGTTATTAACTTTTTTTTTTAACTTCTCAGGTCCCAAGTTAAGAACTCTTGAACTAGAACTAGACCATTAATCATGTGTAGCTTTTGGACTATTACAGCTGATACCCAATATAAAGGTTTCTGGGCTAGTGTAAGTTCAGCTTAGGAAAGTTTTCTTTGCTCCTGAGAGGAAATCCTCCCTGGGCATTCATTCCTCCCATACCAGAGTGGTAGTGGAAAGAGTTCCAATTATAGGGAATTTGATTTTGGTTCTACTCTCAGCTCAGACACTTAACTGTGTGGCCTTAAATTTTCTGACCTTCGGCTTTGTCTCTAAAATGGGTTATATTGATGTGTTTTGTTTGCTCTTCAGTGTTTATAGATGGCAGCTGAAGAGTTTGTGCATTAGACCTAATGCCTCCACAGTTAAGTCCACTTGCTCTACTTCCCCCACTGGGATCCATAGTCTTATGGCAAAGGTTGATTGACCTGGCTTCCAGTGTCATAGAAAGCTATCTGCCAAACTGTAGAGTGGCTGCTGCCTAGGAGGAAGTAACCATGAGGTTGGCCCAATTAAGGGAGAATTCACAAGGTTGCCAGGGATCTAGGACAAAAATATGGTATGAGAGCTGAGGGAAGGAGCCTTCCAGGAACAGAACAGGTAGACTAGTTTCTCCCACCCCGGGAATTCTATTATAGATAGGAGTTCAGCTAAAGCTTATCCCCTGACCTTTTGAATGGTACCAGCCTATAAGTACATTTGAAGGGGAGGCATAGTAGAAAAAGCCCTGGACTTGGATTTGGGAGAGACTTGGGTTCAAATACCCTGACTTTTCAAAGCTTAGTGATCCTGAACAAGTAACTTAATCTCTATGAACTTTAATCATCTTCTCTGTAAAATGAGGGTGACATATATTATAAATGGTTTTGTAGAACTGAGGCTAGTTTACAGTAAAAGCCAGATCACTTAGGTTCTTCACCTTCTCTCTGAGAGGACTAGTAGAATCCTGATGCAAGGTCTTGGTAACTTTAGCTTTTGTGGTATCTAGGGCAAAAGCTAGTAAGACCAGGGATTGGGGGGGGAGCCCAGTGAGATATCCCTGCAATCTGTAATGTACCCAGCAGCTTTTGGCAGAGCAGTTAAACTCTGTTGAAGGAGGCTCTTCTAGGTGGTGGGTAGAGGGAACATGAGGGGAAAAGCACTGCTGTCATCACTGGTTTTTTTTTTTTGTGACTTCAGATAAAAAGGTTTTGTTCCCTCAGAATAGAAATTTTATCTCATTATCCTAAAATGTTATTCCACCGGATCCGGCCTCAGACACTTAACACACACAAACAAAAACCTAGCTGTGTGACCGTGGGCAAGTTACTTAACCCCAAATTGCCCTCCAAGAAAAAAATGTTATTCCACAACCTTTGGGGAACAGAGCTGTTCAAAATAGACTGTTGAACCCTCAGCCCTCAACTACTTGTTGCCAGGTCAGAGAATTCTGGAAGTCCTGGCTTTCCTTTTCTATTTTCCACCTGGATGGTGGATAAGAAGGTTTCTAGCTTGTATCATTGGCCAACTTAAGATGAGAGGAACTAGGAATTGTGGTGTCATAGAAGAGTGAAGGTCTGTAAGAGTCTTTTGAGATTAGTTGGAGGTGCCACCTTTAAGCTCCCCACATTTTGCAGCCTAGGCTCCCCTGTCATTCTAGTTATTATTCTATCCTTGAATTCCTATCATGGAGACAGAACAGGGATCAAGAAGCATGTGCTGATTAATCAGTAAGTGCCTAGCATCAGGGAGGTCAGGGAAAGCTTCTTGCAGGAGGTGACCCTGGAGCTGGGGATGCCAAGAGGCAGAGGTAAAGGGAGGCTGCTAGACAAGAGGCATCGCATATGGGGACAGACATAACACACATTGGGTCATTTGCAAAGAATGGCACAGCTGGCTAGTTTGGACCAAACTGGGTGAGAAATAGTATATGAGCAGAGAGTTTGGAGCCAGATGATGAACGACATCCAGTGCTAAACAGAGGAGTTCATATTTTACTCTAAAGGCAATAGGAAGTGATTGGAGCTCCTTTGGTAGGAAAGTGACATGGGCAAACCTTTGCTAAAGATTTGAACCCAAGTGTTTCCTGCCTCCAGTGCTCTTTCAGCTCTACTACTGAGCCTTGCCCCATTGGGACTCGAGTTTATAGAATAAAAGTCAAGCTGTAGCTTAGGACCTCAAACTCTCCCAGTAACTTTTAAGCCCTCAGGAAAGGTTCTTGAGTTTTACACTTAAATACCATTACCATATTTAGTTCTGCCACCTTCTCCTTGACTTTAGAGAACAATCTTGGTCCTCATACAACCCTCATTTTAAATTGTTTCTTGTTAGCTTTAATGATAAGGTTCCCAGTGAAGAGGCCTGACATACATGTTTTCAGAAAAATTAGTCCCTTTAGGCTAGCACCAATCATGTGAATGACTCAGATCATCTCCAAACTTATCTCACTTTTTCCAGTTCTGTATTTCTAGCTACTGACCATGTCTTCTTGAATGAACAGCCCAATGATGTCCCCCCATAAGAAAAACAGTAGTGAGTTATTAGGATTCTGGCCTATTAGTATTTCTGAACCAATAACAGTGGACAGTGTTCAGAATTTTAGGCTGTGGCCAAAAATCTCACTCCTGCCACATTTCACTGTTTCTGTATGGTAGGTCCATTTTCTACTGGAAGTATGATTGACTATTGATTTACAGATTACTCCCTATGATAGATATGGACTGATAGATTGCAGGCCCCAACATCTCAGCAAAATAAATACTGTGAGCTAAAAAACGGTTGTCCTCTGAAATTTCCCACTTTTTGCCTCTAGCCCACAGCTGAAAGATCAGATTTAGAACTGGAAGGAACCTTAAAGGTTATCTAGTTGAGGCCCCTCAATTTACAAATGAGGAAAATTAAGGCCCAGAGAATTTAAGTGATGCAATCTGTGGCAAAGCTAGGATTTGAATAGATCATGCTTCCAAAATCTAGTGCCTTGGGAGGCAGCTAGGTGGCACAGTGAGTAGAGCACTAGCCCTGGAGTCAGGAGTACCTGAGTTCAAATCCTGTCTCAGACACTTAACACAAAAACTAGCTGTGTGACTTTGGGCAAGTTACTTAACCCCAACTGCCCTCCAAAAAGCAAAAAAAAAAAAAAAATCTAGTGCCTTTCTCACATCACATTGTGCCCAAAGCTAAACATGAATTCTCTTTAGGTCATTAGGTCACAGGGATGGGAAACCTGCAGTCATTTTAATGTATTTATTATAAAGGAATTTATTCTGTGAAATTTGGATTGTCAAAGCGCTGCACTTGAGGATCTAGAGGGCCACATGTGGTCTCGAGGCTGCAGGTTCCCCACTCCTGCATTAGGAGGTTTTGGGACCTTCTTGCCATCATGTGTGCAATTTGACAGGATCCAGAGCTCCTGCCATTGCTCCCCTGAAATGCTGGTCCTAAACTTAATTTTTATCATCCAGTATCTCTTGCTGAATTCATAAGGCTTGGCATCTAGCCTTCTATCCTTACAGCTCTTTTATTTACCTCATCACAATTTTGTGGATATAAACAGTTAATCCAGCATGACTGAGGTCTTGGGTATCTGCTGCCCAAGTATGATAGAAGGAACACAGCACATGTATTTCCATGATATAGGCAATGTCTATTGCATTCACCATAGTTCTAGACTCCAAAATTCCCAATTTTGACCACTGTAGGAAGGACTTAGACAAGCTGCTCAGAGTAGTTGTGGCAGATGCCCATAATCACAGCTGTAATCTGTGCAAGATTGAGTTCATTTCTTCGTTCAGTAGTGGTCAGGTGGGCTACCTACCAACTTTGCCAGTTTTTAACAATCCCATGAATGGAAGCCTCTGTGAGGCTGTCATCTAAATTGCCTTTCTCCTCTAACAGGATCTCAAAGTTAAAGGAAGCCTCAACGGTTGTCTAGTCCAATTCATAACACACCAAAACTGGTCAACCTGCTTCCTCATATTCAGGTGACTGGGTACCCAACTCCCTACTCAAGATAGCCTATTCCACTTCAGGGCAGCACTAAGCTAAAATGTGTAATTTCTACCCCAAACTGCTAGTTCTCCCTTCTAAGACCAAGCAAATACGAATGATGCCTTTTCCACAGTTCAGCCCTCTAGGTTTATTCCATTCGTACTCCTAACAATGCTCTTTTCCAAGCAAAAAGTCCCCCAGCAGTTCCTTCAACATACACTCTAAGGTGTGTCCTGAATTCAGTTCTTTTACCCTAGTTGCCCTTCTCTGGATAGGACTGTTTGTAAATGGCTTTCCTAAAACCTACCCAGAATTAAAGACTATTCTTTGGATATATGATACCTTTCATTACAGCCTAAGGTCATATTAGTTTTTTTGACTGTTTTGTCTAATACCGAGATTGTTTAATAAAACCCAAAGATCTCATTTAGATCAACTGCTGTCTACACATGTCTCCTCTATCCTTGCTTTGTCAAATTTGTTCTTTTTTTCCCCTCTAAACTCAAATGCAGGGCTTTAAATTCAGCCCATCAATCCATCCTGTCAAGTCAACTATATATATACACTTGGAGTGAGGAAGAACTGAATTCAAATTCTACCTCAGACTCTGGCTGTGTAACTTTTGGCAAATCAATTTAACTTTGCTTAATCTGTTAGTAATATAATAATGGTAGCACTTACTTCACATGGTTATCGTGCAGATCAAGTAAGATACTATATGCAAACCTTTAAGTGTTATATAAATGCTAGCTATCATTATTATTTGTATCCTGAATCTGTTAATTGTCCTTCCCAGCTTCACCTTATTTGCAAATTTGATAAATATACCATCTAAATTACTGATGAAAATGTAAACAGTATGGAGTTGATATATCCCTGATAAAATCCATTAAAGGCCTCCCTCTAAGAAGGTTATCAAGCCATTAAAGGCTATTCTTTAAATCCAGTCAAAAGACACCTAACTGTAATATCATCTAGCCCACACCTCTAAATATTTTCTATAAGAATAGCATGACACTCAAAATGTTTTGTGAAGTCCAGATAAATTCTTTCTATAGCATTCCCAGCCTGTCAGTCTATAACCAGACTCTAGTTAGTTACCCTGTTGGAAAATTTAGTGGAGAAAAAGCATGTTCTTGATGAAACCATGCCAACTTAATGATCACCATTTCCTTTTCTAGATGTTCATAAATCATCCCTTTAATAATGTTCTAGATAGTTTACAATTGAACCATTTGCTCTTTACCAATCCCAAACCATCTCTCCTGGTCTCTAATCTTTCAAAAATCATTCAGAGGCTTAGCAATAACCTCTACCTAGGAGGTGGCACGCCTGACTGCTGACTTGAACTCACTCAGCATAGCTTGTATCTGCTTGTCTTGGTACCATTTTTTTGTCCTATCCTTTCCAGCACAAGGATCTTTGGGAGAGAAAAAAATGCAAAGTTGAATATAATAAATATATTCTGTCATCTGTTATTATGCCGTCCACCCTAGGCAGTAGTCCTAGCTCCTCCCTCCCCCCAATTTTTTTCCCAGCCCTCTGTTGCCTCAGCTTATATGGAACTTTTTTTTATAATATGACCTAAGTGGGTCAGTGAATTTCCTGTGCATCTCCATGAGCCTCTATACAACTCCTTTCTTCCCAATGGAACTATTTATTTTTGCATCTTCAGGACTTTATTCTTTGGGGTACTCCTCCTAGGCTAACTCATCTTGATAAAATTTTAAGGGATTCTACCTAACCTTTTTTTTAACTTTTTGAAATCTGTTCTCCAAAAATAGAATATATAGACTAGCCTGGCTTTTCACTTTATCAGTAATCTTAAAGTATCATAGTCATTTCTCCCAAGGTTACCATCCTTGTTGTTGGTCAGAATTATGTCAGGATAGCAGCTCCTCTCCTTGTAGTTTTCTCCATCTTCTGAAGGATACAACTGGCATTTAGGTAAGCCAAGAATTTGTTAACTTTCTTTTTGGTAAAGAACCCATCAGGTCTCTAGATAACTGAAGTCCCTTGTCACTTATTTATCTTGCCTTCATACCAGAGTTGTATGAACTATTCTCTAGCTTTTCATCTAGCTAGTTCAGAGGTTCTTAACCAGGGGTCTGTAAACTTTTTTTAAAAATTATTTTGAAATCTGTATTCCAATAATTGGTTCCTTTTATAATCCTATATATTTATTTTATGAAATTAAAAATATTCTGAGGAGTCCCTAGGCTTCAGCAGAATACAAAAGAGTCTGACATAAAAAAGGTTAAGTGATTCAATTGTGGAACTCTACAACAATATCACTTCTGTTTCTTCCTTAATACATTTCTTAGTACAGTCACTCTCTGAAGCTTAGGAGCAAATAACCTGCAGAGCAGATACAATATGGAAAGGAGCTCCACAGTGGCAGCAGCCTTCACTCCTCTCACAGCAGCTGCCCAGGAGTCTCAACAATCCTTGCCACCTCAAAACAGAATAGTCAACAATTTAGAAAAATTGGTTAGCATAGGTCAGTACAAGCCATGACAAATCCACGAAGAAAATGGATGAAGGCTGGCATGACATCAGTGTGGCTTCCAGCTTGGCTAGCTATAATTGCTGCATGTAATTTCTAAACCACTGCTGCTCTTTGGCCTTTCTGATAAGTAAGTACCAACTGATAATATTCAGAACACAATCATCACCATGCATACTCAAGATCAGGAAATGCCTTCAAGCAGTACTACCCTTCCTCCATCCTAGAAGCCCCAAAAGGCAAGAGTCCAGGAATAGACATTAAATCTATTAGGGAAATTAGGGAGTACAGAAATGGAATTTGGCTTTGCAATGGTCTAGGTAAAAGTTCTGTCATCTTTTGGCCAGTTCTATTACCCTCTTATCTATTGAGGAAACTAGCCCTGGCTCCCCTCCTTGTGTGTGTGACAGATGCAGGGAGTATGACAGAGGAAAGAGAGGACTGCAGCAACACAGCAGGAAAGCAAAGACAAGGTCATGGGCAGAGTTGGGTTACTACAGACTGGAAAATCCGAGCAGGTAAAAGAAATAGGAACCAGGTTAGATAAGGATTTATACATTGGATGGGAAGTAACAGTCTGATAAATATGCATAATCTTAAAAAAAGACTGAAACTCAGTGGCAGGCTATGGGGAAGGAGGGTCCTTAATGGGAGTAGTTGTCCAAAGGACCCTTCCGAGATAAAAAGAGGGATTGTGAGATGAGGAAAAATAGTAAATGACAATATGAAATAATCTGTGACTAGGTCACTGGATAGATTTCAAGATGCAGTTGGTAATAGTCAAGGTCATGGTTTCTCCCAAAGAAATGACTGAGATGGAAGACAGAAACCCTGGATTCAGTTCTTAGCATTATACATAAATTTTCTTAACTAGAGAAAAAAAATTAATTTTCCTTTGCCTTTGAATCTGTTTGTTAGAGATCTTCCCCATCTGAGGGTTACTCTAGGAAAGACAGACACCAATAGACACAAAAGCCCAGGCCCCATCGAATCATCCAGTGAGGGAAGCAACCTGGGCAGTGAAAAACACCCCCTACTGACTTGCCCTTATATCCACTTATGTCAATCTCTGCTCAGAGTCCAGAGGCCAAGACAGGCGACGGCGGCAGCAACCACTGACCAATCGCCCTACCACAGGCAGCTTGGACTCACCCCCAACTCCTCCTAGTGCTGGCCCAGCCCCTTCAAGAAACATAGGCACTTGTTTACTGCCTACCTCACTTGGTATAGCAGGTCTGTACCTAATGTCACTGTGATGTGTTCTGTCCAACTTCCCCCCCCCCCCATTCCTCCAGTCAATGGTCCCAAAAGTTAGTCTCATCAACAGAGCTTTAGATAAGTATCTTCTACCTCTGCTTCCATGTAGCCTGGCAGCAATATGGCTCTGAACTATCTCTTCTTAGAGCCTCAGGTGTACCCTCTATTCACAAACTAGGATTATCCTAATGACCCACATAAAACATTTATAGCCACCAAAAGAAACTGGAGTTTTATGACTTAAAAACATGCTTTGAATTGTGCCCACTCATATAGAGCTCTCTAAAGGGACTTTTTTCAACTTGCCCAGGGATATCTACTTGAGGTTCCTGACCCCCAAATCATTGTCATGGTAGGACACTAGAAACCAGATAAGGGCAGCCTTTTTGCAGGTGCCTTTTCATGTCTGCTTCTACTTGGCTGGAACCAGTATCCTCCCTCTTGGCAAGTTCTATGTGACAAAGCACTTCTGGGCCAGCCACTCCCATGCCTAGCTATTCCTTGCCTTATTAGTTCCCCCCTTAGCTACCAGCTCAGATATCTTCTCCAGTCTTGAATTCTAACCTTATCTATTAAGGTTTGACTTACATAGACTAGAGGTCCTGGCATATCTACTTAGCATTCAAGATTGGTAATTCCTTTAAACAGTTTTGTAGCCAGATTCTAACTAGAGCCTGATTAGGGCTCCATGACATCCCCAAGACATTAATTCAACATCATCCTTCAGATGCTGTGATCTATAGTCCTTGAACCTCTTCACCATGGTCCTGTTCCAGTGATAATTTTCTCTTAATCCCTAGGGAGTTCATTCCTGTCTGCAGGGGATAAACCAGAGACTGTCATGGTTATCGGGAAGGGGCTGCTGGGGAATGGGTCTCGCACCCCCTGCATCAGGGCTCGACTGCAGGTAACATTTTGTGGCCTATCCCTGTTCCCAGCACAGTTGCCCTAACAGAGCCCTGATCCAGTGAATTCTTCATTCCAGTAGTGGGAGGGAGGAGGTCTGACCTTGGTCTATTGGCAGAGTGGGGAACTTACTTGGGGCATTCCCCATAAGAAATCTGTAGTAATACCTACCCCTCACAGCTAGCAACAGTTTCCCAATCCACAGTTCCAGTTTCCATAGCCTCATTCTTTCTGCTGGATCACACCCCAACCTCAGCTTCCTAGCTTTGGCTTCTCTTGTCCTTGCCTTCAGCATCTCCTCTCTTTCTGCCCAGAACTGCCCGAGGAGAGTTTCCTCCAGGAGGGGTCCCGGATTCCCCAGGTAACACCTCTGGCTGCTGCTCCAAGGAGCAGCAATGCCACCAACCCCAGGGTCAAACAAGGCCCCCAGGCTAGTGTTGAACCCCTTTGGGTTGGCAGAAGTGGGTATAGGCAAGACCTGTTTGGGTGACTGAGGATAAATTCCCCTGGCAGGGGCTGAGGAGTAGAGGAACTCTGAGGGAGGTTTGCACATAACCCTGCCATTTCCCCATGGAGAGCTTTGTCTGCTCATCCAGCCCCTTGCCATGGAAGGGCCAGAGGTTCAAAACTGTGGAGCACCTGAACCCTTTTGCTCCCCCCACCCTGGATAAGACCCTGGAAAGCATAATCCAGACTATTTAAAGTCCTTTGCCCCAATCCCATATTACCTGTCCCAGTTAGGGGCAGTCCCCAGGAGTTCTAAGTTCTAGTTCCTTTGTGTTAATCCCCTACTGTACCACACTCCCTCCATGGAGATGCCAGAATCAAGTCCAGGAAGTGAGAAGCTCAGGGGAAGAGTCTAGCCCTCAGCGCCACCCCCTATCCATACAGGCTAGGCCCGGGTTGGGCCGGGGCTCATCGACGCCTGGCAGAGGGATGAGAGGCTCTTCAGGCCCCACATCCCCCATCCCCCGGACCAGGGACAGCTCTGAGCCAGAGCCAGGATCCCGCTCTGTTGCACCAGGGTAAGTATAGGGGTCCTGTCTTCCATAGGAACCTAATTCCATGATCCTAATTTAGATCATGTAATTTTCACCTTCATTCTTGCCCTTCACAGCTTTCTCTCTTTACTAAAGATCTTAATTTCCCCAATTCCCTTTATCACCTTAGGGTTCAAATGCACAATGCTACTGAAAAATTAGGCCTCCTTGACACTTTACTACCAAGGCATTACCTTTATCCTCAGCAAGAAAACTTATAGCTGGAATTCCCCCTCCCTTATAGGAGAAAGGTCTTAGAACCCTGCTGTCCGACCCCCCTCCCCCAATCCAGAAGACACTTATCCAAAGGTCAGATCCTCCTAGGCTGAGAATAGAAAAGGGGCAGAGTTCATCAGCCTGACTCCCCTCTTTTCTGTTACAGGCTGTACCTGGTTGGGCCCCCACGGCCCCACTCAGCCCCTGCATCCTCACTTCTGTCCTGTCCCATCATTTGCTCCCAGCCCCCTACTTGTTACAGTGGGGGGGCACTGGGACAGCCTGAGGGTTGTTCTGTCATCAAGCCCCCCCCAATCACTCAGTCTCCCAGAGTATGATGTTGCCCCAGACTCCATGGCAGGACCTCCTCCCATGGTTTTAGGGCACAGGAAATGCCCTAATCAGTTGCTTCTCCCCCTGTAACAACCATGGCTCCTTAGAGAGTCAGTGTATTTTGGAGCAGGACAAAGCAGCAGGGACCTCCCAGCCCCATCCCTCCCTCCACAGCACAGGTATTTGGGACCATATATTATATATATTTTTATATTGGTGGGTTGGAAAAGTAATCAGCCCCTACACTGAGCCCTATTCAGTGGCAGATTTTGCCTCTGGCTTGTTTCATAATATAGGGAAGACTTTGAGGAAATAAAAGTTGTTTGGAAAAAAACCCTCAAGAAATGTTTGCTATTTTGAAAGGTGGACAGGACTGAATGTAGTGTAAGAGCCCCCTCCCCCGACACCACACACATTACATCTAGCTTCAGACTGTATCAGGGGACCCTGGAAAAGAGGAGAATGTTGCTGCTGTGGAAGAAGGCCAGAGGGTGGCTGTCTCCAAAGATCGCTCCCTCACCCAATTCCTGGGCAGCCTTTTCTTCATGGACAGCCTGAAGACCCACGCGGGGCGATCTTGGGCTCCTTACCCACCGTGCACAGAAACCATTCCAGCTCTTCCCCACTCCCATCTCCCAGTAAGCAATCTCTGCCTCGTAACAAATGCCAGTTTAGCCTCAAAAGAGGAGGGGGATGTTTAATAGGGGCCCAAACCCCTCAGCCTGGAGGAGCTGCTTCCCATTCTCTTCTCGGCTTTGGTCCTGGTGGTAGGCGCCTCCGCGTCCCTCGAGGGCCGTTCCTGGGCTCAGGCTTGTGGCATCCTCAGCTCTGAGCAGGCAGGAGAGACGAGCACGAAAACGCTCCCTCCAGAGCACAGAGCCATCTGGGAGACACAAGGGGAGGGCGCCGGTGAAGCCAGGGCTGGGCCGAGCGGGCTTTCTCCGCCGCCGGCGCCGGAGGGCGGGAGAGCATTACCTGCAGCGGGCCGCGCCGCCTCACTCCTGCTTCTTGGGGTTATTGACCGCCACGTAGTGATAGAGGACCACGAGCAGGAAGAGCGACACGCCCAGCATGTTGGCGAAGATGGCCAGCTGCACGTCCGTGATCATCCTAGGGACAGAGCAGAGCCGGCGGGCCGGGCTCAGCCACCGCCACCGGACGGGCCCTCCGGGCCGGGCCGCCCGTGCCGCCGCCCCGCCGCCCCGCACACTGAACCCGCCGCCGCCCCAGCCTCTCTCACTTGCTTGTCGGCGTTCCCACAGTGCTTGCAGAAAGAGCAGTTTTGCGGCGCCGGACCGGAACTACCAGGAGTCTGCGCACCCCAAAGGAAACGCGGCCGGCCACGCGTGGCGAGCGGAGGAAATGGCCACTCTAGGCCCTAGCCCCGCCGCCTCGTATGCTCCCCTGGGCTCAGTTGGGCCGACCGGGAACAGAGCGCCTCGTAAAAGGTTGTGCGCATGCGCCAGCCCTCCGCACCCGCCCCCGATCCGCCGGACCTGCAGAGGGAGCCAGTGCTTTGGGTTTCCGGGAAACCCGGTCAGGTTGTGTGACGGAGGGAGCCGAATTCTCAGCCACCCTCTCCCCCATCTCGAGCATCTCTCCTGCCCAGGCACCTCCTCAGAACAGCTTTCTGTTCAAGTACACAGTCCCACAGCTGGGCCTCCTGCGCGCACACGCACACACGCACGCACGAAGAAGCCCTGGCTCCTGCCTGTGCTTTACAGCCCAGACTCCTTCATGTACACTTTTCCCATCCAAACCATGCACACAGGACACCCTTCCCAAACTCTTAACTCCTACATCCAATTCAACCACAAATGTTTATTAAGTCCTTTGCAGGGGTCCAGGTACAGGGCTAAGCTCCTGAGATACCAAAAAGGGACACAGTTCTTGCCTAAAAGGAGTTTACATTCTTGAGGGTAAAAAATACACAGATAAGGAAATACAAAATATATGCCTAGTAATGAAAGAGGAGAGAGGAGCCACAAATAGCAGGGTCATGGAGGGCCTCCTTAGATAGGAGCTAAGGACTTCCAGAGGTCCAGGAAAAGAGAGGGTGGGTGGTAGCTTGTGCAGTCATGGAGGCCAGAGATGCAATATCATGTATAGGGAACAATATGTAGGACATTTGGGTTAAAATGTACAGCTGATATAGGGAGACTGGCACCAAGGAGATAGGACCAAGGTTTACAAAAGCACTTTCTTCATTGCAACCTTGGGAATTAGATAATGCCAGTATTATTTATTTCTACTTCACAAAGGAGATTGACTCCCAAAGGATCCTAGAATGCCAAGCTAAGGCATTTTGAAGGTAAGTTCATTATTTAGTAGGCACTTGAGAGCTATAAAAGTTTTCTGAGTGGAGAATAGGGATGATCTGGTCACTTGGGTGTTCACAGTGTTTGAGCTGGGACTCAAATCCAGGTGCTATCTCTAAATCTAAGGTGCTTTCCACCATACCAGGGGAAAAAGACAAAAGGTTCCCTTATTATTCACCTAATATGCACATGGTCACAACATAAACCTGGGTTTTGGTCAACACTGCCAAGTCACTAGGAGAGTTCATTACTCTTACACTGAAGTAAGAGGAAGTTTCAAAAAGATGCAAGAAAAAACTTCCTAACGTTCTAGTTGCCTCAGAGTGATTTCAGTGGGCTGCCTGGGGAAGCTGGGGGTCTTTAAGGAAGGGAACCTTACAAGCATGGGCTGGAAGACCATTATTAGGATTCTTGATCAGGTACAGCTTGAACTAAATGGCCTGCAAGATCCCCTTCAGCTGAAGTTTAATGACTTCGTTGGAGAAAAATGGCAGCTTAGCCAGGGCTCAAATTC
The DNA here is from genome assembly GCA_011680675.1 of Gymnobelideus leadbeateri. Lineage (NCBI taxonomy): Eukaryota > Metazoa > Chordata > Mammalia > Diprotodontia > Petauridae > Gymnobelideus > Gymnobelideus leadbeateri. The sequence goes on along the minus strand of WOXC01010343.1, from coordinate 231,227 downwards.
TGAAGTTTTTCATGACAATAGCAATGAGTACACTGATGTTTTGATGTACAGTGTCTGAACAAATAAGGTAGAAATGCTGAAGTCAAGAGAAATCAGGACATGCCTTTTAACAGCTTGGTGATGTGAGAATACATTCCAGGTAAAACTCACCTTATAACACAACTTCGCTGTTACTAACCATCACAATGACATACATACACGTACTCTCAGAGACTAGTCTCCTACATTTACATCCCCACACCTAAGTGAATCCAGCCTTTCACACCCAGAAATAGACACACTGACAGTTCTTGAGGCCAGCCTCGTACAACTACAGATACCCCGCCCCCAAATACACACACACACACACACACCACACACACACACACACACACACACACACACACACACACACACACACACACACACACACACACACACACACACACACACACACACACACACACACCCGTTCCGACCTAGCCTGCTTCCCGCCTTCTGATAACAGCTGGCCACAGCTGACTGTGGCCTGAGCAGCAAAGGTCTAGAAGCTGGGCAGGCCAAGGAAGACTCTTCCCGACACCAAGGAGCCAATATCAGGGTTGGCCACAGAATGCGTCCCGGGCTCTGGGAAGTGGCTTAGCCTGACCCCTGCGCCCTCCCCACACAGCGCCCCCCCCCCCCCGTTTCCTCTCGGGGCCCCCTGGGTCGCTGCCCCCGCCCGCTTCCCGCCAGGTGTTTCCTCTCTGGCTTTGCCAAGCCTCCCTACGCCGCTCCTGCACTCCTCTAGGTCCTGGGTTCGAGACCGTTTCTCCCTGGGGCTGGAAAGTGAGCGTCGGTATAAGGGGCCAGAGCTGGGAGATGAGGCTGAAATTTCAATGGGCAAAAGGGTCTTCCCTCCCGCCGCCCAAGGAGCGCTTCCCAGCTTTTTGTCGTCTGATCCTATAACAAAGAGAAGAAAAAAAGCGGGGGGAGGAGGGGGCAGTGTCCGAGATTTGCCCAGCGCCAGCCCTGGCTGGGGAAGGGTTCAGGATCAGGATGAGGAAATCCCCCCTCCCATCGATAGAGTTTGGGGGCGGGCGGGCCACCCTCCCGGAATCCTAACCGCAAATCTTGGCTCTTTGGTCAAGTGGGAAATCACCCCCCCGGATGTGGGTGGGGGGAGGGCTAAGCCTCGAAAGATGAGTCCGGGTTCCCGGTAAGAGGAGGGGCGGGGGAGAGGATGAGCCCCGGACCCAGAGGAAAGGAGTCCTGTCCTGGGCGTCTCTGGGGCTAGAGAGGTCCTAAGATAGGGAAGGGGTTCTTGAAACACTCCTAGCCCTTCGCTGGCCACTCAGCTTCCCCCTCCCCCGGGGCTCTCCCCCCCCCCCCCACCTTCTTCTCTCTTTCTATCCATAAAAGGGAACGGCAGGGAGTCTGTCAGGGGAGGGTGTGGGAGGGGGCTGGGCTGCTGCTCTAGAGCTGTCAGGGGTAATGGAAGCCAGTTGCTTTGTGGTGGGGAGAGAGGGAGGAGCAGGGCTCAGGGGAGCCAAAGAAAACTACAGGAGCTGCTCTGAGGTTGGAACAACCAGGGTGGGGCAGGGGGTGGGCATGGGGGGGACAGACTGATGGCTTCTATCTCCAGCTGCACTGGCACACCTGGGGATTCTCTAGCTCTCTCCAACAAAAAAGTCTGCTCTTGTCTCTCCCCTCAGACTCCTCAGGCCCAGTCATCAACCTTCCTCGGTAGCATCGTTTCCTAAAGCTTGGATCCCCACCTAATTCTTTTCAGACATTTCAATATTTAGAATCTCTTCTCTTTTCCTCTCTCTCACCCACAAGCCCCACACTGAGTACCTTAGGCATATGCCACTCTGACCCATCCCTCAGAGAAAAAAAAGATTCCTTTCCAGTTAAATTTTCCTCCTGGGAAAGCCCAGCCATAGAAACAGAGAGTCTTCAGACCTCTTCTCATTCCTAGTTCAAATCCTCTGGAACAGTTTGAGAGTCCAGTGAGGAAGCTTCCCAGTGAGCTGATTCCCTTTACCCACTTTGTGGACTCAAACCCCTAGGCTGATCCTGGATGGAAGCTGAGGCTTTCCCAAATATAGAGAATCAAGCCAAGCCAAAACCAAACTTCTTGGGACTGCTTCAGATTCCCAAGGCTAAAGCAGAACACACTGACCTCCAGAGGCGTTGGAGCATTTTCCCAGGTACATTTTCATCCATTTCAGTGTCTTAAATGTCTCTTTGGGGGAAATCAGTCCCATAAAATCACAGAATTTCCCAGCTTGAAGGAACCCCAGCATCCATCAAGTCCAACCCAAACCTTCAGAATTCCTTCTACAGGAGACCCTACAAGTGGTTATCCAAATTTCACCTGAAGACCTCCAATGAGAGGGGTCCCACCAACTCTACCAGTTTTGGATAGCTCTAAAAAGTACCTAGATTGTTTTCCTTGCAACTTTCACCCTTTCTTTGCTCTCTAGGGATAAACAAAGTAAGTTTAATCCCTCTTTCAAATGATAATTCTTGAAGACAATAATCTTGTCTTCCCACCCCACAAAGGTCGGAAAGGAAGGAGAAAGTAAAGGGAAGGGAAGAACCCTACAATCTTCAAGTTAGATTTGCCACCCTATTATGCCCTCTACCCTCTAGTGCTTTCTATGCCCTGCAAATAACCAAAGGGAAAATGGTCCTCTATATAGGATTTGTCTGGATCAGGGTTGGGGAACCTGCAGCCTTGAGGCCACATGTGGCCTTCCAGGTCTTTGGGTTTGGCCTTTTGACTGAGTCCAAATTTCACAGAACAAATTGTTCTGTGAAGTTTGGAATCAGTCAAAGGGTTTCACCTAAGGACCTAGAAGGCCACAAGTGGCCTCAAAGCTGCAGGTTCCCCACCCCTTCATCCAGATTGTTTGACCTAGCCTCTCAGGAAACTAAATCAGATATGGCATCCAAGGCAGAAGGGTCCACAGCTGAGAACTAGAGGAGCTGGGATGAGAAATAGTGAATGGAGTTGGAAATCTGTATCCTAGAAGGACCTACAGTTATGAACTACTGTATACCTGTATGATATTTCTCAGAAACCTATGACTAAAGAATGTATAAGGCTCACCATAATGCTGAGGAAAGATAGAGCCACAAGCCCCAGTAAAGGGGAAATGTTGCAGGAGATAGCTATAGGAAAGTTTCAAATGAAGATGCCAAAAAAATTGTATTTAGGATTACCAAGGTCTGTGGACTTGTCTAGGGGTGGTGAAAGCAGAAACCCCACAATTCAATAAAAGGAGGCTAGAGGATCTTGGTCCTCAGCTCTGGGAGCAGTAGTATAACAACAAAGAGAACATCTGGTTCAAAATGATGTCATTTTGATGAGGTGTGGACTCTGGAAGCCCCCTGGAGCTCTCCTTGGGTCCTTGAGGTACAGGCTCTGGGAACCTCCCTTGGACTCTGATTAAATTGTCCCATTTGATGAGGCATTTACATGAGTCCATAAGCCTTACTAGATTTCCCACCCTTGAGCCTATCAAAATACCAATATACCCTTGAACTGGCCTAGCCCACCATTGTCTGTAGTCTCCAGCTGGCCTTCCACCCTAAATCACTCATTGATCTCATTAACTCCTCCTGAAGACCCTTCCCAAACTCCTCCCCTAGACCACCCCTAGATTCCTCCCACCACCTTCTGTATATAAGACCCCATCTTGCCTCCATGTGTGTGAGAGTGCCATAGAATAGTGAGTGCCATAGAATGATCTAGCACAGACTTACTCTGTGTCTAATGCAAGCGAACTTTTAATAAACTTTACCATTCTTTTGCTGAGAGAAGACTCAAATCAAATTCATTCAGCAGGACCTGGCGTGTTGGTATTTTGGGTTCTCCAGAGCAACCCTCTCTTTATGGGTAACCTTTAGTTTCACCCCCTCATTTTATACAGGAGGAAACAGAGACTTGCCCAAGGTCATAGGACTATAGCAAACAGCAAAGCCAGAATTCTAACTCAAGTCTTTTCATTCCCAGTTTAGTGCTCTGAGGGGGAAACCCTGACTTAAGCCATATTGGGATATATTAGGGGAGGAGACCGGGCACTTGTGCTCAGATTTAGAAGGAGCCAAGTATGGTTAGTTCAATGTCTAGATTCTACAGGTGAAAAAGTACAAAGATGTTGTTCCTTATTCAAGGTCACATAGGTAATAAGTAGCAGAGCTAGAATTCATGCCTGTCTTTGACTACAAACCCAGCATTTTCTCCATTTGAATGCTAGGGGCAAAGGAGAAGGGGATGCCACTTATCTAACCATGCTGGGCCTTTCCTTCCTCATCAGTAAAAAGAGATGCAGTCCTTTATTTAATTGAGAGAAGGGATTGATCTGGAGACCCTTGACCAATTGATTTTCCTACAAATTAAGGTGATGGACTAATAGCTAACATTTAGTGTTCACTATGCATCTAGCACTTTGCTAAAGCACATCACAATTATCACTTTTGATCTTCCTAACAACCCTGGAAGATAAGTGCTATTGTTATATGGATTTTACCAGATAGGGGAACTGAAACAATCTGAAGGTCACTCAGCTAGAAAATGTCTGAATCCAGATTTGAATTCATATCTTCCTGATTCTAGGCCTGTCTTTCTACCCACTGCACCACACAACAAGATGTTATGGTCTTAAATGGAATTTAACAAAATATTTATAGTTTGTTACCCCTTTCGATTATCAAACTTGATGGAATTAGAAGGCAGCCATAAGAATAGCAAAGCTTGGGGCACCTAGGTGGTGCATCAGCCCCAGAATCAGGAGGACCTGAGGTCAAATCCATCTTGAGACACTTGACACTTAACTAGCTATGTGACCTTGGGCAAGTCACTTAGGATTGCCCAAAAGGCACAAGTAGGCTTTGATACTTCACAAATAATTCCCCTAAAGAAGCATAGTGGATGTTATCAAATAAACATGTGAACAAAAAAGATGGGTGAGTCATATGGTAAGTGATGGATACAGCCCATGTTCTTCCTAGTTTCCTCAAGATATCAAGAGAAAACCTGCCAAAACAAACCCAGGAACTACATGAACACAATTACAAAGCACTTTTCACACAAATAAAGTCAGATCTGAATAATTGGAAAAAATATCAGTTGCTTACAATTCTACCTAAATTAATTTACTTAATCAGCGCCATGCCAATCAAACTACCAAAAATTATTTTATAGAGCTAGAAAAAATAACAAAATTCACCTGAAAGAAGAAAAGGTCCAGAATATCAAGGGAATTCATGAAAAAAAAAATGCAAGGGAAGGTGACCTGGCCAAAACAGATCTTAAATTGTATTATAAAGCAGCAACCATCAAAACTACTCAGTACTGGCTAAGAAATAGGGTGGTGGATCGGTGGAATAGGTTAGGTATACAAGACAAAATAGTCAATGACTATAGTAACTCTGCTGTTTGATAAATCTAAAGACTCCAGCTTCTGGAATAAGAACTCACTATTTAACAAAGACTTCTGGGAAAACTAGAAAATAATAGGGCAGAAACTAGGCATAGACCAACATCTTATACCCTATACCAAGACAAAGTCAAAAGGGGTACATGATTTAGATATAAAGGCTGATGTTTTGTTTTGTTTGCTTTTCGGAGGGTGGAAAGCAGGGCAATTGGGGTTAAGGTGACTTGCCCAAGGTCACACAGCTAGTAAGTGTTAACTGAGGTCGGATTTGAACTCAGGTCCTCCTGACTCCAGGGCTGTTCTCTATTCACTGTGCCACCTAGCCACCCCCTAAGGCTGATATTATAAGCAAACTAGGAGAGCAAGGAATAGTTTACCTGTTAGATCTATGGGGAAGGGAAGAATTTATGACCTAACAAGTGATAGGGAACATTATGAAATGCAAAATGGATAATTTTTACTACATTAAAGTGAAAAGTTGTTGCACAAACAAAGCCAATGCAACCAAGATTAGAAGGGAAGCAGAAAACTGGGAAACAATTTTTACAGTCAGGGTCTCTGATAAAGGCCTCATTTCTAAAATATGTAGAGAACTGAGTCAAATTTATAAGAATACAAGTCATTCCTCAATCACTAAATGGTCAAAGGATATGAACTGGCAGTTTTCAGAGGAAGAAATTAAAGCTATCTATATAGTTATATTAAAAAATGCTCTAAATCACTATTGATTAGAGAAATGCAAATCAAAACAATTCTGAGGTACCACCTCACACCTATCAGATTGGCTAACATGACAAAGCAGGAAAATGATAAATGTTGGAGAAGATGTGGGAAAATTGGAACACTAATGCATTGTTGGTAGATTTGTGAAATGATCTAACCATTCTGGAGAGCAATTTGGAACTATGTGCATACCCTTTGACCCAGAAATACCATTTCTAGGACTATATCCCAAAGAGATTATAGTACATGTACAAAAATATTTATAGCAGCTCTTTTTGTGGTAATCAAGAACTGGAAATCGAGGGGATGTTCATCAATGAGGGAATGGCTGAACAAGTTGTGGCATATGAATGTAATGGAATACTATTATGCTATAAGAAATGATGGGCAAGCAAACTTCAGAAAAACCTGGAAACTTATATGAACTGATGCCAAGTGAAGTGAGCAGAATCACTTTGTGATTCTATACAGAACATTGTACACAGTAACAACTACATTGTGTGATGATTAATTTTCATAAACTTGGCTATTCTCTGCAGTGCAAGGATCTAAGACAACTCCAAAAGACTCATCATGGAAAATGCTGTCCACATCCAGAAAAAGAACCATGGAGTCTGAATACAAACTGAAGCATACTATCTGTTCTCTTTTTTGTTATTGATCTGTTTTTTTTCTTTCTTGTGGTTCCTTCTATTGGTCTTAATTCTTCTTTACAACATGACTAATATGAAAATATGAATGTATATGTAGAGCCTATATCAGATTGTACACCATCTTGGGGAGGGGAGAGGAGGGAGAGAAAATTTTAAACTCAAAAAATTATGGAAATGAATGTTGAAAACTAAAAGTTAATTAATTAATTAAAATGTCAAGAGAAAGCATGTTGGGTAGACCCCCTTTGGTGAATTACAGGGAGACATGAACAAGGGCCAAAGGGACTTGGGATGGGGTGGAAGTAAGGGGTGATCTGGATTGCTGAAGGGAAGAGCCAAGTCAGTGAGATCACATTGGAGCACTGTCATAAGATCACAAATAAGTATTAAAAAGGTAGTACTTCAGTGGGGTATATAATTATTATCATTTCCCCTGACACTTGTACTTCCTGCTGCACATGGGGAAAGGGGAGAGCTAGAAGGAATGGGAAGAATACGGTCCCCACTGCCCGCAGATTCTTACTATGAAATCCTACCCAGACTACATTGCTACCTGGGCTGGCATGGCCCCATAAGCTTCATCCAAACTATATATCTTTCTTCCCTATGACCATGGGCGTCTTGAGAAAAGAACAGTTCATCATAAAAGTCTCCTTTGTCTATCTTCTACTGGCTGCCCTGGGCCTGAGAAATCTGTAGGGGCCAGTTAGTATGGCCCAGTTTACCCATTAACACTGTATCCCTGCCATGTGCAAAGTGAAGACAGGAGAGGCAAAAGAGTAAGTATCCTAACTCCAACCTCCCCACCTGGTGTTCCAAAAGTCTTAGTGTAGTTTTAAGCTTTGATAACTTCACAAATAGAAATTCTGTATACTTTTTTAAAAAATTCACTTGATCAGGGTGGAGTAGAAGCAGGAATGTCTGGGAACTCCTGTACCAACCACCTACCTCCAATGCCTGTAAAATATGACAAATTTTAGAGCTATATAACCCACACAGTGACAGAGAGAAACAAATCTCCTGCTGAAGGCAGCCCAGCAGGCCGACAGGAAGGGTCTATCACACCAGGCTGGGAGCCCATTGAAGTACCATGTGAGCCACACAGGCCCTGACCTGTGGCATAGACAGGCCAGAGAAGACTTCAGGAGAGTGAATCACCAGCAGCTGTGGCAAGTTTCCAGACTTCTTAACTCATAAACACCAAAGAGAAAGTAAAAGGTCAGTGGCGGACTCTGTTGGAACTGGGTGATGGAAGAGCAGTCCAGCCCCTGCCCCTGCCCCTGGGGCAAGAGGCAAGTGGGGGGCAGGATATCAAAATTTTAAAAACAAATGTTAGTAAAAATAATTGTTTTTTACATGCAACTGGGAAATAAGATATACAGGCACTGGGGCATAGAAATTATATGATTAGCCTTTCAAATGCAGATGTTTTGGTAAGTTTTTAGCATTTATACTTCTAAAGTTATTAAAGCTTAAAACTGCAGTAAGACTTACGGTATACCCTGCATGTATCTCAGAATTTTATAGTTGGAACTCTAGCAGCCATCTAGTCTAATCCTTATCATAACATGTCCAACAAGTGATCATCCAACCTCTGCTTGAAGACCTTCAACAAGAGGGAATTGTTTAGTTCCCAAGACACCCTTTTCCACTTTTGGTGTTGTTTAGTTTGTCCAACTCTGTGACCCCATTTGGAGTTTTCTTGACAAAGATATTAGAATGGTTTTTTTTTTCCTTCTCCAGCTCATTTTACAGATGAGGAAACTGAGACAAACAGGGTTAAGTGACTTGCCCAAGGTCACACAGCTAGTAAGTGTCTTTAGCAGGATAGAACCTCAGAAAGATGAATCTTCCTGACTCCAGGCCCTGACCTCTATCCACTTTGCCACCTAGCTGCCTCATTTCCAACTTTTACATATGTTTATATATCAACAAAACCAAAATACACATACATACACAAAATCAAAAGGAGATTTTTGGCTAGTGCATTTCTATTAATAACTTATTCCATTAAACTGTCTGCTGTAATAATTTCATTTGAGTTGGTTTTCTATTTGATCAAGATTTAAGTGGTTAAATTTGGCTGAGGACTTGATTACATATTTATTCTATATGTTTGTAAGTTTCTTGATTTTTTTTTGTAAATGTTACACTTATATTAATATTTAAGAAGAATCTTTTTTAAAAAATTTGCTTCTGGGGCGGCTAGGTGGCGCAGTGAATAGAGCGCCGGCCCTGGAGTCAGAAGGACCTGAGTTCGGAGCCGGCCTCTGACACTTAATCCACACAAACAAAAACCTAGCCGTGTAACCTTGGGCAAGTTACTTAACCCCAATTGCCCTAAAGGGGCGGCTAGGTGGCACAGTAAGTAAGAGCGTCGGCCTCGGAGTTTGGATGACCCGAGATCAGATCCGGCCTCAGAAAATGAGCACCCACGCATAAACAATGACTAGCCATGTAACCTTGAGCAAGTTACTTAACCCCAATTGCTTTAAAAAAAAAAATTTGCTTCTGAATAAGAAGACATAAGAGAAAAAACACTTTTAGTGACACCAAATAATTTAATTTACTTGAAAATGTAAGTTTCTTTCACTGAGAATTTGATCACGGCATTACCATACTCTAGTGGCTCTTTGCACTCTGATATGGGTCCTTCACTGTTCAGACTCCAAGCATATACACACAAAAGGAAGAGACCTGGTACTACTCTCTCTACACCCCACCTTTCATGTAGCTCAGGGACTACTCCTCAGTCAACTGCCACTGGAATCTTTCCCTTCCCCCATCTGACCAACTGCCACTATGACCTTTCAACCCCATCTTCTGTCTTCCTTATCCTCCATGACACTCAAAGGGTTTCAAAGGGTTTCAGGTAAGGCAAGTCGGTGTTTCTTCCAACTCCCCAACCCCATTAATCCCATCATCTGATTTGTATATTCTCTCCATCAATGCTTACATCTAACACCAGCTGCTCCCAATGCCCTCCCAATGAAATTCATTATTCATCTTCTCTACCTCTTATGAGGAGGTCTGTCTCTCATCTACTATAAGGATGTCCTTGACCTTCCATGAGAGTTTCCAACAAATCTATGCTGATGATATCCCACAATCCAATCCATAGGGTCGTGAGGATATTCAAAATCCAACTGTAAGGGTGTTCCACAACCTACTATGAAGGTATTCCAAGATATTCTGAGATATTTGGCATTGTCTACTCCCAACCAAATCTCCCACTTCATCCACCTTGTCTCTCAAGGTTCATTTCCACACCTCCAACTTCCTGTTGGATAATCGTATATGGATGCTCACCTTCTTCTCATACTTGATCCAAACTCAATCATCTTTCCACCCCAAACCACCTTCTCTGCCTTGAGAGAGGCATGTCCTAGAAACATAGAATCTTAACAACTGAAAGGGACCTTGGAGATCATTTATTTAGTCCAGCCTCTAACCTCTTTCTGTTGGGAAACTGGCCTTATTCCCTGTTCCAACCATCCCTGATCTCTAAATGTGTGCCCCCCTCACTTCCCAGGGATATGTTAGAACTATCTCAAACCAAATTGCCTTTTGAGAGGTGATTGCTAAATTTTCAGTGTGAGCTTTACACCTCTGAAATTGCTACAACTCAGGGCATGATTTATTGTTTTGTTGGTAGTCTAGACTTGAAATAGTAATAGAGAAATGTGAATAATGAAGATTATGTATAAAAATGTGTGGTAAATTTTTTGAGAGTTGGTGATTAAACATTTACTAGCATTCTTGCTTCCTTCAAAACTCAGGTCATATGGCACTTCCTTTGAAAGTCTTTCCTGATGCCCTTATTAGTTTTTCCCTCTCTTCCTGAAATATGTGTTTATGCTCGCACACATGTGTATACAAATTATATGCACACACATACATGTATACATACAATATATATGTTTATGTGTTTTCAGATTAGAACACAAACTCTGTGAGGATAACAACCATTTTTCATTTCATTTTTCTATCCCTAGCACCTAGCACAGTGCCTTGCACATAGCAGGCACTTAAACAAATTGCACTGGATTGAACTGAGTCTAAGAGAGGCTTAAGTGACAAATAAGTGACTTAAGTGCCTCATAGGGGCTAGCTAGCCTCTTTCATCTCTCCAGATTCTCTCTTTCTCCTTTCTGTCCTGGACAAGACACAAGTTCTCTAGACTTTTGCCCACCTCTTCCAGGTATCCCTCCCCCAGCCCCCACCACCCCCTGATCCCAGAGTCAATCCCTAGAATAGCTCTTGCTCCTGCTGCTGCCACTGCTGCTCTGACTCCCTATATGAGTGGCTGGCCCCAGGTTTCTCCCGCCCCAGCTCTGGCCCTGGCTCCATATGGCCCTGTCTGAGCGGCTGGCCCCCTGCCCGGCGGCAACTCCACATTTCTGTTTCACCCCCCCTTTTTTTTTTCTCCTTCCCGGCGTTAACAAGAAGCAGATGTGGAGCTGCTGGAAGGGGGGTGGGGGGGTGGTAGGCTGGACCTCCAGCCAGACTGGGGGAAGGGGAGGGAGAGAGGCAGAAGGCCAGGGCCCGCCCCACACAGCCACCCTCACTCAGAGCCGCCACAGGGGCACAGCCTCATCATCCCAGAGGAACCAGTGAGTGAGGAATGGGGCAAAGAAGGTAGCAAGGAAATCCAAAAGAGTGGGGATCAAGGAGAGGTCTCTGAGGGGGCCAGGGAGAGGGGCTTGAGGAGGCAGACCCAAATAGGTAAAGAAGAACTGGCAGACTAGGTGCCTCTTCTGAAGAGGAGAGGAGAGGAGAGCAGAAAGAAGAGAGGGAGGAACAGAAAGAGGAGGGGGGAAGGATCAGGATAGGGGAAGGATAAGGAGGGGGCGTGAGGCTCTGAAAAAGCTTCTGGCAGGCAGGAAGCTGGGGTGGGGAAGGGGGGACAGGGGTTCTTTATCCTTCTGGGTGGAGGTAGCTCTTTCCTGAGGAGCGTCAGGATCCCCCTGGGACTGAGGCAGAAGCAGCCAGCTGGGCTGGGATGTGCAGCTGAGGCCGGGCACAGAGTGGAGCCTCCCCCAGCATGGCCCCCACCTCACTTTGGAGCTGTTGCCTCTGCTGCTTGCTGGCTGGGGCAGCCTGGGCTGCGAGCTACCCATCCCGGGGCTACAGTCTCTACACTGGGGCCCGGTCCCTCAGTCTTGGGGGACCACAGGCTCAGAGTGTCCACCGCCCAGCTAGTCGCCACAGGTAAGAGGCCCCACTGACCACCAGTCCCATCTACTCCAAAAGTACTTCTCTCCCAATTTTTCTGCCATCTCTACCACCTTTTCCCCAGAGGAATGAAACTGAGCCTGGGGTGGGGTAAGGGGTGGGACAAAAACTACATATCCAGACCATCCCGTGCATTCACTGACCTTCACCCAGTCTTGCCTGTCATGTTTATAAAGTTTGGGGTTTAGAAATAAACTTGATGTTTTGCTTGACTGCACATGTATAATCTATATCAAATTACTTCCTTCTCAAGAAAGGGGGGCAGGGTGAGGAAGAGAATTTGGAACTTAAAAAATGAATGTTAAAACTTTTTACATGTAATTGGAAAAAATATATTTTAAAATTTCACATTAGAAATAAACCTGACTGAATTGGTTAAAGGTAACCCAGAGACATAGCTCCCTAGCTCCCTACCATGGGCTCTCTGCTCTGGGACCACATCAGGCTTCGCTGCTTCCAGAGGCCCTACTTTACTGGGGCATCCTCACTCTCTAGCCTCTGGTTCCCCTAGCTCACTCATAGGCCTGGGCAACAGGGGCTATATATATAGTGAATACTCTGAAAGTTCACTGCACATAGTAGGGCAGGGAGGCCAGGACCAGAAAGAACAGTCCCTGCATTCATTTCTACCCTTTTGTTCCTTTTCAGTGACTCAGTTACCTCCCCTCCTCTTAATCTGTTACTGACCCTATTCTCCTTGCTCTTCTGACCCTGACTTGATTCTGTCACAGATCAGAGGCAATAGATGGGGGGTCAGGAATGTGGGACTACTAAAAACTGGAAAGGCTGTGGGCTCTGTGTGTGTGTGTGTGTGTGTGTGTGTGTGTGTGTGTGTGTGTGTGTATGTGTGTGTGTTGGAGGTGAAGGGGGGAGTGGGAAGGGAGTGGTGAATAACTACTAGTGAATGCCCCCATTATCCTTATCAGTCCTGGCCTGTGACCAGCAGAAAAAGGGAAAAGCCCTTACCCTTTTCCCCTGAAGGGCCTAGGGCAATATCCGGCAGGACAGATCTCATTCACATAAACAAACTCACGAAGAGAAACATACAGATATAAACACATGTACATACTCTGGCATTCATAGTTCTTATGAGGTGATAAACATTCAAAGTTCTAAAATTAAATGGTTCTATTTATAATTCTATGCCAATGAGCATTTATATGCAAATACACAGATTCCCAGACACATATGGCAACGCATATAGATAGACATATCTATACATAAGCAAATGGATACATACTCTGCCTCCTCTGTGCTCCCATCTATAATAGAAGTACTTTCTGGATGTCAAAAGGCACTAACTTCTCCTACTCTGTGCTTCCCCATTCTAAAAAGTTCTTCCATGACCCATTACTGATCAAGAAGGCATAAGGAGAGAGGCCAATGGACAAGGTCCTGCCTCTGTGCAGCTCCATCCTTCTGCCTTCCTCCTGGAGTCCTTGTTCCAGTGCTAAGGCCCTGATGGTTATGCCTGCAGGAACTGGTGTGCCTACGTGGTCACTCGGACAGTGAGCTGTGTACTGGAAGACGGGGTGGAGACCTTTGTCAAACCTGACTACCAGGCCTGCGGCTGGGGCCAGCCCCAGTGTCCCCGAACTATCACGTGAGTTGCCTGGGCCAGAAAATGGAGATTGGGGGTGGGAGACCAGACCAAGATGGCGAAACCAGGGAATTTGACTCAAGGCCAAAGAAGCGATATGGGACTGAGCCTGGAAGTGGAGGTCAGAGCCATTTAGAGTCAGTGGTGAGCTGGAAATATAGGCTGGAGAGACTGAGCTGAGAACCCACTCAGGGACATCTTGCTGCCCCCTTGTGCTGCTTTCTATTCTGTGAGACCAGATCTGGACTGAACCAGGGCACAGGAGGAAAAACCAGTGAAGGGTGGGTAAAGCTCACAGGCCCAAGATAGGCTCTTTTGCAGGGATCCGGGAATCACCTGGAGACTATGCCACATTTCCTCATAAGCCTAGTGGCTTAAGAAAAAAAGAAAAGCAGCCATCAATAGTACATGTTTACTGAACCAAATTCTGTGCTAAGTGCTCCTATGTACAAAAGCTGTATAAAGCTGAATCAACTCTCCTCAGAAAGCCAAACATACTCACAGAAAAAGATGACTAATGGTACAGGAAAGTCTATGATATGTCCAGCGTTTCCTTCTATTCCAACTTATCTCTCCCTTAGGTATCGAAGCTTCCTCCGCCCTAGATACAGAGTAGCCTATAAAACAGTGACGGACATGGAATGGCGGTGCTGCCAGGGTTTTGGGGGTGAGGACTGTAGTGAGGGGCCTACTCCAGCCCTGGGCACTGCCACTCCCCACCCTCGGCCTCATCTAGCCCGTCCCAATCTCTCGGGTTCCAGTGCTGGCAGTTACCTGAGTGGACTTGGAGGAGAAGGTAGGTATGAGGAATAAGAAGGGAAAAGAAGATGGAGTAGGCCAGGTAACTGGAGGCAGGGCCATTACACCTGAAAATAGAAAAACATTTTTTTAAGTAGGGGTAAAATGAACCTGATAGGCATTAGTCTTCCTCAAAGTCTCTCTACCCCAGTCTGAAATCCCAGAAGCAAACAGCCGTCGTGTGTGTGTGTGTGTGTGTGTGTGTGTGTGTGTGTGCGCGCGCGCTAATCAGGGAGGAAAAGCAATTCCCCTTTAGTGGGTGAGGGGCAATCTGAAAGAGCACACACTGGATCTATGGGGATAAATATTCTCATTGGCCAGAGTCCCTTGTGGGTGACACAGATTACCCTTATAATGAGAATGTCTCCTACAAAGAGTCCATAGGAAGACATACTAACTTCCCAACTCTAATGAGTTGGTCTGCAGAGACTCCAAGTCTTTGCATGCACATAAGACTACAAGATACAATGTGGCCTTTGGAGACCTTAGGTCCCATGATACAACATTCTGCTTTGAGCATCTCTCCTTATACATGATGGTCTTCTCAGGCTGAGCTTTATTTCCTTTCCTCTTAATAATAATTATTATTAACTTTCTGATGTACATCCTACCTAACAAAAACAAATCAGGAAACCTTCTATGAAATGCACGCCTTTATTTTTCTATTTCTGGAAGATGGGGAGAAAAAGATGTTCCGTCATGCCTGACTCCTGATGACCCTATATGGGGTTTTCTTGGCAAAGATACTGGAGTGGTTTGCCATTTCCTTCTCCAGTGGATTAGGCAAAAAAATGCTAAGTGATTTGCCTATGGTCACACAGTGAGTGTCTGAGACTTGATATGAATGAACTCAGGTCTTCCTGAGTCTTAAGCCCAGTTAGGCAGAGCTGTCTGCTGAGCCAATATTGAGCCTTGATGAGGTGTCTATATTCACCTGGAAAAAAGTTGGGACTAGAACAGAATTATTGATTTTCCTTCTCCAGCCTGTTTGGTTACAATACCCACTTTAACTCGTTTTCTAGGTCCTGGGGACTCTGAGAAGTTAAAGCAACTAGAGGAAAAAGTACAAAGCATGTCAAAGGAGCTACAAGGGCTCCAGAGTACCCTGCAGGGACTGAGTGGGCACCTGGCTGAGGATATCCAACAGGCTGTGGAGAAGGCATTTAATGGAAGACGCCCACCCGCTGATGCAGCTGCCCAGCCTGGGGTGCAGGAGACCCTCAATGAGATCCAGCACCAGCTGCAGCTATTGGATAATCGCATCTCCACCCATGATAGGGAACTAGGTCTGTTCCACCACGGAGGTGGTGCTCTGGGCCCTGACCTGGCCAACCAGTCTCCAGCAGAGAAGCTGCTTCAGGAGCTGGAGCAGAGGCTCCGGGAATCCTGCTCCAGCTGCATGGATGGACTGGATGACTTCCGAAGGCAATACCAAGAGGACCAGGAACGCCTCCATGAGCTGGAGAAACTCCTCAGTTCTGTGGAGCAACAGCAGAGGGAAGCGAGGGAGGAGCTGCACCAGCGGCTGTCAGGGGGCTGGGTGCCTTCTCTGAGCTGCTGTGCTCCCGAGCTAGGCCAGAGGCTGGGGGATGTGGAACGTCGGCTGGACGTGGTAGCTGGCTCTGTGCATGTGCTGAGTGGTCGGAGAGGGGGAGAGCTCGAGGGTGCAGCTGGGCAGGGAGGCCATCCCCCTGGCTATACCAGTCTGGCCACTCGCCTCTCATGGCTGGAAGATCAGTTCAATTCTACCCTGGGCCCATCTGAGAAGGTGGAAGGTGGCTACACTGTCCCGGGAGGCCTGGGCCACTGGTTTCAGGGAGCCAAGGGGCAGCTCAATAGGCTAGAAAGAAGACTGGCCAACTTGAGCCAGGAACTAGACTCCCGGCTCCATGTGCTAGAGGAGCGGGTGGAAGGGGCTGTACAGGCTTGTGGGCAGCTCTGCACTGTTTACCCAGGGACCCAAGATTCACAAATCAGTGCTATCCTCAGTGACTTGGAACGGAGAATCCTGGACAATGAGGGTCAGCTGAGGCTGGTGGGTTCTAGCTTACACAAGATGGGGGTAGCTGGAGAGGCTTTACAGGCAGCTCTGGATGGACTGGAAGGGGAAATGGGGCGGATGAGGGACCAGCTGGGTGTGCAAGGTGAAGGGCCTGGGGACTTACTACTTCAGTTGAACCAAACAACTGGGAGGCTGACCCAGTTGGAGGAGAGGATACAGGCTAGAGGAGGGGATTGCCTGGGCTGCAGTGAACTTCAGGAGGAGTTAAACCGGTTAAGAGAAGGAGTAGAGCACTGTTCCTGCCCTTTGTTGCCCCCAGGAGACCCTGGTAGCAGTGCAGGAGTTGGGGGACCTGGGCGGGGCCCACTGGATGGGTTCAGTGTTTTTGGGGGCAGCTCAGGTGCAGCTCTTCGGGCAATGCAAGGGGAACTCTCAGAGGTCATCCTCACCTTCAGTTCCCTCAATGACTCATTAAGGGAGTTACAGACGGCAGTGGAGGGCCAGGGGTCAGACCTGGCTGACCTGGGGGTCACCAAGGATAGGATCATCTCTGAGATCAATCGACTACAACAGGAGGCCACAGAGCATGCAACAGAGAGTGAAGAACGACTGCGCATTCTAGAAGAAGGGCAAACTCAAGTTGGACAGTGCCCAAACCTTGAGGGACGACTGACCCGGATTGAAGGCATATGTGAGCGACTAGACACAGTGGCTGGAGGATTGCGGGGGCTTCGAGAGGGGCTTTCAAATCATGTGGCTGGCCTCTGGGCTGGCTTAAGGGAAACCAACAGCACTAACCAAAACCAAGCCGCCCTGCTGGAGAAACTGCTGGGTGGTCAAGCTGGCCTTGGCCGAAGGCTGGGAGCCCTCAACAGCTCTCTCCTTCTTTTGGAAGAACAGCTACATGAGCTCAGCCAAAGCGACCTTTCTGGTAAGAACCCTTTGAGAAAGGGATGGAGGGGGAAGGATGTAACTGTTTGGGAGGGGGGTTCCTTTTCCCTGAGGTCCCTTGTATCTACCTCATCTCTCATCTGTATCTCCTATCCTCCCCAACTCCCCTTGAACTGGCTACCCTTCTTTTAGAAGTGCTGTGCCAGAGTCCCAGCCTCTACCCTTCAGGCATTCATTTCAATGTGACCAACATTTATTGCGCTTCTTAAACAAATAAACAAAAAAAACCCTTTCCTCAAGAAATTTACATTCTAGTGGGAGGAATGACATGGACACAAATAAGCAAATGCAAAAAATATACGAAGTAATTCTGAGGGAATCAGGAAAGGTGTCATATAGAAGAGATCTCATGTAGAGAAAGGTGGCACCTGAGCTGACTTGAAGGGAGGGTTCCCAAGACATGGAGGTGAGAAGGAACTACATAAGTATGTGGACAGCCTGTGTCTTTGCAGACAAGAGAGAAACACCATCTACAGTGAATAGCAAGGTGGCAACTTTGGCTGATCCTTGGGCTATGTGCAAGGTGAAAGTAGCCTAGAAAAACGTAAGGAGCCAGACTGTGATGGGCTTTAAATGCCAAAGCTAAGAGAAGCAATAGTCACTACAACTTCTTGAACAAAAGAATGGCAGGTCTTTTTTTCCTTAAAGCAACGGGGGTTAAGTAACTTGCTCAAGGTTACACGGCCAGTCATTATTTATGTGTAGGTGCTCATTTTCCGAGGCCAGAACTGATCCTGGGTCCTTCCGACGCCTGGGCCAACGTTCTTACTGCACCACCTAGCCGCCCTCAATTTTGTGGAGTGGCAGGTCTTTAAGAATATCACTTTGACAGCTTGGTGGAGGATGGATTGAAGAAGAAAGTGATCATTTTGGAGATTAATTAGGGTGCTGCTACAATTGTAGAGGTGATGGATCGGAACTATGGTAGTGGCTGTGTGAATGGAGAGAAGGAACAGATATGAGAGAAATGATGGTGGTAGAATTAGCAAGACTTGGCAACTGATTAGATATGGCAGGTAAGGGAAAGTATAAACAAGTATGGTTTTCAGACTGAAAAAATTGGGTCACTGGAAGGATGGTGGTACCCTTCATAGAAATGTGGAGATTTTACAAAAAAGAAAAAAGAAATGTCGAAGTTTGGAAAAGTAATAAGTTCATGGGGAAATAAAATGAGTTTCATTTTGGACATGTTAAGTTTGAGACATCTACAAGACACTACTGCAGCTGAATATGTCCAGCAGGCAGTTGATGATTTGAGATTGGAGTTCAGAAAGAGATTAAAAACTATATACTTAAATTTTGGAGTCATTTGCATAGAAATGATAGTTGAATCCATGGGAGCTGATGCAATTACCAAAACAGTGTAGAGACAGAAGACAAAAGGGTCCAGCACTGAATCTTCCTGGGTATACCCCATGCAAAAGGAAAGGGAAATGGATTAAGATCCAGCAAAGGAGATTAAAAAGGAGTCAGTCAAGAAAACCAGGAGAGAAACAACATTAAAAAAAAAAAAACAGGAAGAGAATCCAAGAAGACAGAGAAGTTCAATAGGGTCAAATGCTGCAGAGAGTTGGAGATAGGTTACAATCGACACTAAGGGGATTAGCAATTCAAAAATTAATAGTAATCTTAGAGCACTTCCATTCAAGTGTACATTGGTGGGGAGGGGGCAGGGATGACCAAGCCAAACTATAAGGAGTCCAGAAATGAATGGAAGGAGAGAAAGTGAAAGGATTAAGATTCGACTTTCCCCCTAGGAATTTAGCCATGGAAGGGAGACAAGATATAGGAGGATACCATGAAAACATAGCAAAGGTTTTTTAAGAATGAAGGACATCTGGACATGTTTGTGGGTAGCAAAGGAGTTGGCAGACAATGAAAGACTGAAGAGTATATAAAGAGAAGGATAATTAAAGGGGCAAGGACTGAGAAGTGATTCAATGGAATGGAATCAAGCAGGGGTTGGGGGATGGGGCTTGGAGGAGAAGGTAATAACCTCAAACCACCTCTTGTATCAGATCTAGTGACACAGATTGTAGTAGTAGGCAAGCAGTCAAAAAGTCTGTCTATATGTAACTGAAAATCAGCTCATGTGCCATCTTGAGCCTGTGTGGACTAGATGTGGTATGTAGGTTGAGCATCCCTAATCATCACATACTTCTCACTCCTCAGTCTGCATAGGCTATGCCTTTCCTGTCTCCCCCTTGGCTACCTCCAGACCACTTCTCAGCTCTGGTCTCTCTAGCTCCTATCTCCTCCTTCCCTTTGCAACCCCTCCCATTGTTTCACTTCACTCTAGCTTCATTCTTACAGGGCCAGCAGGGGAGATTGGGCCACCAGGCCCTGCTGGAAAGCCAGGGCCTCCAGGCCCTGTGGGACCCCCTGGACCACCTGGCAAAGATGGCAAAGAAGGACCTATTGGACCACCAGGTGTGTGACATTTCATTCAAAATTTGTTTGACTTAGATAGCAGCCAATCTATAATTTTTCTAGCTATTATGTAGCAGAGAAGAGAATTCAGTGGCTTAGGCCATTTTAAGGCATCCTAATGTTTGGCCCCAGAAGGCAGAACTAAGAAGAGTGGGTAGAAATTACAGGGAGGTAGATTTTGGCTCAATATGAGGAAAAACTTTCAACTAGGGCTTTCCCAAAGTAGAATGGGCAGCCTCAAAAGACAGTAGTGTCCTTTCTATAATGCATGGATCATCTAGGTACCTCCTATTTACATATACACCTGGGGGGGTGGAGTATGTGTATACAAACACCTTTTAATGGATGAGCTTAATAAACACTTGTTGATTGAGTAGGGTTTTTTGGAGGTCTTCAAACTGGGTTGAATGTTCCATTTCTCAGGATGCTGTTGAAGGGATTCATGCTTCATGCATTCTGTAAGATGCAGCTTGGTATAACTGAAAGGGCATTGCATTGGGTATCATGACTGGGAATTCACATCTCCACTCTGCCATTCTTAGCTATGTGACACTGAACAAGTCACTCAACCTTTCTGAGCTTCACAGAACATTGACTTTGAAAGTTGGAAAGGACCTCAGCAGTCATCTAGTCCAACCCAGATACAAAAGGAATCCCTACTATAACTTACCCAATAAGGTGTCATCCAACCTCTGCTTGAAGACCTCCACTGAAAGGAAAACAGTTCTCATTATTAGGAAGATTTCCTGATATCAATCTAAATTTGCCTCCTTGCAACTTGTACCCATTGTTTCTGATTTTACCCTCTGAATCTAAACAGAACAAGTCTAATCCCTGCTCCAAATGACAACTCTTCAAATACCTGAAGAAAGCTATCATATTCCCCCCACTAAATCTTTTCTTCTTCCTTCAACTGAAAGTAATTTTCCTCTTCTAAAAATGAAAGAGTTAGATTAGATGGCCTCTATGGTCCTTCTAGCTCTACACCTGTGATCTATCCAATCTGGATATTCTTTGAGCCAACTAAATAACAAGCAAATTCATATTATTTTTGTATTAATGACAACCTCCCCTGAGGCCTCATTGTATTGAGGCAAGGACCCTGAATTCTTGAAGCTTCTACCAGTAGAACAAAGCTTCTGACAAACCCTGTAAAGCTGAGGACAATTTGATTTGGTGCAGATTTCCCATGTCTGTCTTTCAAGGCTCAACCTGGCTGATGTAAAGAGTCTCTTCACTATGTTGGCTAAATACAAATTTGTGAGTTACTTTACTCCTGAGTACCATCTACTATGTTATTCAGTCAGCAGGTATTTATTAAGCTCCTAGAACTGTTTAAGATAAAAAAGAGACAAAGATAAAAACAAAAGCATCCCAAACCTAGAGGAAGAGATAATTTATGAGTCATAGAGAGGTTGCAGCCTGGGTTAGTAGAGGGAGCACCCACACTAGGAAAAAAAAATCACAGACTTGAAGTCTGGAAGCATGACTTAGGTTGTTGGAGAAGGAAAGATTCTTCAAGAGAGTTAAAAGATGGAGGACTAGGAATTTTCAATCTGGAAAGGAAAAAACTGGAACCCCTACCTGTCTTCCCCAGTTATTCTGCTTAGGCCAGTAGTAGTTGTGTTATTCTTTGTTGAATAAATGAACTTATGTTTAAATGCTGCTCCTAATTAGTACATCTCCTTCTCCTACAGGTCTCCCAGGTGAACAGGGTATGTATTCTTTTTGTAGGCAGCTTCTTCCCTTTCGACAGCAAGTCTTTCCTTCAAGGGGGAACAATTCAAGGAAGGGCTAAAAATAGAATCACAATTTAACGGAGTAGAATTGAGCTGGTAGAGAAGAGAGTGATGTTGGTATGAAATCAGTACCTTAGCCCTGGTGCCCACTTTACCGCTTCCCCACTCCCAGGTTTGGAAGGAGCAGCAGCAGCTCCCGTACCTCGAGTGTCTTTCTCAGCCGCGCTGAGTTCACCTCGTACAGAACCAGGCACAATTCCCTTTGACAAGGTCTTACTCAATGATGGAGGTTACTATGACCCAGAGACAGGTAAGGGGAGGATGGGGGGGAGGGTCAGGGAATGCTTGAGTAGGGACGGGGTGTTTGTTGATTTCAGATGATTGTGGCAGGCTGGGAATACTACTGACCCCACGTTTGCCCCGAAGTCCTGAAGTAGAGTTTTCCCCGTAGGGGCTTCGATCAGTTTTTCTGTCCCATTAGTAGTCCTTCCCCTTGCTGACCCTGTCCTTCTCTCCCTGTCCCTCTGACCAGGCATATTCACAGCGCCCCAGGCTGGCCGCTATTTGCTGAGCGCAGTGCTCACCGGGCACCGTCACGAAAAGGTGGAGGCCGTGCTGTCCCGCTCCAACCAGGGCATAGCCCGCATCGATTCAGGCGGCTATGAGCCCGAGGGGCTCGAAAATAAGCCCGTGGTGGAGAGTCAGCCCAGCTCGGGCGCCTTGGGGGTTTTCAGCCTGATTCTGCCCCTGCAGGCTGGAGACACTGTCTGCATCGACCTCGTGAGGGGGCAGCTGGCGCACTCGGAGGAGCCGCTGACGCTCTTTAGCGGAGCCCTGCTCTATGAAGACTTGGCTTATGAAAACGACTAGAGCGGCCCAGGCGCCCGACACCCCAAGAAGGCTTAGCCTTGGCCCGGCCGTCAGGGTGGGGGGAGAAGGCGCGGGGGAGGGCGGGCTGCGGCAGGGGGGCTGCCTCACGGGGAGGGGGACCTTGGCCCCCGCCCACTCCTCTCCCCTCCCCAGTGCCTGCGTTTACTTGGCCCAAGGCCACCAACACAGTAGAGACATCTCCCAGACTGGCCAGCACAGCCTCCAGCGCCCATGACCTTGGACCATACCCCCTGCCTCTCCGGGAATCCAGGAACTCTGCCCTTAGGCAGAGCTACCACCCACCGCACGCGTGGACCCGGGGCTGGGCCACCTGGGCCACCTGGGCCACCCTCCTGCCCCACCTCCCCACCCCCGGGCGGCCGAGGTACCGCCCCCTCCACGACCCCGCCCCCTCGTGCCTCCCCCCCACTAAACTATTCAGGAATAAAGACTTTTTTTTTTTTTTTAAGAAAAGCAACCGGGTCCTGACTCACGTACTAGGGTGGCAGAGGGGCAGTGGAGGGAGGAGCCGAAGGGAGGGCTTTGTCCGTGGCTGTGGGCGGCAGGGCGACCCTGGGTTACGCGGGGTCAGGTAGCGCGGACGCTTGCTGTCCGGGGTCCTGATCCGCTCCGAGGCCCGGGTGTCGGGCTATGGGAAAGGCTCCCCAGGGCTGCTGGGGATGTCGGAGATGCTCACCAGGGGGCGCCTAATGCCTCGTGGACCTTCCTCCGGGGATCACGTGGGCCGCGGAAGCGGGTGTTTGTTTTCTCACGTGGGGTGCGTGCCCTGCTGTGATTGGAGGAAGACCTAGGGGGCGCGGGTCGGGACTGAGGAACCGGGGTTCGTAGGCTGTAGCCGTGCTCTGGCAAAGCGCTTGGCCTTCGCCTCGGCTTTTTCCTACCCAGGAGGGACTGGCCAGAGAGTGCAGCCGAGGCCTGGGGCCTCCTGGAGAGGGGCAGAGGCCAGGAGGTGTTGGGTTAGGGGAGGAGCTCCCGGGGGGCGGAGCCGGGGAAACCCCGGCGTTAAGAGAAGGTGCAGGAGGCTGGAGGCTAGAGCATCGCCGAGCTCATGGAAGAGAAGCAGATCCTGTGCGTGGGGCTCGTGGTGCTCGACATCATCAATGTGGTGGAGAAGTACCCAGAGGAGGACGCGGACAGCAGGTAAAAGGTTCGCGTCGGCCCACGCCTGCCGCTTCTCCCCTCACTGGGAGGGGGAAGCCCCCCGGTGTCGGGCGGGGGATGGAGGGGGGCTACGTGCAAGAACGAGGACCTGGAGAGGCGAGCCTGTAGGGGTGACCAGGGACGCTGGGGTTGTCTGATGGACTGAGCATCTTTTTGCCCAAGGTGGTTGTTTCCTTGAACTCGAAATTTTCTAGTCCTTCGCTAGGATTGCAGTAGGGAGACCCCCGAGTAGTCACTCTGGCTTTGGCCGGTTGCTTTCGGATGAGAGGCCACAGGGTGTCTTTGAATGTGTCCTGAAAATACGTTTGACTTGATTGTGCATGTATAACCTATAGCAGATTGTTTGCTGCTTTGGGGAGGGGAGAGGTAAGGGAGGGATGGAGAAAATTTTGGAACGCCAAATCTTATGAAAATGAATGTTGAAAACTATCTTTACATGTAGTTGTGGGAAAAAATCCTACAAAGTTTTTTTAAAAAGTGCCTTGAACTGGGAGTCACTAGACAGTTAAACTTGAACAAGTCACTGTCCTCTGCACCTCAGTTCCCTCATCCGTAAAATAAGGGAGGTGAACTAAATGACCTTGAAGATCTCTTTCATTTCTAGGACCCTGAGACAGTCAACCAAACTCTTGATTTTTGAGGTTCCTGTATCTTTGCACTCAGGGTTTTGATAGAAACACAGAGAAACTGTGGGTGGGTTCTGCTTGGAGCTCTGGCACAAGATAGTTATAGGAAGACTGTGTTCTTTTCGACACTTGAGGCCTGAATACCTTATAGAAGAGTGACCATTTGGCCCCATTAGAGAGGGTAGACCCATCTCTGAGGAATTTACCAACTAGGCAGTTAGCAGAAATGATCTCCTGGACCTCTTTTGTCCAATGCCATTGTCACTTTCAGTATAGAATCCCAGAACAGCTCTCCAGAGAAGCATGGTGCCTTAGAAAGCATGGGTTTGTAGGAAACGTAGGTTTAAATTATCTAACTTTTCTGGACCTTCATTTCCTCATCTGTAAATTGAGAAGATTGAACTAGATATCAAGTTCTTGTCAGTTCTAAATTGATGATCCTATGATTAGTCTGTCCTCAAACCGGCCTAGGTGTATCTGTCCCTGTCCAGAGAGAGAGAGAAAGAGATCTCAGAATAAGATTCCAGAACCTTTTTTTTTCTTTTTAATGTTAATTCCCTCCTTAACAAGCCTGGTATTTTCAGAGGATAATGAACACTAGACTTGGGGGTCAGGAGACCTAGGTTACCAAGACACTGACTATAACCTCTCAATTTCTTTTTCTGCAAAATAGAGATTATTGTTATAAGGAGAAAATGTAAAGTGTTTTGAAAATAAAAGGCAATCTTCAAACAATATAGGCAATATTCTCACTAATCTAAATCCCTTCAAATGCAATTTGAACTTGTGTTCTCTTGTTCAGTCTTCTGTGAAGACAGAGAACTACTGGTCACTATCTTCCATCTGATAACATTTTGTAAATTTAACTCCTTACATGTGGGTCACCTTTCAACCTTTTCATCTACAAACTAAAAAATTACTGTTCTTAGGCTATAGTTTCTAATCTTAAATATTTTAAACTTTGGTGTGTGTATATATATATATGTATATATATATATATACGTATATATATATATATATATATATATACATATATATATATATTCCTCCAAGGAAAAAGTTATTTATTTAATTGTAAATTTGACACCTTTGCTTTTTTTGAAGTTGTTTTGACTCTTTCTATCCACTGAGGTTGATGCAGTTACCAGAAAGGCGAATGTTACAATCCAGTTGTAGTTTTGTTCATGGAAGGATGTGGCTTATCATATGTGGAAGAAAATAAGGGAAAGTGAGGACAGTCCAAACAGACCAGATTATTGAGTTTCTGATTATCACACTTTATGTCAGTAGAAAGCATGCAACAAATTTTTCCGCGTGTGCTAGGGGAAACTGATGCTAGAGTCCATGGAAGAATGTGTTGAGCCCAACTGCATTAGGAGCTATAGTAAAAGTAGAGAGCTGAGCCCTTTTCTGTGGTTAACTTCACCCCTCTTGTCTGGTAAAAGATTCATTTGTTCAAAGTGCATTCATTAAACGTCTGCTGTGTTGCAGGTGATGCTAGGTGCTGGAGCTATAGAGACAAAAATGGAACAGTCTCTTTTTTCAGAGAGTAAGGATGGGGTGTGTGGGCTTACTGTTCTAGGTTTTGGAGATAATAGTGGTCCTCATTTTGCTTTTAGGTGCCTGAACCAACGATGGCAGCGTGGTGGCAATGCCTCCAACTCCTGCACCATCCTTTCCCTCCTAGGAGCTCCTTGTGCTTTCATGGGCTCGTTGGCTCCTGGTCACGTTGCTGAGTGAGTATGGAGAAAACCCGACCTATTAGGAAAGTTAGCCACTATGGTACCAGTGGAGGGAGATATATTACTGAAGCTCCTTGTAGAGGAGAGGGAAAAAATGGTCCCTAAAGAGTGGCTATGGGTTCTGCTCTCTCAAAGATTTCAATTGCTATTTCTGGACCTTAATCTCATTTTTAAAATGAAGAAATTGAATTAAATAATGTCTAAGTTCCATCTGTAGCTTTTAAGTGGGGAGGGGAGGTAGGAGAAAAAGTGACCCTGTATGAGGTTTTAGCTCCAAGAATGTTTAATTAGAGTTTTCTGCTTATTAAGGCTTTATTTCCAGAGATATCTGCCTTTGCCTTTGCTTGTTACCTTGGCTCTTCCCCAGTGCTGGCTTTTTCCTCCTGTTTTCCATTTCTTTCCCCCCTTTCAGACCAATCAACATATTTTTATACCATTTTTAAAGTTATCTTTAACTAATAGAATGGAAGCTTTCTGTAGCAAGGACTTAAGATTTTTGTCTCTGTATCACCAATGCCTAGTACCACACTTGGTATGCAGTAGGCACTTAATAAATTATCGTTGCAATGAATACTACCCTGGAATGAATATTTTACTCATGGAATAGGGTAGAAAGAACCTTAGGAGCTCACTCTTTCCTTTCATTATGCTTCCTGGGTGTGAATATCTGTGAAGAGGCCAAGGGGAAAAACAAAGGCAGTTTTTCAGGATGGTTCATATTTGCTAAATACATATTTAGTTTATCCTGCTGCTGAATATTCTGAACCACTGAAAGAGAAGGAACCACTGTCGAAGGTCACCCACAAAGTACATAGTAAAGCTGTAACTATAACTTCTACATCTCCCCAGTGTCAGTTGACCATTACTTCAGCATGTGGTCCTTTGTCAGGCATTGCAAGTACCCAAGAGCCCTTTGACCCTAGGCTCTGCAGATTCAGCGAGTGTTTATCAGGAAGGTGAGGCCCAAACTTTGCCCATTGTGGGGAGCAGGGCAAACTGTCAGGTTACTGAGCTGTGGTACACCAGCCCTTTGTACCCCCAGTGTAATTGAAATGTTCATCTCAGTAGGGATCCCAGTACTTTGGATATGATACCACGTGCATGAGATGACCTGGAAAATCTTAAATGGGGAAGTGAATTCAAGGTTTCAACTTGCCATATTCCAAAGCTAATTTCTTTTTTTCCTTTTCTTTTTTTTTTGGAGGGGGGGAAGCAGGACAATTGGGGTTAAGTGACTTGCCCAAAGTCACACAGCTAGTTAGTGTGTCACGTGTCTGAGGCCGGATTTAAACTCAGATCCTTCTGACTCCAGGGCTGGTGCTCTATTCACTGCACCACCTAGCTGCCCCTCCAAAGCTAATTTCTTACCAAACCTTTAAGTTTAGAGCCAGGCTCATTCTAACTGTTGGAGCTTCTGGGGGTTCCTAGAAAATCCTGAAGATCAGAAAAGATCCAAAGCCCCTTGCGGGCTAGAGAAGGGCTTACAACCAGTCCCTCAGACTAGAAGACCTGGTCTGGACCTCCTAGTACCACTTCCAATTGGACAGGAGTTTTGAAGCAGATGATACTAAGTGGCCTCAGTAATGCAACTAGTTTAGTAGCTACCTGCTTAAAATGTGTGTGTGTGTTGGAGGGGAGGTTGCCAATATTACCAAGCACTGTACAGGAGAAGGAAGAAACAGCAACCCCATAGAGAGCTGGTGCCTCCTAGAAGGATATGGTAGAGAAGGAAATGGAAATGAAGAGAATCCTGGAATTTGTAGGACTTGAAAGGGACTTTATGGTACAGAACCACAGGCAGGATTTTTGTATTAATGAGACATAACACAACACAAAAATATCAGCCACTGGGCATAGGGGAAGTTCCTACTGGGACCTGAGTATCCCAAAATGGAGTGGCAGTGTCCTGCCAGAGTACCATCAGGGTGTTCATGTGGATTCAAGCTGGGGAACAAAGTATCACTTCGATCATTAATCATTAATTCTGCTCAGGTTTTGGCACAGAGCAGGACAGTGACAGTTCCTATTGGCTCAGAAGGACATGAGGCATAGATAGAGTGCTGGGCCTGGAGTCAGGAAGACCTGAGCTCAGATGTGGTCTTACCACATCTTACCAGCTGTGTGATCTTGGGCAAGTTAACTTCTGTTTGCCTCAGTCTCCTCTTCTATAAAATGAGGATCATCATAGCACTTAACTCCCAGAGTTGTTGTAAGGATCAAATAAAATAACAATTGTAATGTGCTTAGCACGGTGCCTGGCACCTAGTAAGCGCTATGTAAATGTTAGCTATTACTTTTTTGAAATGTCTCTGGGCCTTAGTTTTTTATTTTGTAAGATGAAGTTTGGATAGACAATCTCCCTTTGGTCTCCCTTTGGTATTCTTTGGTCTTATGATTCTCTATTCTATAGCAACTAAAGGAAGAGTTCAGATTTTGTTTTGTGTGAGGTCCCCTAAAGAAAGTTGTACTGACAACCTTCCCCATACACATATTTTGTTCCTTCCTGCCTCTTACATGACCTGGGGTGGTTCCAGGGTCAGGGGTTAGGCTTCCTTCCCCTTCTCTTTGTCTCTGCTGCATGCTCTCCTAGCCTTCACCTGCTTTCCAGGGCCCCAGGTGTTTCTGTCACCTCCCCTCCTACCCCCAGGCCCTTTGTCAAACTGCTCCCCAGTGTGGTACTCCCCCCACACCTGGCAGCTTTGTCTTGGATGACCTTCGTCGATACTCTGTGGATCTGCGCTACACAGTCCCCCAGCGTGTGGGATCCGTCCCTATCTCCACTGTCATCATCAGTGCAGCCACTGGCAGTCGTACCATCCTGCACGCTAACAGGTGTGTACATCTGTTCCCATCAACAAAGATGTGCCCAGGACTAGGCCAGGACTCTTTTTTGACCAGACGGTACCCCAGGTGTTCTAAGGCATGCTTCCAGTACCATGGGAGGGCCATGCCATTCATAGGCTCTAACCTGTGTCTCCCCCTTCCCCCTACATCCCATGACCTCATGCTCCACCCCAAGCTTCCTGGTGACTGACTTTAAGTATCGGGGCGTGGACGTGTCGCAGGTGGCATGGCAGAACAAGGGCGAAACACCTTGCTCCTGCTGCATCGTCAACAAGTCTAATGGTTCCCGTACCATTGTCCTCTATGACACGTAAGGCTAGTCCCTGGTACAACCTACCAATCAGCTCCTCTTTCTTCCCTCACAGACCAATGTGGGCATCTCTGCTGTCCACTTCTTGGTCTTTCCCATTGTTTGTAATTGCCCCTACTATGAGCCAGAAAGTGATTTTGAATCATCTCTAATTAGGGTAAAGTTGGGTGGTGGAGGCAGGGGTAAGCTGATGTTGCTAAACCTGGTGGTTTGGCCTTTGCTTAGCATCAAGGATAGATGGGCACTTAAGTAATTTAATCTGTATTCTGATTCCTTCATAATTAGCTAATCAGCCCCTGAATTTGGATAAAGAAAAATTATCTTAAAACGAGATGGGTTTGGGGGAGGGGTGTAAATGTAACAGAGGGCAATGTGCCCATCCAATTTGGGAGAGATCAGCCCATTCCCCTCATTCTCAGTTGCCAAGACAAGTCCCAGAACTGTGTTCCCTGCATCCTGATACCCAGTTGAGACTGGAATGCCCATAGAGAGAACTTTAATAGAAGAGACCACGTTTTATCATTGTGCTTGGCACAGAGGGTTCTGGAGGCAGAGGCATTATCCCTTCCTTGGGCCTAGTACTGGCTTCCAGTAATTGCCTCAAGATCCCCAGGACTGGAGAATGAGAGCTGTCCTGTAGGCTGCCTGGTTTAGACAACAGCTGCCTTAGAGATAAGAGAAAGTCTCTCTTCTCTTAAGCTCTACCTTCTAGGAGGGTGGACTGACTATGGATAGGATTATATTAGTTGTTAATATCTAGAGCCAAAGAATATCCTCCAACTCTTCTTTCCTCACCCTATTCTCCAAAATGTATCCAAAAGTGTTGGGGAGCAGTATGAGACCCTGGGCTGAGCAAGGGTTAGGTAGGTGGAGATTCAGAGACTCTCATAATTGAGGTCACTTATACCTATCCAGAGCCCATCATATGTGTCATACCTGAGGGATAGATGGGGTAATGAATCATATCTTCCTATCAGAACAACCCATGCTCAGGGCCCCAGGGACAGTCAAATATTAACTTAGACCCTCTTACCTGAAGATGAGCTTTAACCGATGCCTAGGTAACCTATAAACAGATGGCCATCCATTTCAGGGACTCTCCAGTCCCTAATAGGTCCTCCCTCAGAGAGCTAGATATGATCTTTGGGAACCTCTTAAGATGCCTGGTTTACAATTCAGAACACTGCATTCTGAATTTAATGCCTTATATGGGTAAATTCCAGCACAGATGTAGGGATCATCCCATCTTGTCAGAAAGGTTCAACATAACGGATTTTCTCCACTACCTCATTCTTGAACATACCTTTTTGGAGAGAGTCTGATCTTTCAGCAGTATGCTGTTGATTAAATTTTTTTGGCTGTTCTGTAATGCAGCACTAGGGCTGGGAATTAGGGTAGAAGACCGGAGCCTTCTGGCTTCTCTGAATATTCCACATACCACCTCTTCCTCCCTTCTATTCTTTGCTCACTATCCAGAAACTTGCCAGATGTTTCAGCAAAGGACTTTGAAAAGGTTGACCTGAACCGGTTCAAGTGGATCCACTTTGAGGTAAGCCCTACTCAAGTCTTTAGGGACTCAGATTGACACTTTGCTTTCTTCCATTCTTCTATTCTTTCCCAAAAACACAGACCCAGGGACTTTCTTGTCTGCTGGCCATTTATTGTCTGTGTCTGTCACCTGTGGTGAAGGCTAACTAGCCTTGAGTCTTGGATTCCCTAGGGACCAAGCATGAGATTATTAGGAAATACATCTTTAAAAGCCTCATATGTTGAGTCTCAAATCAGTGAAACTTGAGTTTGGACAGTCAGGTAAGGTTTGCCAGGGGAAGACTTTTGATTATAGACTGATATCTGGCTGCTTGTTTTTATGTTGGTAGGAAGAGCAAAGAACCCAGAGCTGGTCTTAGTTGATACCCATGCGGCCTAGCTCCTTTGTTGAGGCCTGCTAGGGCTCATCCTGCCATACTTGGCAGCCTTTTGAGAGCTGGTGACAATCATCCTATGATCAGATTGGAGTTCTAGGCCAGTTGCCCTGCCCTCCTATCCTGATCCTCCCTCCCTCAAGGGTTCCTCTTAGACAGTTTGTCACTGGTTGGGACATGCTAGTGTTTGGTGCCCTGAGATCTGAAGTTGGAGATTCTCAAGGGAGAGTAGTCTGATATCCTCTCCACTATTTCTCTCCCTATCCAGGGCCGGAATCCATCCGAGCAGGTCAAGATGCTGCAGCGAATAGAGCAGCACAACAAGAGGCTTCCCCGAGAGCAGCAGATCAAGGTCTCTGTGGAGGTGGAGAAACCCAGGGAAGAGTTATACCAGCTCTTTGCCTACGGGGATGTGGTGAGTGCCTTAGGAGACCAGTCAGGAGGTTCCACCATGACCTGTGCCAGCACCAAGTTCTCCCTACATCCTCTGCTGCTGGGAGCCCAATCCCATCCTTACAGGTGCCCTGGTAACACCATCATCCTGCAGACAGACCCTGGGAGATAGAGATAGAGGACAGGGGGTTGGATTTGGAGTCAGAAAGACCTGCATTGGTTCAGATCCAGCCCAGTAGGATGTGTGACCCTGGACAAGCCACTTACATCTTTTGGCCTCAGTTCTTCATCTATAAAATAAGAAGGTTGGACTAGAGTCTCTAAGGTACTATACCCTCCAGCTCTAAATCTGTGGTCCTGTGATTTTATGATCCTGCACTGTTTGGGAAAGGGAGAGCCAGAGGAGGAAAAGCAGGGACCAAACAAATCCCAGACCCTGACCCCCAGGTTGACCTTTGGCATATCAGTGATGTGCTGCCCCTTGGGAGTACACAGTATTTCTACCTGCTAAGTACAGAACAGGATTTCTATGCCCCAGAGTTCCAGTCTTGGTGACATTACCATTCCCTGGAGGTCAGGCAGCTTGCAGGATTGGAGGTGAGGAGGGGTGGGGAAAGGAGTGGCAGTCAGCATCATGGGCCAAATTGGCCATATTAGGAACAATTTCCAGCAATTACAAAGTTGAGACAACTTCCCGCCCCAGATCCAGGGGCTGCTTAGGATAGTGGACTAACCTGAGGGCCCTATTCTGTTCTGCCAACATCCTAACAGATCTAGAATAAACTGAGTTCATCTCTTTTTCCTCTAAGAGGCCCCCCTCAGAATTGTCTCAGAATTCCCATCCACCAAGAAGGCCTAGGTTGGATCAGCCCTTGATTAGGAGCCAGCCTGAGTACTGCTGTCAGAGGAGCTACCTCTATTTGCCAATAAAATAAAAGCTTTTAAAGGGCAAGGACCATTTAATTTTTTTTTGTCTTTGTATTCACAATGTGGCACTTAATAGACTGAGTAAATATGTGTCTTATTGAATTATTCTTAGGTACATACCTAAGAATGTACCTGGAGAAAGGCCACAGTGTCCTTTGGCCATTGCCTATGACTACTTATTAACTGGACCGGTGAAGAAGTCCACCTCAGCCTGTCAGCCACCCCTACACACACACACACACACACACACACACACACACACACACACTAGTAGTAGTAACAAAATATAAGTACAAACTAATAATAAAACCTAATGTTTGCATGATGCTTTCCATGTCTCAGGAATTGCTTTCATATACATTTCCTTTGATAGTTAACACAACCCTGTGATATAAGCATGCAAGCATTGCCATCTCCGTTTTACAGATAAAGAAGTCTCAGAGCCAGAAGTGGAGCCCAGGACTTTTGATTCCTAGTCCAATGGCCTTTCTACTTCAGCCTGTTACCTCCCATTATACAGGATTGGCCAGGGCTAAGATTGTGCAGATGTGGGCAAAGGGTGATCTGGGGACAGACCAGGAGTGAAACAGTTGAGTAGATAGGAACAGGGCTGGGGTTGGTGTTAAGTTAACTAGTCATCTCATCTGTTTCCTCTTTTACTAGGTTTTTGTCAGCAAGGACGTGGCCAGGCACATGGGGTTTCAGTCAGCAGCTGAAACCCTAAAGGGGCTATACAGTCGTGTAGGGAAAGGGTAAGCTGGGAATGGTCTGGAGCAGGGTGGGACTCCTTAGTGATTCCCGGTCCTTTGGAATAACCCAGGGCCATTGGGCAGAGGGTGTTGGTGTGTGTGCTTGGTATCCAGGATGATACATCAAAGTCTATAGTTGGGAAATACCCTGCATTGCCTATATCTCTGGGCTTTCTTCCCATATTTGAGTTCTCTTGGGTTTCTTCTTGTGCTGAATGGAGTATTCTATAGGGCTGTGCTAGTATGTGCATGGGCAGAGGAGGGGGCAGATGCCTTGGGCCCCGATGGACGGCTCTTGCACTCTGATGCATTCCCACCACCCCGAGTGATAGACACCCTGGGAGCTGGAGACACCTTCAATGCCTCTGTCATCTTCAGCCTTTCCCAGGGTGAGTGTTGCCATCCAAGGCCAAGGGCAGTGACTTTGGAGGGTAGAGTGAGGGGCTATAATGGTGAAGCTGAAGACTCTTCAGGTGAATGCTCAGTGAGAGCCACTGAGCTACTTGTCCTTCTTCCAGGGAAAAGCATGCAGGAGGCATTGAGTTTTGGTTGCCAAATAGCAGGCAAGAAGTGTGGGATAGAAGGCTACGATGGAATCGTGTGAAGGCACCAGACACCAGAAGGCACAGCCTCAGCAGGCTCTAGGGGAGTAAGGAAGCCAGTTGGCTTTACTGGGGTATTGCTGGGCATCTCTGCCTGTTCTGGTGTGGGGGCCATCCAGATTGCCGAGCAGGTGCAACCTGGACTGGAGCTCCCAAGCCCCACCACACCGCAGTTCTTAGCTATCTCCCTCTTCAAACCAAATAAACATTCTTCCACCAAGCCAGTGTCTGGTCTTCAGTGTCTTGCAGGGATTGAATCTGGCTGAGGCTAGAGGCTCTCTAGAGACATTGAAGGGGTTGTGTGTGATGTGCCTGCATTCATCCTCAAGGGAGTAACCTCCCCAGGCCAGAGCCGCCTACGGGAGAAACCCCTTGACATAGTTTGTTCTGCATGTAAGCTGTGTAGACAGCCCCCAGTACAGGTTTGGAGTTTAGAGCAACTAACCTTCTCTGTTCTCAAATATCTTTCTAGCTGGTTTATCCTACCTCAGGTCTCACCACTGGAGTCCCTTCTTTCTGTTAAACTGTCTAAAAAGCAGCCCAAGATATTGGAAAGAGCACTGGATTGAGAAGTTCTTATTTAAACCTTTTCTCTTACACCCACTAAGTAGCTGGGTGATGTTGGCCAAATCATTTATGCTTGCTGAGCCTAAGTTTACTTCTCTGTACAACAAGACTAGCAGTAAAGCTTTATCAGCCTTAAGTGAGTCAGTATTCTCCACTCTGCAGGGATGTTGTGAACAAACACTTTAGGTGTTGTCAAGAGCTCTAGAAACCTGGGATGTCCTTAGAAGTCCCGGTAACAACTTGGGAGGAGGGACACACAAACATGGATTTAAGAAAGCTAGCAGAGCATAGTCGTGAGACCACTGAGGCAGGACATAAGGGATTTGAAAGGGAGAAAATAAACCGAGGAGGAGATGGTGGTCACTCAGGGGCAGCCCAAGTGCAATTAAGTAAAAGGAAAGGGATTGAAGGGCATTTATTGGCACCAGATAGAAATTTCCCATTTCACAGGTTGGTCTGGAGCTAGCCTAGCTCAGATTGTCTCAAACTTTTATACAAAGAGGCCACAGGTCTGTGCATCCCAGGATTACTTAAGGCCATTTGACCACCCTTTCCCCAAAGCCCTTCATCCATGTACCAGACTGATTCATCTAGACCAGACATGTAGCCAAGTGTCCATCAGGCAAACACTATTCAATTCTTGGTCATTCAGCACAAGCCCATGGGCTCTGACCAGATCCAGCTGCTACCCGCTTTTTCTGGGATGACAGTTGAGTTTCAGGATAGGTTGTCACTATTCTATAACCTGAACTCTGGGTTCTCCATGAACCAAATGAAGGGCTGCCACCATATTAGGACCAGGAAAAGGGTGAGCAGTGGTGGGCTGAGACAGGTGCCCTAGGGAAGTACCAGGGACTTTCATACCCTGCCTTACACACACACACACACACACATATACACACCTCTCTGATGTCTTCATGTGGGACTGAGGTTTCCAGGACTGTGACCTAATCCCTAAGACTCACATTTCATCATTCTCTAGCTGAACTGCATGACCTCCAAACTCACCTGGAAGTGCTCTAGGATCCAAACGCTCTTCTAGCTCTAGGGTTCCCACTTCGGCCACAATAATCTCCATCCCTTCTCCAACCTCGCCTAGAGGACCCTTGGCCTCCTCTCCCGCTTCACTTTGGTATCCCACTTCCTCTTCAGGGCCTCCTATGGCCTCCCCCACTTTCCTGGCCTCCTGCTCAGGGTCTGTGACCTTCCTTCCATCATCCTTGTCAGGGCCTGTGGCATCCCCCAGGCTATTGGCCTCTTGCTCAGGATCTGTGGCCTTCATGCTATCCTCCTCTCTAATGTCTATGGCCTCCACTAGGCTCCTAGCCTCCTGCCCAGGGTCTATGGCCTTTCCATCTTCCCCTCCAGGGCCTGTGGCTTCCTCCTGGATCATGGCCTCCCCTGTGCCTTGTTCTAATAGCTTTATAGCCAGCATGGCAGGACTGCCAACAAGTTCTGAGTCTTGAGGAGGTGAAACAGAGGACTCCTGTGGCTCTCTGTGCCCCAGAGCATCTCCAGGGAGGGTGAGGAGCTCTGCAGGTGTCACCAGCCCATCTCTGTCCAGGTCCTGGGTTTCCAGCACTTTGTCCACTATTTTGATCACCTGTAGTAACACAACCAGGTTGGTTGTTGTCATTGCCAGGGCTCATACCTGCTAGGCCTTGAAACAATTGGCGATGTTCTCGGGATACCTATTACTGCCCTTTTGCATTCACCATATCCACCCATAACCCTAGCACGCTATGAATAGGTACTGGAGTTGGAAAACAGAAAGCTCTTCTCCAGCTGGGAACCTCAAACGGTAGTCCATACCTGACCTGTAGAAGATGAGGCATGGGCCCCAGGAAACAGAGCTTCCTTCAGCATAGCCAAAAGCTCCAAGCCATCCAGCTGTCCACTCTGGTCAAAGTCATGGAGTGCAAAGAGATATAATAGCACTGTGGGGGAGAGCGTGGGTTAGGGGATGTGCTGGAGTAAAAGAAAATTAAGACTGGAGGTGATGTGGGTACAATGACTCCCCACCCTGGGTCCTTTGGGACACTCAGGTAGGTCTCTTGCCCATCTTTACTGGCCCAAGCTTACCCTGTTCTCGGCTCAGCTGTTCCAGGTCCCCAGAAGCCTGTCCCAGTCCCTTCAGGTAGTTCTGTAGCAAACTGTTGGAACAACATCAGCACTTGAGAGGCCCCAGGCTTCTAGCCCCAGGGCCTGACCTTCGGGCTTCCCCTTCTGGCCCCCAGCCCTACCCTAGGTTACTTACAGGAACTGCTCCTGGCCTGACTGAAAAGGGTTAGATGGCAGATCAGATCCTGCTTCAGCCTCCACCCTAGAGAGAGAGGCAAAGGACCAGGCACTTACTATAAAGCCATTCTGCTGAGGCCCAGGTCAGTGGACTTCGTGTTCTCCAAGTCCCTTGGCCAAAGATACTTCTCAGCATAAGAAAGTAAGTAAAAAATGATTCCCTCACCAAGGTCCCAAAAGACAGAGACCTAGGGGAAAGGACATACTGGCCACTGGAGCCTTCTTGCCACCCTGAAGGGAGAACCTTGACTCATTCAGAGGACTGGAACTTGAATCCCAGTTCTGCTTCTTCCCACCTGGGTGATCTTGGGCAAAGTCGCTCTTTGGGCCTCAGTTTCCCCATTGTGAAATTAAGTTATCCTCCAGACTTCCTTCCAGCTTTAGAGTCTGTATGCCCCTCTTTTTGCAACAGCCTAGCACACACTCTCTCTCCTCTCTCTTCCCCTTCCCCCCCCACTCTCTTCCCCTCTCTCTCTTCTTTTTCTGTCTCTCTGTCTGTCTCTCTCCCTCTCTCAATGGTCAAGGTGGAGAATGAGAACAAGGGCTAGGCTAGATTTAGTTCAGGTCTGTAGGACAGAGAAGAAATATTAGCAACACAATTTTGGTGTTCATTTGTGTAGAGAACTCCCAGTGTGTGACAACTATCTCCACAGATGTAGATGGGCAGCTCCACCTTCTCAGGTGATCCCCAGGCCCTAGTTTCTCCCCACTACCAGCCCCATAGCTTTGCCTCCCTCATCCCACATGTGCTGCCTGCCTCACTTACCTGGTAGCCCCATCCTTGGGAGCAGCCTGACCCACAGGTACTAGCCACAGCAACAGTGACAAAGACAGCATCTTCCCTGAAGCTGCAGCCAAGACCAAGTTTAGAGAGTTAGGAAGTAGAGGGTTTACACCTCTTCTACCAGTGTGGTATAGTGAAAAGGGCATTGGATTTGGAATCAGGAAAGATTTGGGTTCACATCCTGCCATATACACATGTGATTAGTGAGCAAGTCTTGTAATGGCCTCTCTGAGCTTTCAGTTTCAGTTAGAGAACAATAACATCTGTAGTGCCTAACAGGATTATTAAAATGTAAAACACTTTATAATCTTAGAGGGCCATAACAATATCAATTATTATTCTTCCTCCCAGGGGCCAATTACAGCATTGTGCTTGGCATAGGACAAGATGCCCAAAGGACGACCACAGAAAGTGCTGGAAGAGACCTTCAAGATCTCCTAGTTCAACTCCCTCTTTTTACAGATAAGGAAACTGAGGCACTGAGATGAGAAGCTGGAATGAGAGAGTTACATAGCTAGGTAGTAGCAGAATAAGAACTATAATATTTTCTGACTTGCAGATCAACTCTTTTTCCAAAACACTTTTCACTGCCACCAAACCACTGGACACTTACCTCCCTTTCCACCCGCCCCCTTTACTATGCACTCATGGTGGGGGCTCCCCAGCCCTTATGCCCTAACCTTACTATTCCTGAGGTAGAAGAACTCAAGAACAGGGCAGGACAAGAAAACAAAAAGAAAAACACACAGAGACCTCCAGGGAAAAAAGAAGAAAGGTATAGCTATCATTGAGACGAAGACTTAAAGACAGAGACTGGGAGAAAGACAAGCTTATTTAAGAGACATAAACAAAACCCACCCAAAAAACAAAACTGAGAGGCAGAGACAGAGACTGTCATTGCTGTAAGGTACTGTGATAGAAACAAGAATCTCTAAATTTCCATCCAGTTCCGACGTTCTATGACGCAGGAACACCTGAACTTGACTCTTGGTTCACACACTCACTATCTGGGTGGCCCTGGGTAAATCACTTACCCCATTTGCCTCAGTTTCCTCATCTGTAAATTGAGGATAGCACCCACCTCCTAGTGTTGTTGTGAAGATCGATCAAATGACAGCATTATTGTAAGAGCACTTACAATTACAGTGTCTAGCACATAGTAAGTCTTATATAAGTGTTAGCTAGTCATCATTATCATTACAGTAAGTGCCTATTACATAATGTGTAGGGGATAGAGATAACAAAGACAAAAAAATGAAATTGACCTTGCCCTCATATTAAAAGGAAATTATAATGCTGTACACAAGAAAGTAAATATAAAGTAACAACTGGAAGGATTTTCTGCCCCTGGCTGCTGTCAGACTGTCCAGAGTTCTCCACTCCATGCCCTACCCTCTAAAATTCCCCCTTTTTCCCTTTTCCCCATCCTCCATCCCCACCCCCCATTAGAACTCCCATCCCATTGGGTTAGAACTTCAACTGGCAACTAACAAGATTATCTCTTGGTTAAAGTGTGATCAACTCTCAGAAGGGATACCTCAAAGGAGAATTTATGTCTTCAGAGAGGACACTTGTTAACTCAAAGGAATGGAGCTATAATGATGAAATATCTGTCAGCTCCAAAGGGCCAGTGAGGAGGATACAATTTTATTCAAGGGAGACTCTTTAGAATTCATAAGACCATATGGCTCCACCTCCTCATAATGTTAGTTCTACCCTTATGAAATGCATCTAGTTATGGGCTTGGAATCAAGAAGACCTGAATTTCAAAGTCTGCTTTAGACACTTGCTGTGTGACTTTGGCCAAGTTACTCTACCTTTCTCAGCCTCAGTTTCCTCATATGTAAAATGAGGATAATTATCTCCCAGGGTTGTTATGAGAATCAAATAAGATAAATTTTGTAAAGCACTTTGTAAACCTTAAAGTACTATATAAATGTTGTAGTCATCTTCATCATCATCATCATCATAATCATCACCATCACTTGGTGTCCAGCTTCTTCCCATCATCATCCACTTACCTTCTTCCTCCCCATATTTGTAAATACACATATATGCTTGCACTCATGTATGTTACGGTGATACCCCTTACATATCTGATGAATGAACATCCTTCTAATTAGTGGAATGAATGTGATGAGGGGGTAGAGTTATAGAAATACAGTTTATCACTGGAGGTGTTCAGGCTGAGAGAGAATCTCAATGATATCATAGAATGAAAACAATAGGTACACAATGGAGTAGTACAGTGTAAAGAAGAGACTGAAACATCATGTTAGGCCTATACTCTTGCCCCTGTCTGTGGGTATCTGTGCTCTGATCACTTGCTAAAGGGCATATGATACTCAAACTCTTGATAGATTAATTCTTTGGCCCCAGATGGCTGAGACTGGGTCAAAAAATGATTGCACAAAGAATCAGGAGGGAATTCCTCCCTTCAGTTGGCTATGAGAAAGACTGGAGGGAAATTCTACCCTCTTTTTGGAACTCTGATAACTCTTTCCTGGACACTGTGGGGGGTGGGGAGGAAAGGGGAGAGGGGTAGAGAGGAAGGTGAAATGTGGTTGAAATGGTGATATATAGTTTGAGACATAGCAGCAAGAACAGTTATTTGCCTAAGTGACTTTGAATCCATAGCTGTCTTTGTTCCCCCTAGCGTTTCTTTCCTAATCATAGCCAGGAACCTGAAATCTTGAAAGATTGGATTTCCAGTCTTGGCAACTACCTCCTGAGTATGCAGAAAAAATCTAAAGGACAGGAAGGCAGCTAGGGACTCTAGTGTGGGCCTTCTTACCAGATTACTTCTGCTTTCCCCAAATACACCTTATCTCTTTTTAAAGAATTATTTTTTAATTTCCCAGGGGAAAAAAAAAAGACATCTACAGCTGTTCTGCTTGTTGACTGCTATGAGCACTAGTTGGTACTAATGACTTGTTACACTTCCTGAAGGTAACCCTCCCCATCTCACCCCCAGTCAGGGGATGGTAGGAAATATAACAAATGACCAAGCAGTGTTTAAACATTCAAAGATTCAGCTGGGTCTGTGGTCTCATCATTTTTGAGAGTTCTCTTCAACAATTCCGACTACAACTCCTCCACGCTGGCTCATTCTTCTCCATGTTTTCCCAAAAGTTGCCACAAGGTGTCTACCCAAATGCTAGAGGCCCTCCTCATTTTCTCCCCTTAGAAGGGAAGGACTCTGGCTGTCCATGTGAATCCCTTGCTCTTGCCCCATGACCATCGTCTGTCCCTGCAATACAGTTCTTTTATGATGTCTATTACTTTTGTCCTTTTTAAAAAAATAATTAATTGAATTCAATTTTATTTTATTTTCACTTCAAAATTCTCTTTCCCCCTTTCCCTTCCCAACCCAATAAGAAGGCAAGAAAAACAAAATCCATTATCAATATTATAGATGTGCAAAACAAATTTCCATATTAGCCATGTTTGAAGAAAAAGAAAGAGAGGGAAAAAATATGCTTCAGTTTGCACTCTGAATCCATCAGTTCTTTCTGGAGATAGATAGCATGTTTAATCCCGGGTCCTTTGGAATTGTAGTCTGTCATTGTATTGATCAAACCTACTAAGTCTTTTAGAGTTGATTATCTTTACAAGATAGCCATTACTGTATAAATTGTTTTTTTGGTTTGGCTCATAACCCCCCCAACTCTTTGTTTCCATACTCTCTGTCCGAAATGAAATGCTCTTCTCACTCTCAATCTGTACCCACTGAAATCTTCTACATGCTTCAAAGTTCAGCTTAAAAGGCATTTTTGGATAATGTCCTTTATGACATTTCTCACATTCTACCTTGGACTCAAGTCATTTATGTAGATACCTTATCTTCCCTAGCAGATTTCAAATTCCTTTTAAATGGAAGAGGGCTATAACTAATCTATTTTTCAAATCCTCTGCAAGGTCAGTACTTGGCTAAGATAAGAATTTTTTTCATAGACACAGCATATCAAGAATTCAGAGTCTTAATAACTAGAAGGAACCTTAGAGGTCCCTCCACCACTCAACTAGCATAGATTAAGGGTTTACTCTATGTCAAGCATTCTAGTCACAGAATGAAATTGTATCAGCTCTCAATGAGATTACATACTGTAGTGGGTGAAGTACCAACAAACATATATCTATGAAAGTAGATACAAAATAAATACAAGATAGTTTGGGGAAGGAGGGCACTAGCAGCTGGGGTGGGGTGGAAGACAGGGAGGGCTTTATTTAGAAAGTAGTGCTTGAACTGAGAGCTTGGAAGGAAACTGGATTTTAAAAGGGCAATTGGATGCCTCGGTGGATAGAGCTCCAGGCCTGGAGTTAAGAAGACCTAAGTTCAAATCCAGCCTCAGACACACAGTAGCTGTGTGACTCTGGACAAGTCACTTAACTCTGCCTCAGTTTCCTCAGTTGTAAAAATGAGCTAGAGAAGGTTTTGGCAAATTACTTGTGTCTCTGCCAAGAAAATCCCAAATGGGTTCATGAAGAGCAGGACGCAAGTAAAACAATGGTTTCTAAAGGTAGCAAAGTGCATTCTGGGCATGGAATATATAAAAAACATTTTGGTAGCTAGGTGGAAGATGACTTGGGGAGGGGGACAAGAATGGGTAAGGGAGAACAATTAGAAGGTTATTGCAATAGGCCAGTTCTAAGGGCATGAAACCCAGTCATCTTTTTCTAGCATCCCAGACAGGCATTCATGGAACACCTCAGAATTGGGTTCCTGAACATTCCTGAATTGAGTTCTGTCTCCCTATAACTGCTCCTAGTTCTATCCTCTGAAACAAGTCTTACTCCTGTACTTGTGACAGCCCTTCGCATAGTTGAAGACAATGATATTTACATAATCATTCACATAACTGTTCTCCAGATACTTTAAGTGCTTCTTATATGACCTAAGTGTCAGTGGACCCCAGACTTCCTGACTTCTCAGGAAGAACAGAGTTCAAATCCTGCCTTAGACATTTACTATCTTCCTTTGTTGCTGTTCAGTCATTTCAGTCTTGTCCAGCTCTCCATGACCCCATTTGGGGTTTTCTTGGCAAAGATACTAGAGTGGCCTGCTATTTCCTTCTCCAGCTCTTTTTACAGATAAGGAAACTAAGGCAAACGGGGTTAATCAATTTGCCCACACGGTTTAATAAGTATTTGAGTAAGGGATCTGAACTCAACTCCTCTGGATTCCAGGGACACACTCTATCCACCATGCCACGTAGCTGCCCTTAGACACTTACTATCTGTGTGACTTTGGGCAAATTACTAAACCTCTTTTCAGTCTCAGCTTCTTCCTCTGTAAAATGGGATTAATAACAGCACCTACTTCTCAGTTGTCATGGGAACCAAATGAGATACTCTGTGTAAAGCACTTTGCAAACTTTAAAGTTAAAGCACTATCTAAATATCAGCACCATCACTATGACTATCTGGCATCCAGCTCCCTCCCATCATCCTGACCATCATGGATCATCCTCCTCTGGATATACTTAAGCTTATCAATGTCTGTCCTTGACACTCAGACCCCAGAAGTGGAGCCAATGCTTCAGGTCTGATCAAACACTTCCCAGAAGAGGGACGCAGGTGTCATTACTTCCCTCATTCTAAACCTTTTACTTCAATTCATTCAGCCTAGTATTTTATTAATTGGGGTGTTTCCTCAGATGCATCACACTGTTAGCTTCATATTATGTTTACTGTCCAATGCAAACCTTCTGAAACACTGAGTAAGGGAACACACAGACCCTGGCTCTACCTTTCACTGTCAGTCACACACACACTTACCCTAGCATCAGACCCTCTCCCAAATAAACCTTCCCACCTTCCCACGCCCCCGGGGCCAGCCTGGCCCCCCGTCGAGCCCTGGGACTCCTGGACATCTCAAGACTCACCTGCTGCGTGAGCTCCTGTGCTGGCTGGAGAAGGGCTCCTCGGCTTTGTCTCTCCTGCCGCGCTGCAGCCGCGGCAGATCCCCGCCCCAGGTCCGCTCCACGTGGCCGCTCCACGTCGCCAAGCGTCCCCCGCCTCCCCCCCCCCCCCCCACCGCGGGCACGGGCACAGGCACAGCCTCTGCCCGGAGCAGTGGGCTAGAGGGAAAGCAGGAGACCTCAGCAAACCTCTAGTCCACAGAACATTGGAAGACAGCCCCGCCCTACCACATCCCAGCCTGCATCCTGGCAGTCCCATCAGTCGATCCTCCCTCCAACTTGCCACTACCCGGAGAGATGTTGCATTGGGTGTTTAATCGTGTGTACCAGTGAGACAGAAAGACGAGATACAAAAGGGAACTGGCGCGGGGCTGGGGAGGAGGGGGTTGTGTTAAGCATGTGACTGTGTACCTTGTTGGGTGTCACTTTGTGGGGGAAGGTATGTGTTGGGTGTGTAATTATATGACAGCAATGCGTGGCTATCGCTGATGGGAAGGGCATTGGCTGTGTATCACTGTATCTGTTGTGTCTGTCACTGTGTGTGTAGGGAAAGCATGTTGTTTTGGATGTATAATCATGACACTGCATCATGTGTGACACAGATGGATGTAGAGACAGAGACAGTGGGGGATGCTGTACATCACTACTGTGTGTGCCACTGCCTCTGTGAGTGTGTGTGTGTGTGTGAGAGAGAGAGAGACAGAGACAGAGAGAGACAGAAAGACAGAGAGAGACAGAGAGACAGAGACAGAGACAGAGTAAGTGAGTGAGTGAGTGATAGTGGGAGGTGTGTTGGTTGTGCAGCCATTGCTTCTGTGTGTATCTGATAGAGGCAGACTTTGGAGGGTGTTGCATTGGCCTTGTGACTATCTGGCTATTTTGTGTGCATTCACTGCTTCTGTGTGGGAGTGATGAGTGTGTGAGTGGGAGAGGGAGGAAGAAAGAAAAAGATAAGACATAAGACAGGAAGAAAAAGGGAGGGAAGAAAGGAGAGAGGGAGGTAGAAAAAGGGAGGGAGAGAAGGAAGAGGGAAGGGAAGAAGAGAAGGAGGGAAGAAGAGAAGAAGGAAGGAGGGAAGGAGAAAAGAAAAAGGGAGGGAAGAAGAGGGGAAGGAGGAAGGGAGGGGAAGAAGGAGGGAAGGAGAGAGGAAGGAAGGAAGGAGGAAAGGAAAGAAGAAAGTAGGGAAGGAGGTTGGGAGGGAAGGAATGAGGGAGGAAGAAAAAAAGGAAGAGAAGGAGGGAGGAAGGAAGGAAGGAAGAAAAGACAGCAGGGAGGGGGAAGGAAGGAGAGAGGAAGGAAGGAAAGGAGGGAGGGGGAAGGAGGTAAGGAAGAAGGGAGAAAAGAAAGAGTGAGAGGAGGAAGAAATGAAGGAAGGAAGGA
The DNA here is from genome assembly GCA_011680675.1 of Gymnobelideus leadbeateri. Classification (NCBI taxonomy): domain Eukaryota; kingdom Metazoa; phylum Chordata; class Mammalia; order Diprotodontia; family Petauridae; genus Gymnobelideus; species Gymnobelideus leadbeateri. The sequence goes on along the minus strand of WOXC01010343.1, from coordinate 186,571 downwards.
GAGAAGGAAGAAAGAAGGAAGAAAAAAGGATGGAGGAAGAAAGGAAGAAGGAAGGAAAGGAAAAAGGGAAGGAAGAAATGAAGAGGGAAGGAAGGAGGGAGAGACAAGAGAGAAGGGAGGAGGAGGGGTGTATTTTGGATGTATACTATTGTGTGTCACAGCTTCTATGTATATGAGAAAGACTGGGATGTATCAGACGTGTAACGGTATGATCACTGTGTCCTTGTTTGTAAGTGCTAGGTGTGATGTTGTGTAACAGCGTGATCATGTGACAATTGCGGGTTGTGGCACTGCTTGTGGGGGAGGGGGAATCCTTCCTAATTCCGAGGGAGAGGGTGAGAAATGAGGACTGGGGAGAAAAAAGAAGGGGAAGAAAAGAGACAAGGGATGAGGGCATGGTGCTGAATGTATAGCGGTCTGTGTGCTTAGACTCCCATGCCAGCTGTCTTTGTCTGGGAGTCCAGGCTGCAGAGCCCGCGGCCGGGAGGTCAGGTGTAGGGTCTGTGTCCAAGATCCCTGGGGGCTCTGGGGTTCGGCTCTGCCCTTCGTGCCCTCGGGTCGGCTGACCCCCTCAGGGCCTGTTTCCTCAGCATTTTCGAGGTCCTCCTCCCACTCACTCTCCCCTACCCTTCCTCTGTCCACCAGCTGGGGCGCCTGTAGGGGAGGGGCCCAGCGGGGACCATCGGGGGCGGGGCCCCGACACGATTGGACAATCGTGTGCATGGGGTGGGACCCAGTGTTCGTGGAGGCGGGGCTTCCCTTCAAAGTTGAAGACTCGCCCTTGTAGCCAGAACTGGGAAGCTAGAAGGGAGCCTCGGGTTGACGATGCTGATCGCAGACCCAGGCCAGCAGGATGGCTCCTGGAGCGAGCTCGTCCCTTTCCTCTTGGGCCTTAGCGCTGTCTTCTACCTGGGCTACTACTGGGCATGTGTGCCCCAGGTGGGTGCGCTGCCGGGGACTTTGGGCTGCTTGGGCTGGGAGCCTGGTCAGGGATATCATCGAGTAACGAACAGCCTGGTTATGGGGTACGTTGCAAAAGTGTTTGGGGTCCCTTACCTTACTTCTTCCCCAGGAATTCTGAGTGACTCTAAAGCTAGCAATGGCTAGCGTTTCCCCATCTGTCACCAGGGATTGTAACTGACGGGATCCCTATGCCATTTGCCTTGGAATCGACTAAATCCCTTAAGAAAAAGTGTTTGTAGTTTACTTATCATTTTGGTCATAGCTTTGGGTTAAGCACCTGGCTCTCGGGCACCATTTGCTTGTAGACAGGGGTCTGGTGGGAAGGAAAATAAGGTCTCTGTGCAATACCTTTAGCCATTCAGGTATATGTCAGAGCAAAAAAGTAAGTACTCTGGTAGGGCAAAAGGAATAACCCTGAGGTCCTAGGAATCAGCAAAACTGCCATAACTATATTTTTCTCTTCCCATGTTGGCTGAGCAAATTGTTCATTAGTTCCACTGGGTGAAAGGGCCAGGCCTTCAGAAGCCTGTGGGATTCCTTAACTTGCTAAACTCCAAAATTACTACTATTAGGGCCACCTTATCCAGCTTAGAAGTGGAATAATGGAACCCCACCTTGTTTGAATGCTGGAAGAACTGCCACACCCAGCTTAGGGGCTGACTGGGTAGCTGTGCCTGTGGCTCTTTGCTCTTTCAGTCCCCTCTGAGAAGGCCCTGCTATCATCTAAATAGTGGGGAAATATAGTCAGGAGGCTGATGATTGTATAAGCCAACATTTTAATTTTACTTAAAAACAAACAAAATGTGTTCTTTTTGATACATTTAATCCAAATTCAAATGTGTACTTCCTCCCCAATTTTCATTAAACTTCTTTGTTCCAAGGAAGTAGGTCTACTAGGATTTTTACATCAATCCCACAGTACAACACCCTACCCCCACCAGCAAAATAAAAAACAACCTTAATTTCACCTCTGTTCTTTGGGAAGTTGTTCTAAGCTCCTTCTTTTGAAGCAAGTTTTGTTTATTCTGATCACAAACATTGGCAAGAATGGTTCCTCTCTAAACCTTTTTTCTAAACTCTGTTTATAACCAAGTGTATAGAGATTCCTGACACATTTTATGGGTCTTGAAACACCAAATCTCCAAATTGTGGTTAATATGAAGGAAAATTTCCCGATGTTAGTAAACTAGTGTTAGAGAGGCAGTATGGTGTTATAGAAAGATCACTGAACTCAGAATCAAGCAGGATCTGAGTCTGAATGTCAGCTCAAACACTTAACATGAGCAAGTCAGTCTGAGTCTCAAGTGTCCTCATACATAAGAAGGGGATAATAAATCTGTAGTACTTACCTCACAGAGTTATTGTGAAGATAAACGAAATAATATATGTAAAGTGTGTAACAAATATTGATATTATGCAACAGCATAGCATATATACTTGAGTTGTTGTTGCTTTTCTGAGTAGCAGTGTACTGGTCCAAGCACACTCTCACCTCCTTGTGATCTACAACATACAATATGGCCATGAAACATTTAACTAGGGTGAAGCTCATAGTCTATACAGGAATCATACCCATTATCTTATTAGCACTCTAGCATAATCAATCAACACTCTAGCATAATCAATCAATTAAGGAGCATGGCTGATCTCAGTGGCCATTAAATCAACATGATCTCCCTACCCTCTAATACTGCCTTCTTGATTACTGCAGGGCTCTGAGAGAGAAGAATTATTTGTGTCCTACAATTTACTAAGACCTGCACCAGAATTGGGATGGATGTTTTTGAGCCTGAGGCATTTTGGCTTTCTTCTCCATACACATGCGCTCTGATTGGCTCAGACCTCTGCCTCCACTTGCTGCTATGGGGAATATATGGGGCAGCAGCTGAGAACTGTTTTCAGTCATCTTGGTTGTTACATTCATATCATTCCTGGTGCACTTCTTATGACCTACCTGACAGCAATGGATAAAGCTTTGCCCTTAGACCTCATCTCCCCTTAGTACTATCCAGATGCAAAGATCTTGAGAAAGATGCTTTCTTCCAAGGCCCAAGAAGAGAAAATGAACAGAGAAATGCAGTCAAGGAGCATTCAATCAACAAAGTATGTGAATTACAGGCTTGTCACTGAAGTAAAACATAGAAAGGTGGGAGAGATCTGGCAGGAGGTGTGTATAAATTTAACTGAAGCGAGTACCACAGTAGTTTGGGAGACCCAACCTGATGGGGGCCGATTAGACCAGCCACTTTGCCACAGAGGAGGTGGTGATGATGCAATTCAAATAACCAAATTGATCTATAACCACCCAAGATTTTGGTCTAGTCTAGGCCTTGAGGCCACATGTGACCTTTTAGGTCCTGGGGTATGGCCTTTTAACTGAGTCCAAATTTTACAGAACAAATCCTTTTATTAAGGAGATTTGTTCTGTGAAGTTTGGATTCAGTCATAGGGCCGTACTTGAGGACCCAGAGGGGCCACATGTGGCCTCGAAGCTGAAGGTTGCCCATCCCTGGACTAATGTCTTCTCTTCTTGGAGAGCTGAGGGAATATGGATGTAAAATGTTGCACATGTTATCAAACATGGTTGATTGATGTGCCAATTGGTTTTGCTAAGCTCCATTTTTTGGTTTGGTTTGGCTTTGCTAAATCTCTGTTTCAAGGGAAGTTTCAATATTCAGAAATAGATGTGGTGTTAAAAAAAAAAGGGCATAAATAAAAATAAAAATATTTGGCTTAACTAGCCACATGGAAAAACAAAGGTGATAATGAATGCCTGTTGACCAGATTATGCCATGCAGTTAGATAGCCTATAGAACAAGTGTGTGTGTGTGTGTGTGTGTGTGTGTGTGTGTGTCTGTCTGTCTGTCTGTCTGTCTTGAAAAGACAATGAAAACGAACAATGAGTTGAGTGAACCTAGAAGTAAGCAGAAGTAAAGGGATGGACAGTTTTCAGGAAACTTTTAAGTCCTTTTAATGACCCATTAGGTTCTCCTTGAATGCAGGACTCATCTTCCACCAATATTCTTTCTACTAGTGGTGTGTATGGGTGCAAGTCATGAAAAACTAGAGTCTCCAAAGAATTAAAAATTAGTAGCACTCAGGGCAATGGAGAGACATGGTGGATGTGAACAAGCTACAACATATAGTAAATGAGGAACTACAAAGAACTAGAGCAAGAGATGTCATTAAAGAAGATAGCTAGTCAGGCAAAGAAAGCAAAGGATAACCAGTAACTTGTGTGCTCCACTGGCACACCTCTTATTGTCAGGAGAAACTGTACACTGGGCAATTCCCTGTGAAAAACTTATGGGAGGACATGGACAAGAGTTTGACAAGATAAGTAGGAATGATGGGTTATAATCTGCACCATGGAAGGCAATCTATACATCCCTGTGATGAAGGATCCATTTGAGTATTTGGTGGACATGATAGGAAGGGATAGGACAGCTAGGACAACTCCCTAAATACAACCCAACCCTAAAAGAATTCTACTAACATCTACTGTTTATCCTTATTTGACCTGTTCATGACTGTTTTTGAAATTCTCCTTACCCTAGATTAGCTCATCATTAAGAGGCTTCAGCTCCCTTTGACAGGCAGTGAGTACAGCCTAGTGGAGTGCTTAGACTTAGAGTTAGGAAAGTTAGGGTTCAAATTCCACTTCAGACACTTTTTATGTGACTGGGCAAATCATAATCCCTCTCTCAGCTTTGGTTTCAATTGTAAAATGGAGCTGATAATAGTATCTACATGTCACAGAATTGCTATGGGGATCAAATGGACAAAATGTAAATGGTGCTCTGTCTGCAAACTCCAAATGCTGTACACATGTCAGCCATCACCATCATCTATGTACCTAAAACCCACAAAGCTTTTAACTGCCTTAGGCTACACAGAACCAGCCTGTCACTTGAATAGAGCTAACCAGCTGGGTTCCCATCATGTGTGCGGGTTCATTTCCCAGACCCAGGCCAAGCTGGGGGCTCAGTGGTGCTGTTAAGGCAGAAGCACATCTCCTTGTATACTTTTCTGTGAGCAAGTATCCCGCAAGTGACTTGTATGCTGTACACAAACTCTGTGATTAGCTTAGAGGTGAGTATGGGTCTGTCTTCTGTTCCCTGAAGTCCTATACCAGACTGGTTGGTACCAGCCACTGGAATGTTGGTGCAGATAAGTCACTTGGATGTCTATTCTAGTCCAATGCAGTGCAGTGCTGGGTTATCCCTAATCTGAGCAGCCCCTGGGATTATGTTGGGATCAGCCCTGGGGTATACACATTCCAGGGAAGACAGAAGAATCTGTTACTGGTTGGGCTTGCCCTGTCACTCTGTAAGTGATTTGGGCTCCTAGCAACTTTTCAGACTGGGGATATGTGGGAGCTACCATTAAACCAGAGAAGATCCCCTCACCCCTACAGGTCCACCCTGGTCAAGACCACATTTATGGATCAAGGCTCAGAGCAGACTAGCCCCTGGGGATGGATAAGGAGCCACTTATCTGGTTAGTCCTCCACTAGAGTCTGGTGCTACACCAGCCTTATTGCGGGAAGCAGTGGTGGGCCAAGGCAAGAGGTGAGAATGAGACAAGACTGTGTTCTGTGGTTACAGAAGCCTCGGCTGGTGGCTGGGCCCCAGTTCCGGGCCTTCCTGAAGCAGCACTGCCCTATTATTATGGAAACATTCTACCCTACGCCCTGGTGTTTCGAAGGGAGGCTTCAAACTGTCCTCCGAATCTTTGTGCAGTCCCGGCCCCCTGTCTCCTATTGGAGGTGAGAAGATCTGAGGGGTTAGAGAAAGGCTAAAAAAGAGGGAACCCTGTTTAGCTACCTGACCCCATCCCATACTCTGTGGGCTATGCACCCTGGGCAGAACTCAAGCACAAAGGGTGCCATTACACTACAAATACCTAGAGTTGGCCCTTAGGCTTGCCCTCTTACCACAATTCTACTTCTGCATTCATTCTGTGATCATGGACAAAACCTCTTTTAACAGTTCATTGGCGTTCAATCCAAAAAGAGACCATTGCAACAACATACTGACTTAAAAAACCACAAGCTAATATTATTCTATGTTGTATTTTTATTTCTTTTGTTAAACATTTCCCAATTACATTTTAAATATGGTTCCTGCCATACTTGTGAGTTTTGCTGGCATAGCCAGCCAGCAAATCTGACACCTCTATCTAGTTATGTCTCCCCCAACTCCAAGCCACTAAATAAACACTAAGGCTGGTCATTTTTATTAACTTAGCCTTGAGATTCTGAGGTAGGGAAGGAGAGTTATGTCATGTGGGTTTAGAACTGGGGTGTTAACAGAATTCTTTGAACAAAGGTCTAGAAATCCTTAGATATACTTCTGTATACACCCTTCCACAGTGAAGTGCTCCAGACACCTGATGGGGGACAGCTGCTGCTAGATTGGGCCAAAGAACCTGAGAATAGCCAATACCCTGACCCTGTCATCCGGCCCACTGTGTTACTACTCCCAGGCATCACAGGCAGCAGCCAGGAGACCTATATCCTTCACCTAGTATACCAGGCCACTCTAGATGGCTACAGGTAAGAATGGTAATTGAGGATGGCTGGCAGGTGCCTGAGAAGTCCAGGATGGAGAAGCAGATGCAGGGAGGAATGAGCAGAGGGAAGGGCAGTATTCCCTGAAAAGATACGGAGAGGTGGAGAGAATTCTGGATTCTAGCCTTTGGTCCCTCATGACTGGAATCTCTGGGCAAAACACCCCAAAAGATATAAAGGCCTCCAAGGGTGGGTTTGTCTGAGATGTGCCTGTTTGTGCTATAGGACTGTCGTGTTTAATAATCGGGGCTGCCGTGGGGAAGAACTGCTGGTGAGTTCCATCCCCTTTTCTAGCATTAAATTCTCACCCCTCTGACCCCATGGTCCTCAGCTATCTTGTAGTCTTTGGCCTTGTCTCCCTACAGACCCTGCACCTGCCTCACTCCCCTCTTCAACCTTGTCCCACTGCGCTATCTCATCTCCTGAAGCCCAGCCCCTTTCTGTCCATTCTGATCTTTATGTGACATTATTTGTCCTCAGACCCACAGGGCCTTTTGTGCTGGTAACACAGAGGATCTGGAGATAGTTGTGAATCACATAAAGCACCAGTATCCACAATCCCCACTGCTGGCTGTAGGAATCTCACTAGGAGGGTAAGAATCAACCAGGTTATTAGAGCTGACCTAAGAGATAAGAGACTGTAGTTGTTCCTTAGCAGAAATCTGTCCCTTCTTTTACTCATACCTCCAACAGGCCTCTGGCACTGCTTCCTTACAGACCATGATCATCCTGAAGAGGCCCAACTCTCAGCTAATTATTCCCCTTCCTTTCCCTAAATGACCATTTCACTGCTGGTTACCTTATCTCTATCTCTTCATTTAGTGATGACCATCTCCTAGTAAGACCAGTCCAAATCTTCCCTTTATAGTTCTGATGCCAATCTCTTGCAGGGTCCTGGTGCTGAATCACCTGGCACAGACAGGTAATGCTGCAGGACTGGTGGCAGCACTGACCCTGTCTGCATGTTGGGACTCCTTTGAAACAACTCGTTCTCTGGAGACACCACTCAATGCACTGCTCTTCAACCAGCACCTCACGGCTGTACTCTGCCGATTTGTGGGACGGTAGGGCAATAACGGCAGGGAAAAGGGAGGAAGTTTCAGTTGAGAACAAATGTGCCTTTTGCTACTGAAAAAAAAAAAGAAGCAGGACAGGGTGGTGGCCAGTGTGGGAGAGAGATAATTGGTCAGGCTGGAATTAGGGAAAGATTACTGGAGACTAAGAGATTCAACTGCTCCCCTGACATATACACTCTACTACAGACATAGGAAGGTGATGGAAGAGAAACTGGATGTGGACTATGTGCTAAAGGTAGAGAACCAACCCCCCACCTTTGCTCCAATCCTTTAGCAGCCTCCTCCACATCCATCACTAAACTGGATTCTGTCCCTGTCAGGCCCGTACAGTTCGCCAGTTTGATGAGCGCTACACCACACTGGCCTTTGGCTATAAAGACTGTGACGCCTACTATCATTCAGCAAGCCCTGGAGCCAAGGTGGATGCAATGTGTGTCCCTGTACTCTGTCTCAATGCAGCAGATGACCCATTTTCCCCACCTCAAGGTGAGTCCCTTCATCCTTGGCACTAAGAGGTAGCATGGTATAGAGGACAGAGTGCTGGAGTCAGAAAAACCTGGATTAAAACCTTGCCTCAGATACCTCCTTACAGTATGACCTCTCTGAAGTTCCTTCTTCATCTATAAAATAAGAATCACCAATAGCACCCATATCTCACAGGATTGTTGAGACTCAATGAAGTTGGCAAGGTGATCTGCAGGCTTTAATGTATAATATATTAGCTATTATTCTTCAGGTCCTAGGGAAAACTGGCCCTAGGGCTCAGCTTCAGGGACTGGAGTAGAGAGCTTCCACAAAATCTTTGGCTCCTGACTTAGCTCTCCCTTCCCTCTCCTCCCTCCACCTCCAGCTTTCCCACTACAGGCTGCTACACACTTGCCCCATGTTGCACTGCTGATTACATCCCGGGGTGGCCACATCGGCTTCCTGGAGGGGCTGATCCCATGGCAGTACTGTTATATGAGCCGCCTCTTTCACCAGTATGCTGCCGCTGTCTTCCAGCATGCAGGGGAACTGCAGGCCCTCAGCAAAACCCCACCTTCCAGGGAAGACCAAAGACTGACAGACTCCTAGGAGAAGAGCCAGAGATCTCAGCTCAACTTCCCCTCATTTATTAAATCTTAACTTTTACTTGTTTTGACTCAGTGAGGTACCTTCTCCTCTCCTTATGGCTAGGGATGAACCAAACTTACTGTAACCAGGCTAGCTAACTGTGGGCCAGGTGAGTCTGTCTTCTGTTCTGGACACTAGGAATATTTTCTCCCCCTTCCTACCATTTTCAGTGAACTTCCACATCTCTTGTTTGTATTGTTTGATTTGGCTAGGCTGTGTTCACATAGGCAGAGAGATGCTAGGTAATGGCAAGCGCTATAGGAGAATGGAAACCAACCAAATTGGTTGGGGTGAGAACATGGCCCTTCTGATAAAACTCAAGACCATTACTGGCTTCAGAGTTGCCCTAGGATGAAGGTAATGACATCCCCCACATAATAACTAGGAGAACTGGGTGTGCTGACCAAGGGCAGCCTTTCCAAAAGAAGCCTGTTGACCCCCTTCTCGGCTCTTTTCCTCCTCCCAGTGTAGTCTGATGATCAGCCTAGAGACAGACCTGGCTATCTCCTGCCCTTGCTGCCCATTTTCCCAAATTCCTGCTTGTTTCATTTTAGGCCTTCCGCCTCCCCTTGTGTGAATGAAAATTAGATATAATAAAAAACCTATTGTTGAGACATTATTGGTCTGCTAATTTGTCTGTGAAACCTCCAGGTCCCATAACAGTTATTAAGGACTGGAACACTGATTTAATCTCGGTGGCAAATGAACAAGAGCTGCATGGAAGAGGAGCAAGCAAGAGGGAGATGAGCCCCTCAAGCAAAGTGGGGGTAGGACAGCCACCAAGGCTTCAGTCATCTTCACATTGTTGAGGGGAAAGGGCTGTCTGGCCTCTGGCTGGCAGAGGCTGTGCAGCATCCAGACTCTGGTTGAGGTGAGGACAGCTGTCACATTTTCAGTCCTCTCACGAACAGTTTCAGCTCTGCTCTTGGAAGGAGCAATAAGTGGTACCTCAGAAATGGCTGTCTTAGATGAAATGAGAAGAACCAGTGCTGAGAGCCCAGGGTCTGGCAGCATTCAGCCTTTAGGTGAGGAGGGGGCCACTATCACATTCCTTATCTTCATGGGGCAGCTTCAGCTCCAGTCTCTGTGGAAATAGTGGTACCACCCTAGGCCTTGACTGGCTCTGGTCTCTTCAATGTCCAGGGTTCTGATTCCCCCAAGAAACAAGGAAGGCTAGAGAAAGCCTGGGAAGGCACTCTGAAGCAGCAGGATGGCCACAACGATGAGCCCAGCACACAGCAGCAGCAACAACCACACAGGGACACTCCCTAGGAGAAAGTCCAGAGAATAGGCACAGAGCACTCAAACAAAGTACAGCCCAGCCTAGCTGGTACAAACAGCACATGCTGAGGAAATGACTGTGCTTCCAAGAAATAACACTATGCTTTCCCATTCCCCACCTCTCCACTTCTGCTTCCAGTTCTTCCCATCACTATCTCCCCCAAACTCACGCCGAATGGGCAACAGATGCAGTTGGCATCGACTGTCCACAGCCACAGAGAACAATGCTGCTTCATGAGATCCCAACAGGTCTCGGCCACGCCCCTGCTCTGGCATAAAGGCCACGTCTGTCACTACGATGCCATGAGCCTCCCGAAGATAGTAGAGGCGCTAGAGGGAGGAGAATGGAAGCTCAGTCATGAAGGTCACAAGTAGAGCTTTGCCCCTTCCCACAGGCAAACACATAGGCTGAACCAACAGGTCTTTCCTTCCATGTGCAGGGCTGTTCTCTCCCACAAACAGATGGGAACAAACACCCCACTTCCACTTCCATTCCTCAGGACCTCCCTCCTGATATTCATGCTATCATATTTACAACTCCACCCTACCCACTTACCTGGAGGGAAAAAGAAATGTAGATGGCGACAGAGCCAGTGACTGTGCCCAGGCCTAAGAAGGTACCTGATTCACTGCAAAAGTATAACTTTCATCAATTCCATGGCATCCGCAGAGATCTTCACCTCCCCCCAAATACTCTCTTGATTCAGGACCCCACTCTCAGGCGGGAATTTCAAAATCTACCAGTCTTATCACTAGTTCATACCTGACACTGAGGCAGGAAATGACCTCATTACCGCAAGGCTGGGTCCGAAGGGGCAGGAAATTATGGCCATCCCAGGCTGTGAGGTAGCAGGGTGGTGGCCGTCGCAGGCGCTTGTGTGGAATCTGCACTGTGAAGAGCCGCAGACCAGCAGGCTGGTCTGGCACCCACCCAAACCTGGGGGCCAGGGGTGGTGCTATTCAGATCCCCACAGAGTTCCTCTTACCCTCTTCTATTCTCAATGGATTTAGAAGTGCTATTTTCAGGGACCAGTGCTAATTCCCAACCCAACTTTCCCCATCTGTGTTTTCTGGGCACTTGTAGGTGGAACTAATCCCTATCCCCACTCCTCTTGGGTCTTCCCCTCCCTTCATGCAGAATTTTCTTCCATTCATCCTCCTGCTTAAGCCCTCATACCTGCAAGCTTGATAGCGGTAAGGTGTGTCAGGTAAAGGAGGCAAGTTTTCATCCCAGCGCAACCCTGTCACCAGCTGGTCCTTTTGCCACACACAGGCCTTAAAATCCCAGCCTGCTGTCACCATCTGATGGAGAAACAGAAAGGACATGGAATGGTCATTAATGAGACACACATACTGTACAAATTGAACTTCTAATATTTTTCACTGTTTCAATATTCTCACCTTGTCACCAGGGCCCAAAGTCAGGTCTTCAATCTCCCCATCATGAGCTTTGAACTCCAGAACCTTTTCAAGGCTAGGCACCTTCAGTCAAAATCACAAATATATAACCTTGGACCACTGATTGACTCTCACAGACTATCTCAGGACTTAATCATCAAATTTACCCAAGACCCATTCCAAATTCTCTTACAACTTATGCCTCACCCCAATGCCACACCTGCCTATCCCCAGAAACTCGTACCTGCCAAACACGAACAAAGCCATCAGTGCCCCCAGTGGCAAGCAAGGTATTATCATGATTGAAGCATACAGTCTTCTGCAGTGGGTCAGAGCCAAAATCTGTCTGCACAGACTGCAAGTTCTCCACATTCAGCTCTACCCCCTCTCGCTGAGTTGAAGCCCCAGTTTCTTGTGTTTCAGTTGCGGCTGCTGTCCCCTTCCTTTGCCTTGGGCCCTGCTCCTGGGAACCTGTAATCACAAACTGTGGTTCTAGATTTCTCAATAGTTCCACTTGGCTTTTCTCTACAAACTTCTACAATAGGTTGTGGGAGGAGAGTGGTCGTATAGCTTTGTAGTGATTATCTGTTTCTCCTCAGAGGATCCAGGGTGGAAGGAGGAGGGGTGTGAAAAAAGGTGGATTCACTAGCTCCTGTCTTGGGAGCACTTTGAGATGAGGCTTCTCACCCTCATTGTCTTGCTTGTCACTGGTCTCCTGCTCTTGAGGTCTGAACTGTAGGAGCTGACAGCTAGCATCCTGCCCTGCAGCAAGAATATTGCCTGCAAGGGCAAGGTTCATGGTGGCCTTAGTCTCTGTGTCATGGGAATGTAGCAAAGAGGCACTCAAAGCTCCGCCAATCTGTTCCAGTTGCAAAAAGTGCTGTGGAAATAGAACAAGGTAAGGTCTGTTCAGTCTATGCCCAGGGCAGCGTCAGGGAACAAGGTGTTTTAAGTCTCCTGGGACTGATCAGGATTCAAGGAAAGTCCCTGGAAACTCCACTTCCTGGCAAACCTCTCCGAGGCAGGCTATCTCCTTCAACTGAGTACAGGGGTAAAAGCTGAAAATCCCCCAAAGCTCTGATCTCTTAAAACACCAGAAGGGAAACTTTCACTTGGCCTTGTACATTTCCCTTATTGGTGTAAAGGAAGTGGTGTAGTTTGTCTTACTTGCAAAGAGCGATGACAGTGAAAAACCATCGCAGGGAAAACACATTCTGTACCGAACCCAGCTAAACCACCAATCCGGGCAGGAACACATCAGTGGCACAAGAGAGGAAACACAACGAGAGGGAGGGGAGAAGCAACAGATCTGAGCAACACCGGGTGAGGAGTCCATTGGTCTTGGGGTCTAGGGGTGGGGGCGCACCAGGGGCCTCTAAAACACGAGGGGCACAAAAATCACCGGAAAGGGGGTGTGAGGACAGGGGCCCCGGGGTGACACGAAGGAGAGGGATGGTGGTCCCGGGTTGGGGAGTTGGGCAGATCGATCGCGGGGTCCCCTTCCCCCCGGGCCAGGGACTCACCACTCCATTCTTGATGCCGGTCTTGGCGGCACCACCCCCGCCCGCGGTGATGAGGAGGCCGGTTCTGGGTTCGACCCGCAGCGCGTACAGTGGAAATGGCGCCCGGTACAGCTCCGGCACCCGGCGTCGTCCCATCATCTAGCCTGCAGGGCTCACAGTGGGGTCATGCCCGGTACTCACTCGCTCGCTCAGCCCACCTTAGATAGCTCTGCGAAGCCTCTGCTCCAAGCCCGGTTCCTACCCTAAGCCAAGAGCAGTTTCCTCTTCCCACCCCCCAATGAACCCAGGCTCCAAACGCCTGCACTGCGCAAGTGCGCCCATCCCACGGCCTTTCAAGCGCAGGCGCAGGGTGACAGTACACGTCAGCACAGTCTGGCCACCGTTCGCCGAGACCTAGATCACGTGAGCAAGGTCACCGAGATCTGAGGCTCCTCTGTACGCCTGCGCGCCCGGCCATCTCTGTGCAAGGTACCGGAACTTTACAACCACTCCTGGAAGAGCACTGACGTGTATGGTTTCGGTAAAGATTCCCTTCCGAGACCCCGGGATTGGGGACGTGAATTCTCGCGAGAAAACTCAGTAGGGTGCCTCCCTGAGCCCTCCCCCCCCCCAGAAGGCGGAAATGGGGCGGAAGACGAATGCCTTGCTTCCGTTATTGATATTTCCCTCTATCTTTGCCTAGCATTTACATATCTCTAAAGTTTGCGGAGCACTTATAAGGCTTAATCTCATTTGTTCCTCACAACAAGCCTCAGACTGACATCTCTTAATATCATCCCTGTTTTACAGATAAGGTTAAGTGATCCGAGTAAGGTCCCACAGCGTGTGGACCCAGCATTCCAGCATAGGAATTTTTATCTCCAGAAATGAGGAGATGACATCCTCATTTACATCTGTCCTTCGGGTCTGGTTCCTTCCTTCCTTCATTCAGTAAACCTTAATTAAACAGCGACTCCCCTCCTCCCCCACGCCCCAAACCGTCATGGCAGAGGGGCTAAGCCAGGCTGAGTGTCTACCCCAAGCACTGAAGACTTTCCCCAAAGGAACGGGCAGATGAGAACAATTTGTTGGCCATGAAGGCAGCTGAAGCAGGTGCTGTGGAGCACTTAAGAGCTTGGTCAGACATGCAAGATGCTGCTGCATCCAGGCTATTATTTGTCCTGCCAATGGACTTCATGACTCTGGAAGAGACAGTGAGGCTGGTGCAACTGCCTCACTTAAATCCGGTTCACCCAAAAGTCAAGAGGACCTGTCATGTCGTTGACCCTCTTTGAAAATGAAGGACAGACAATAGTTAAGCACTTACTTATATGATGGCTCTAGCATAGCTACTCCTTCAGGAGCTCCAGGACTGGTAACCCTTCTACTTAAAGGCTGAGAATCTGCAGAGTGAGAAACCAGATTGCCAGCATTTCCATTGCGATCTGTTTTGTTGTATTTTATACCATGTGTTACTTGATATTTTCTTGCTGCTACAGTTGGTAGAGGGACTTGTTATACTAAGTAAACTTTTTTTGTACTCTTTGAGGTTATGTGATAAATCCTAAGTGACCTGAAAAAAGTGGGGAGGAGGGTAGGGAGTAAAGTTTAGTGTAGGAGGGGAGAGGGTTGTTATAGCATTATTATTCTTTTAACTCAAAGCCAGGTAGATTTTTGGGATAGTCATTTGGGACACTTATAGCTATACACATACACACATATGTATAATGTTTTCAGGTTTACAAAGTTCTTTCTTCACAGCAGCTTTGGGAAGTAAGTAGTACAAGTTTTATTCAATGGGAGAGGTAATAAATTCTACTATATTCTGCCTTGGTTAAAGCACAAGTTGAGTTTGGTTGGTGTTCAATCCAAAAGTCACATTTCAGGAAAAAATTTTAATCACCTATTGAGTGTCCAAAGAAAAGTAACCAAATAGACCTCAGAATCTTGCCCCAAGAGGAGAAATTGAAGGCCTTGAGGATATTATGTCCACTTAATGTGGACATAATAGTTATTTTCAAGTATTTAAAGGAATATCATTGAGATGTTATTATATTTGTTAAGTTGCCAAGAGACAGATTTAGGCTGGATTTCTGAAAAAACTTCTAATAGTCATTTAGCTGTTTTCAGTCTTGTTCAACCCTTAGTGACCCATTTTGGGGGGGTTTTCTTGGCAAAGATACTATTGCCATTTCCTTTTCCAGCTCATTTTACAGATGAGGAAACTGAGGCAAACAGGGTCACACCTGACTCCAAGCCCAACACTCTATTTACTTCACCACCTCTTAACACTTAGAATCATACTTACAATTAGAGCTGTCTAAAAGTGACTGCCTTAATAATGAGTTCTCTCTTACTAGAGCTCTTCAAGCAGAGGCTTGACGGTCACTTGTCAAAAGATACTAGAGCGGGGGTTTGGGTGCACATTGCATTAGATGGTCTTTTAAGTCCCTTCCACTTCTGAAAGTCTCTGATTCTGTTATCTCCAGTGTGTAGATGAGGAAATTAGTGCTCAGACAAGTTAAGGGTCTTGCTTTGGATCCTACAGCTAGTAAATGTGACAGATGAGGCTGGAAGATCATAGATTTTTTTTTTTTCAAATGCTTTATTAACCTCTGGTTTATATCATTCATTTCCACCAGATTTTGAGTTATAAATTTTCCCCCATTTTTCCCCTACCCACCACCCCAAAATAGCAGTCCCACAGGATATCCCCTCCTCCAATCTGCTCTCTTCCATATCTTCTCCCATACTCCCTTCGACTTTTCCAGTAGGGCATAGTGGATCTCCATGCTCCAGTGTCTGTATATCTTCTTTCCCAATTACATGTAAAATAGTATTAATAATTGTATTTATATATTTTTAAATGTTTGATTTTAAAACTTTGAATTCCAGATTCATTCCCCTCCTCCTTTGTCACCCACCCTTACTGGGAAGATAAGCAATTCAGTATATGTTGTACATATATAGCTATGCAGAGCATTACCATAGTAGATATATTGTATAACACTGACTATTTCCCTCCCTCCCATCCCACCTCCCACTTGTTCTGTTCTCTACTTTGATCCTGTCTCTTTTCAAAAGTGGGTGCTTCCAACTTCCCTCTCCCCCAGCCTGCCCTCCCTTCCATCATCCCCCCTCTCATCCCCTTCCCCCTACTCTCCTGTAGGGTGAGATACCCTATTTAGTGTGTATGTCATTCCCTCCCTGAGCCAAATTCAATGCGAATAAGGTTTTTCCTTTTTTGCCTTCCTGTTCTTCCCCTCCACTGTAACCATTTTCCCTTACCTCTTCTATATGAGATAGTTTACCCCAATCTGTCTCTCCCCATCTCCTCTCGTTATATTCCTCTCTCCCCTCTTAATTTCACCTTTTAAGTATCATCCCTTCCTATTAAATTGGTCCTGTGCCCTTTATCTATATATACCTGTAAACATATACATACACATATTCACATATGTTTTGATATGCCCATATACCCTCCTATATATATATTCCCTTCAACTATTTTCATACTGAGAAAAGTTTCATCAGTTACAATTATCGTTTTTCCATGTAGGAATGTAAGTAGTTCAACTTTGATAAGTTCCTTATGATTTCTTTTCCCTGATTACCTTCTCATGCTTCTCTTGCTTCTTGTATCTGAATGTCAGATTTTCTATTCAACTCTGGTTTTTTCATCAAGAATGCTTGAAAGTCCTCTATTCCACTGAATGATCATATTTTCCCCTGAAACATGATACTCAATTTTGCTGGGTAGGTGATTCTTGGTTTTAATCCCTGCTCCTTTGACCTCCAGAATATCATATTCCATGCCCTTTGATCCCTCAGTGTAGAAGCTGCCAGATCCTGTGCTATCCTAATTGTGTTTCCACAATATTCAAATTGTTTCTTCCTGGCTGCTTTTAATATTCTCTCCTTAATCTGGGTATTCCAGAACCTGGCTATAATATTCCTAGGAGTTTTCTTTTGGGGATCTTTTTCAGGAAGTGATCAGTGGATTCTTTCAGCCTCTATTTTGCCCTCTGGTTCTAAAACATCAGGGCAGAGGATCATAGATTTAAAACCTCAAAGGACCTATGACAGGTTATCTCATCCAGTGTTTTCATTTTACAGATGATAAAACTGTGTTCCAGAGAAGTGATGTGAATTGCTCAAGGTTGTAGAGGTAGGAAGGGGTAGAACCAAGATTTGAACATGACACAGCCAGAACTTCTGTACTGCTCTGTTAGAACCCTGATTTTTCCTGACTGACTTGAAGTCTAATTACTTTCTGCTGTATCATGTATAACCCAGTGTCCTTTGGAAAGGACCGTGAACTTCAGAATAGAGTCACTTCTACCAAGAATAACTCACATGCAAACCTCTTTGAGGTTTGCAGAGCACTTTCCTCATAACGACTATAAAAGGTAGATAGGGGCAATTAAGGCCAAGAGGCTTATTGAATTGCCCAGAGTCACACAGTTAATGAACATGAGAGCTATGAACTTAGGTCTTCTAATTCAGCATTCCTTCCACTCTATCAGACTACCTTACCTAATTCTTTTTTTTTTTTGCTTTTTTTTTTTTTGGAGGGCAATTGGGGTTAAGTAACTTGCCCAAGGTCACATGGCTAGGTTTTTGTTTGTGTGTGTTAAGTGTCTGAGGCCGGATCTGAACTCAGGTCCTTCTGACTCCAGGGCCGGCGTTCTACTCACTGCGCCACCTAGGCGCCCAACCTTACCTAATTCTTATACTGTCATTGAAAGACTACTCTGTATTTCCTTGCTTTAACTCCTTATCTGTATCTGGGACTTGTACTTTTGATTGGAGAAAATTAATAAGATGCTGGAAATTGAGATTGGGCATTCTGCTTTATAAGGTGTATGGAGGGGAAAGGGATTGGGAGTGTTTATGCTAACACTGCTCATAATGATACATTCATACATACAAACATTGTTCTGTAGCACCTCTTTATTGTGGACTACAGAATGATGGCCGAGTGCTAGTAGTGTTAGGGAGTTTCTACAGCAGCCTTTGGCCATTTTTAGCCTGGGGATAGCAGACTCCATAAAGGACTCCCAGGATTCCGGGAGGGAGAGTGGACATGGACCCCACCCAGCCATCCCTTCAGGGTATCCCTTGGGCTCCCAGTACTTTGAGGCCTGGGCGGGAATAAAGGGAATGGGGCCCCGGCTGTTCCTAGGCAGATGCGCCCACGTTCTTGCTTGGAGATGAAGTGTGGGTGGGGACTTCTGGGCATATGGGTGAATGGGCTGGAGGGAAAAGGCTGGGCTTTGGGAAAGCAGGACCAGGGTCTGGGACCTGCAGATATAGAGACTCTGGGCAGGGGGTGCAAGGTAGGAATTGAGGCTCTGGGGCTGAGAAGCTTTCTTCCTTGGGGCACTGGGCCTCGAACAGATACTCCAGCTCCTCGATCCCTTTCTTGGGCAATAGTTCCAACGCTTGGGCCTGATCCTGTTGCAGGCGCAGGCCGAAGCCGATGCCTACACGGAGGGGCCCAGACCCCAGTGCCAGCCCTCGCCTGGAGGGCAGCAGTTGTGGGAAGGCAAGGAGCTGGGGGCCAGGCCAGCGGCTGGGGGCTGGGCAAGAGGGCCCTCTTGGTTTTCGGCACACCAGACATATAGGATATTCCACGGCTGGAGCGGGTCCAGCACTGCCCTGCCACAGGCGCTGTAGCAGCAGTAACCGCAGATCCCTGGCAATGCGGCGGCGACCAAGTAGTGCTACCAGGTCCTGGGCCAGAGCTGCAGGGCCCCCCTGCTCCCCAAGCCCAGTCCCACATGGCATACATCCCCCGCCAATTCTGGGGGCCGTTGCACTACTACGAAGCTGCCGAAGCCTTTCCCTTCTCCTTTGGCAGTCCTGGAGGCCACCAGAAGAGGAGGATAGACTTCCTTTTAATGAAGGAGTACAGTTAGATGTTTGTGAAGGAATATAGGGAGAGGGCAGTGCTTGGGGTAGGCGGTGTTTGGGGGGAACCTGGTGATGTGTATGGGGATAGGTTTTTGGATGAAGTTGAGTTTGGGCAGCTGAGCTGAGCCAGGGGGTGGGGCCCAAGAGGAGCTCAATACCAGACTGAGACCGTGGGGACAGAGAAATCTGTAGTACCACTTGGTTGTTGTGCGTGGGTACCATCTCCTTGATTTCAGGAGAAGGCTGGTGCAAAGAAACCAAGGGTGAATAAGGCTGGTGTGGCTGACTGTAGACTTGCCGGTGCAGTCGGTGGCCTGCAATGTTTTGCTCCAGGTGACTGTAGGCCTCGGGGCTAAGTAGTATTGGAGTCACAGGACTCTGTAGTGATGGGGTCTCAGGGCTCTGTAGTGGTTCAGGAAGGGAGGGTTGGACATGGAGCAGAATGGGAGCTGGTGATGGAAGCAGGTGCCAGGCTAGAGAGAGGGGGACTGCTCCCAATGTGTAGCACCAGGGTTCCTGGGGGCTCATGGGCTGTGCCCCCCCCAGGAGGCCAAGCTTAGGTTGGTGTTCTGTCGCTCTCTTTAACTTTGGCCTTTGATAAGGATGTACAGGAGCTTGAGATTCAGAGCTGTCACTTAGGATGTGAAGGGTAGCAGGGAGTTTGTGAATAGAGCACCGCCGACGATGAGGACAATTCATCCGTTGAGACCTGCCAAAAAGAGACAGACAGTGCCAGAGAGCTTCGGATCTGCACCTCCATATCCACTTTTCTTCCTCCTCTTCGTAGGACAAGTGTTGTTCCCCTGACATTCCCAGTTTCATCCGTGGTTTCCTTGAGCTTTATTTCCCTCCCTTGTACAGCCCTACCCATATATGTCTGAATACTAGTCACTGCTCACCAAGACGTCCCCAAATCCACGAGTTTGGGCCTCCTCGCTACCTTTGGGATTACAGGAGCTATAGAGATAGACACAGACCTAGTTCAGAAACTCTGTGAGAGGGCATATATGGGCTTAAAAAAGGTAGGAGTGCTTGGGTAGAAAACCTGGGAGCTAGAAAGCAGGGAGGGATTGTTGGAGAGCTGGGGTATGATGGAGCCAAAAAGAAGGAATGGAGAGTGACCTCATACTGATGGTCCTTACCTGGATGGGGGCTCCTTGAGCTCTGATTCACAATATTCTTCAGCAGTGAGGGAATCTAAGCCAGAGGAGAACTCAGTTAATAGCTGTTGACCACCTCTCCTCAGCCCATGACCCCCTAGATCAAGCTTAGTTTAACCCAGATTCAAGACCCCCCAAATTCATGCCCTCTACCTTCTGCCAGTGATTTATTTTCCTTATCCCCAGTTGTCATCTCTCCAAACCCTAACTGCTTTCCTGTTCCTAAATTTCCTGACTGACCACCCTCACCCAGCTAAGATGGCTCAGCAGCCCAAGCAGGACAAGCAGCAGCAGCAGCAGGGGGCCCAGCAGGAATGAGACATCTAAGAAAGGGAGACTTTCTCTAAGGGGCGGCAACGCCGCCCCCATAAGGAGCTGTCAGCCCCCCCGCCCTGCTGGGTGGGCTGCTCTAACCTGGAACTCCACACCAATGTCACAGTCAGCCTGTGCTGATGTCACAGAGGTGCCTCCTAAGAGCTCCTGGAGATCTCCCTTATAGAGAAATAATCCAGGCTGGGCCAGCCCTTTACAAATCCTTAAAGTAGGAGAAACCCCTAAATTAATGCAGCATTGCTTTCAGCATCCTTCTTCACATACATTCAGTGCACTCAAGCTGCCTGATGATCCCCTTACCCCCAAGTAGACCTGATCTAGCACCATCCTTTCCTCTCTTATCCTACTCTCTATCCCTGTAAGCTGGGTTGATCAGAAAATGCCACGTATAGAGTACCCCAGTTTTAGTAAGACTATTGACAAAGGCTTGTTTTATATCCAGAGACAAGATGGAGAAAAAATCTTGGACAGTTATTTGGCTTTGAAGCTAAACAATTAACAGGTAACCTTTTTTTGTATTCATGGACGCTTTTAGCAATCTGGTGAAACCTATAGATCCCTCAGAATAATGCTTTTATATGCATAAAATAAAATACATAGCATTTCAGAGGAAACCAATTATATTGAAATCCAGTCATGAAAATATTTTTTTAAAACAAGTTCACAGACCCTAGGTTAAGAACTCTTGAAAGACAATCTTCACAGCTCTAGGGAGGCCTCTTATGATGACTTGAGTATGCCTGTGGTCCTGTCCTATTCAGCATCAATCAGTGGGATGAAAGAATAGATCCAAACTAACAATCTTTCAAGAATTAAGTGCCTCCTTTGTGTGGCACGGGGGCTACAAAGACAAGCTGAACACTAGCCAGTAAGTAAGCATTTATGAAATGCCCACTATGTCTGGCACTTTGTCAGGCATTGAAGATACAAATTTAGGGTAGCTAGGTGGAGTGTTAAGCCTCGAGTCAGGAAGACTCATCTTCCTGGGTTCAAATCTATCCTTAGACACTAGCCATGTGACCCTGTACAAATCACTTAACCCTATTTGCCTCAGTTTTCTCTTTTGTAAAATGATCTGGAGAAGGAAATGGCAAACCACTCAAGTATCTGTGCTAAGAAAGCCCTAAATAGGGTTGGAAAGAGTTGGACACAACTGAAAACAACTGAACTGAAGCTTTGAAAGAAGCTGGGGGATCAAGACAGCTGCCCCAAGGAGAGGCAGATCACCCAGCTCCCACATACATCCACCAGCAAAAATATGAAGTCCACATCAGACTGAATAATGATAAATTTGTTAAGAAAGTATGGTGACTTCTGTCCCAGAACTGCACCCCAAAAAAGCCAGAAGCCCATGGTTAATAAGAAAGGGGACTTCTAGCAATGTCAGTGCCTATGTAGGCCAACCCAGTCTCCCACCATGACCAGTAACCAGCAAAGGACTAGAGATAAATGTAGCCTATGAGGCTTTGTATCTAGAGGCAAGAAGATCAAAGCAAAACCTTCAGGAAGGTCAGGAAGCCCTGAAATGGTCTGAAAGCTTCAGGGTAGGGACCTTGGAAACCTGGGGGAAGTAGCAGTGACCAGAACAGCCAAGTATCTAGAGGCTTTGAGATCCCTAGCATTGAACCCCAAGATGTCATAGGGGGCATTTCTCGAGATCTAGGGCTCTGAACCTAAAAGATTCAGGAGAGTCTAGCTCCAGGAGATGGTCAGCACAGGAAGCCAGAAGACCCAGGATGAAGTCAAACAGGACCATCCATAGCTGGAACCTAGTCCTGAAACAAAGCCCCAGTTTCAGGAACTAAAAATCTCAAGAGATGAATAAATTAAACATCAACCAGTATTAAAAAAGTATTGCAAATCTGAAGATTCCCAAAGAGGAGATGGCAGCTACTCAAAAGGGGAAAAATGGATTTTCTACAAAGACTCCATGAATACCTAGAAGAAATGAAACATAAAAAAGGAAATAAAAGCTCTGAAGGAGAGTATTTGAAGGAGACTTGCTAGCATAGAAGACAAAGTGATAAACTTTGCCTGAGTAACAAAGTCCCTGAAACTAGAATATACCAGACAAATCAGTTATTCCATGAGATAGCAAGAAATAAGAACAAAATCAAAAGATTGAAAAAATAGAAGACTCTGTAAGTTGTTTAGCTACAGAAGAAACCCAACTGGCCTGGAAAATAGGTCAAAGAGATAGTGTAGAAATTGTTGGACTCCGTGAAAACCATGATCAAAAAGAAGAAAAAAAGCCTAGATCCTATATTTTAAGAAATCATGAGTGAAAATTTGTTCATATATAGTAGAACCAAAGAGTAAAATAAAGATAGAAATAGTCCACTGATCATCTCGTGGGGAGAAAAGCCCATATAAATTAGAGTCTCAGAGGTGTCAGAGTCAAGATCCAGGGCTTCCATATCAAGGAAACAGTACTCAAGTGTTTACAAAGAAGCAGTTCAGGTAGCAGGGCACCATAGTCACACATCAAGTTCACACATCTTGGCAGCTTCTCCTAAAAACCAGAGAAAATATTGTAATATTGCAATACCCAAATGTTAAAAAATACATAGGCTTATTTATTAACAACAGTTTACAGCATAAACCTAGTAGGAGGAAAACAGATCTTTAATGGAATAAAGAACTTGCAGGCATTTCTGATTAAAAAGAAGAAGAAAAAAATACCAGAGCTGAATAGGAACTTTGGAATAAAAACACAAGAGTCCAGAGAAATCTAGAAAGGTAAATTTATTTGAGCAATTAGAAGAAGCTGTATGATGATACATAGGTCTTATGTTCTCATAGAAGTAAAAACAGGTGTTCCATCAGAATCTTAATATCTTCAAAGCATATATGAGGAGTTAACAAGAACCTAGGGGGCAGATTGGTTGGATTCTGAGATTTTTAAAAGAGGAAAGAAGAGGAACAACAAAAGAAAAACATCATAGAAAATAGGAAGAAGAGGGTGAAACTTGCTATACTGTGCAACAGTGTTTACTCTGGTCCTTCTGGAAGGGAAGATGTGTTATATTCCCCATCCTATCCCAGGGGTTTTCCAGTAACATTAAATAGTTTGGGGGTGGGAGGGATCTCTCACCTCTATTGGCTCAAATTATTACTGATTATGTTTCCTCAGTTTTAGGGGGTCCCAGCACCCCCGTTCCATTTAACCACCTAACAGACTAACTTCTTAGTCTGAGGAATTAGAGGAATATTTACTTCAAAGGTCTATCAAGAACAAACATATGCATATTCCCTCTAACACCTTGGGGGCATGGTTCACCTCAGTGTCTGGGGAGGGAGAAGGATTAGGTTTGTAGTTTAGCACGGTTTTTATATAACATAGTACAGTGGGTTGAGAAGTCTGGAAACCGCCACAACTGCCAGTGATTCAGTCCCCTGAGGTCTGCTCCAGCTGGTCTGTGCCACCAGTCAGTGCCAGCATGGCCCATGTGGGACTGTGTTCTGTTCTCAGCTAGGTGTGGAGTGATAGACTTTTCCTTTTGACTTACCAGGCTGACTTCAGCTGGAGTTGTTTTTCTTTCTTTTTTTAGAGGAGGAGGGCAGGGCAATTGGGGTTAAGTGATTTGACCAAGGTCACACGGCTAGTAAGTGTTATGTTAAATATCTGAGGCCACATCTGAACTCAGGTTCTCCTGATTCGAGGGCTGGTGCTTTATTTGCTGAGCCACCTAGCCAAACCTGGCGATATTTTTCATTCTGTCATTCTGTGGGTTCTATAGCTCTAAAATTTGTTTAGAGTCATTTTTCACAGGTATTAGAGGGGTTTAGGGGGATGAGCTCAAGCAAGTTCCTACTTTTACTCTGCCTCCCCATATATACTTTTTATATTTATTTTTGCTATATCCCTGTAACATGTGTACCTCTCACAATTAATCCACTGTCAATTCATAGGATCCCTAAAGTATTATGTTTGTGGTTATTATTATTCTGTTGGTTATTACTGCATTCATCTATGTGCTATTGATGACTTTGCAGTTTCTTTACATATGGCAGTGTCTCTCTTAAACTTTGGAATTGATGGTGTAACATGGGAGACACTGGCACAGAATCACTTGGCATGGAGTACCCACATCAGAGAAGGTGCTGTGCTCTATGAGCAAAGCAGAATTGAAACAGCTCAAAAAACAAAACAAAACAAAAACCCCCACAATGTGAACAAACTTAGAGAATCCATTCCAAATATTCACATGGATTATTTCTGCCTGACCTGTGGTAGAGCATTCATTCTGAGCTTATGTTGGTCTGATCAGCCACAGCTGGACACACTGAAACTTGACTCTAGCTTAGTGATGTCATTTTGGTCCTCTTTGAGAAAGAAGGATAGGAACCAACCAACCAACCAATACATGGCAATGACTTTCTGGTTATTTGTTGCCTTTCACATGCTAACTGTTGATTCAGTAATCTGAACAACATCTAAATCTTCGTGTTTCTGAGTGTGTTGTTTTGTGGTAGCACTTGACTACATTTGCATAACTTTCATAGTTTTTACTTATACTCTATGCTTGGCTGTTTTTTTTTTTTTAGCATTATTGATTTGCTGAATTCCACTTTAAGATTTGAACAGAATAGAGGTAAATATTCTAGAAAAATAATGTGAAGTCATGTATAGATCCAGGAGAGATAATTTTAAAATTATTGGACTACCTGAAAGCCATGATTATAAAAAGAACCTAGACATGATCTTAAAAGAAATTATCAAGGAAAACTGCCCTGATATTCTAGAACTGGAGGGTAAAGTAGACATTGAAAGAATCCACCAATTGCCTCTTGAAAAAGATACCCAAAAGAAAACTCCTAGGAAGATAATAGAAAGATTTCAACGTTCCCAGGTCAAGGAGAAAATATTACAAGCAGTCAGGAAGAAACAATTTGAGTATTGTGGAAACACAATTAGGATAACACAAGATCTAGCAGCTTCTACATTAAGGGATCATAGGGCTTAGAATATGATATTCTGGAGATCAAAGGAGCTAGGATTAAAATCACCTGCCCAGCAAACTGAGTATAATACTTTAGGGGAAAATATTGATATTCAGTGAAATAGAGGGCTTTCAAGCATTCTTGATGAAAAGACCAGAGCTGAATAGAAAATTTGACTTTCAAATATAAGAATCAAGAGAAATCATAAGGAACTTATTAAAGTTGAACTATATACATTCCTACATGGAAAGATGATATTTGTACTTATGAGACTTTTCTCAGTATTAGAATACTTGAAGGGAATATGTGTTGTGTATGTGTATGTATATGTATGTATATATATATATATATATATATATATGAATATGTGTGTATATGTATACATAGACAGAGGGCACAAGGTGAGTTGAATATAACGGGATGATATTTAAAATATAAAATTAGATGAGAGAGGAATATATTGGGAGAAGGAGAAAGGGAGAGATGATAAATTATCTCACCTAAAAGAGGCAAGAGAAAGCTGCTACAATGGAGGGGAAGAGCAGGGAGGTGAAAGCGAATGAGTCAACTTTATTCTCATTATATTTGGCTTAAGGAGGGAATAACATACACACTCAGTTGGGTATCTTACTCTATAGGAAAGTAGGGGAGAGGGGATAAGAGGAGGGATGATAGAAAGGAGGGCAGATTGGGGGAGGGGGTAGTCAGAAGCAAACACTTTGAAAAGGGACAGGGTCAAAGGAGAAAGTAGAATAAATGGGGGGGCGGGATAGGATGGAGGGAAATATAGTTAGTCTTTCACAATATGACTACTATGTTTTGCATAACTACACATACATAACCTATATTGAATTGCTTGTCTTCTCAATGGGGGTGGGTGAGGAAGGAAAAAGGGAGAGAATTTGACTCAAAGTTTTAAAAATAAATGTTAAAAAATTGTTTTACATGCAACTAGGAAATAAGATATACAGGCAGTGGGGTATAGAAATCCATCTTGACCTACAAGAAAGTATGGGGAAAGTGGCAAAGGGAGGGAATGGGGGTATAGAAGAGAAGGCAGATTAGGGGAAGAGGTAATCAGTATGCTTGCCCTCTTGGGATGGGGGGTAGGGAAGAGATGGGAAGAAAATTTGGAGCTCAAAATCTTGTGAAAATGAATGTTGAAAAATAAAAATAAAAAATTTTAAAAGTATATATGGACTGGAAATAAATAGTTCCAGAAAAGAAACAAGAAAATGTTACAAAAATTAAAACTAAAAGAGAACAAATATTCCCCTGAAAAGCAAACAAAATTCAACTTATCATTTAGAATCATTAAAAAAAAACAAACAAACAAAAAAAAAAAAAACCGAGGTAAACATCCCCAGTTGTTATTCCTGTGCATCACAGCAAGTCAAACCTGCTTTTAAAAAAAGTCAGACTATCTCAGATGATTCCCCATATATGACACTATTATAGGCTGTGGGTAATACTTGGTGGATGCCCCCTTGAAACTTGGGACTTGCATTAGTTTACTCATCCAGATGGGATGGTGTATTCTTAAACCTACAGGAAGGTAGGGGGGTCACTTCAATAATTACCCAGTGGAGGAATGCAATAATCTAATTTCTCCACCAGGTGTTACTCTTCTCAAGGCGTCAGTCAAGTAGTCCCTCTGAGTGGTTCTGGAGCCTGTGGAAAAGTCTGCCCAAAAGGCTGCAGTTTCCTCATTGGCCATCAGAGGGCACTCAGCCCCAAATTCTTGGACTACTGGTCTCCTACTGGGTTTGGAATTTTAGTTTTAAGATAGATGTAAAATATTACTCAGAATTATTGGAAAATTACAAAACAGAAAAACACTGCTCCAACGTCCATTCTGAATCTGACAAGACTTTCCTTTTTCTCATCTTAAATCCACACATTTATTAGACTCAAGTAAACAGTGTTCTGTGACTGCTTAGTTTATTATACATAGAAAATAGAAAAGAAGGAAATCAAGTGCCTGGAATATCTGAGCATCCATCTCCTGTTTTCTCCAAACTTCTCCTGATTACCCTCATGTCATGGAAAAAAAAGAAAGAGAAAGGCTTGTGAGTGTGTCCAGTGCTCTTATCCAAGATGGACATCTGAATTTTAAACAAGAAGGTAAGGGCAACCTTAATATGTCTCTCTGGCCCTCTTCACCATTCCTCCATGCTTTGAAATAGCTGATGGTCTCTGGTGCATTGAAACTTGCTTCAGCAACCCTACACCCCATATTCTTGGTTGGCAATTTGCATTTCTGCTCCACATATGAGTCTCAGCTTTTCCAAAGGGTGCTGATCCCAATTACTGCAAAATAGATTTGAGCATCATCAACAAAACAAGCCAAAGAGTTCATTTCCCAAAGTTTTATGTGACTGGTTCACCCACAGACAAGGAATCCCAATCTGAATGTATTATGTTTTTTTGCTCTCTGTGCCATATGGCTCATGGGAAATCTTTCATGGACAAAGGAAAGGTAGACCTGCATCCCTACACATAACATCAGGTTAGTGACAGTGTCAGAGGAGAGAAGGGGGCATATATGAAAGAGTTATGAAGGTAAAATTAAAAGAACTACTTGGGGAGGGCTAGGTGGTGCAGCGAATAGAGCACCAGCCCTGGAGTCAGCAGGATCTGAGTTCAAATGCGGCCTTAGACACTTAACACTTACTAGTCGTGTAACCTTGGGCAAGTCACTTAATCCCAATTGCCCTACCTTCCCCACTCCAAAAAGAAAAAAAAAAGAACTACTTGTCGACAGATTGGACATGGAGTGAGAGAGAGAGAGAGAGAGAGAGAGAGAGAGAGAGAGAGAGAGAGAGAAGTTGAGGATGACATCTAGGTTTTGAGCCTACAGGACTGGGAAGGTGGTGGTGCCCTGGATAAAAATAGGGAAGTTTAGAAAGGGGAAAGGTTTGGGGTAAAAGATAATGAGTTCAGTTTTTGAACATGTTAAGTCTAAGATGTCTCCTCCAGGACATCCAGTTTGAGATGTTCAGTAAACATTTGTTGATATGAGTCTGGAAGTTAGGAGGGGGTTCAGGGTGAATAAGTATGATAATCAAACAATACCTCTCTTACTGTTAGGGAAGAGAGCAACCTAAGCAAGAACTGCTGGGGGCCTCCAGGTGCGAGAGGGGCCTCTTGCCCTCTCTCTTGCATGGCTGTTATGTGGCCATGAGTGCATTGCATTGATGTTTTCTTGTTTTTATCATATTTATTCTTTGCTGCTCTAAGTATCAAAGATGGAATGGACCAGATTACAACCTGGTGAACTTTGAAAGACCAAAAAAACCACCAGAGGTCCAGCTGCTGGAGTGTCCTGCTGGACCCAGTCCAGTAGTGAATAAACCCTGCGGCTGAGACACCATATCCTGCAAGCAAGGGAGCAGTTACTTGATCAAGTATGCCACATCCAGAAGTGAATTTAATTGGGGAATGATTGGTAGTGTCAATAGTCAGTAAACTGCATTTATCAAATGCCTACTAGGTGCCAGGCACTGGGGATACAAATATGAAAAAGAAAGACAGTCCCTGCACTTAAAGAGGTTACAATGTAAGTTTGAGGTGTCCTCTGAGAGTGATGCAGTAAGTAGGTGAGAGTGCGCTCCCAATGTCAGACTTTCATGATTCAGTGATTGCTGTATCTTCTTAGTAAGTATAGGGGAATATTTTAGAAGTATCCAAAGTAGATTTGGGGGAGAACATTACTGACTCCATTTTGTGTTAGATTTGCTGTTATTATATAAATGTACTGAATGTCTCCTTTGGGACTCCCTCCCCCAGTCACTTTACAGTTAGAAATGTAAGCCCGGAGCTCTTAGAACATACCCAGGAGCTCTCCCACTTTTCTTCATCCCAGCTAGTTAGGCCGGTAGTTGGAGCATAACAAATGTTAACTAACTGACTGACTGAAAAAGAAATTGCTGTTTTCTTTTGTCTGATGTAAACGGCTAAGCTAAAGGCCTTTGTAACAGTTTAAGCATACTTTTTCTTTTACTAAAAAATGTACCTTTACCTGTCTACATGCCCTTCCTGCTCTTACCCCAGACTTCTCTGTGTGCCTGCCCATGTGACTTACTTGACCTTACCCAAACTCTGGATCATGTAGCTTAGGAGTGGAGGGGAAGGAGAGAGAGACAGAGAGAGACAGACAGAGAGAGATTATATGTCTATACACACACTATATATTACATATGCATATAACATACATGTGTACATATACATGTATGTATAACCTGTGCAGTTGTGAGACACACATGTCTATCACATGCAGATGATGTGTCACACTTTTGAGTGAATTGATAAACTGCAGTGTCTGTATCCCATGCTGGCTTATTTGTTTAGTAGCCAGCAAGGACCCTGAGCATTTTTGCAACAGAAGCAACCATGTCAAGTTTGAGCCTGCTCTCAGGGACTTCAGTGGTGGAGGACAGTGAGTTCCTGGTTTCTGAGGCTTCTATACTTCTGACCTTGATATACTCTCTGGTTAACTGACTATAACTGATTAATTGAAAGAGCAACTGGTGAAATCGATATTGGGGATTTATTAACTAACTGGTCAAATAATGTGGTGGGAGCCTATCAGATAAAGCTTCATGAACAACTAGAAAATCTCCCAGCCTCTCGGGGATACCCCTAGAACCCTGAATGAAGAGAGAAGCAACCAGCTCAGGGAACCCAGACTGCTAGTTTGAATGGGGTTAGGAAAGTGAGCCCCATGATGTATATGCTGCACATAAAGGGAAACTTGGGCTTTCATCAGCAAGAGAGGTTAAGTGACTTGGCCAAGGTCACAAAGCTAGTAAATCTCTGAGAAAGGATTTGAACCCAATTCTTTCTAATGCCAAATCTAGCACTCCAAAAACCATAACATTTTATCCCTCTCCTTTTTCTTTTCCTTCACTTTCATGAGTACTTCGAGGAGGATGAGAACACTGGGTGTTCATGTGGATATAATCTTTTTTTTTCTATTTATTCAAAAATATATTTATTCATAAATAATAAAAATTGATAATAAAAATTAATTAGATTTACTTGAATTTGATAAGAAATTAAGTATCTGTTTTGTATTAGCATTGTTTTTAATTAAACAAATGCTTTATTAACTTCTGGTTTACATCATTCATTTCCACCAGATTATGAGTTACATTTTTCCCCCATTTTTTCCCTATCCACCACCCCAGAATAGCAGTCCCACTAGATATCCCTCATCCAATCTGCTCTCTCCCATATCTTCTCCCATACCCCCTTCGACTTTGCCATTAGGGCAAGGTGAATCTCTGAGCCCCACTGCCTGGACATCTTATGAAACATTTAATTTTAAAACTTCGATTTTCAGATCCATTCCCTTTCTCCCCTGTCACCCACTCCCTCTGAGAAGATAAGCAATTCAGGGGGTGGCTAGGTGGCGCAGTGAATAGAGCGCCGGCCCTGGAATCAGAAGGCCCTGAGTTCGGAGCCGGCCTCTGACACTTAATCCATACGAACAAAAAAAAAAAAAACCTAGCCGTGTAACCTTGGGCAAGTTACTTAACCCCAATTGCCCTAAAGGGGCGGCTAGGTGGCGCAGTGAGTAAGAGCGCCGGCCTCGGAGTTTGGATGACCCGAGATCAGATCCGGCCTCAGAAAATGAGCACCCACGCATAAATAATGACTAGCCCTGTAACCTTGAGCAAGTTACTTAACCCCAATTGCTTTAAAAAAAAAAAAAAGATAAGCAATTCAGTATGTGTTGTACATGTATATCTATGCAAAACATTACCATAGTAGATATATTGTAAAAGACTGCTTATATTTCCCCCCTACCTGCCTCACCTCCCACCTGGTCCATTCCCTACTTTGATCCTGTCCCTCTTTGATAGTGGGTACTTCTAACCTCCCCTCTCCCCAGAATGCCCTCCCCTCCATCATCCCCCTCTCATCCCCCTTTCCCCTACTCAGGAGAGTGAGTGAGGGTAAGATATTCCATTTAGTATGTATGTGATTCTCTCCTTGAGCCAACTTCAATGAGAATATTCTTTTGCCTTTTTGCCTTCCTGTTCTTCCCCTCCCCTGCAACTACTTCCCTTGCCTCTTCTACATGAGATAGTTTGCCCTACCCTGTCTCTCTCCATCTCCTCTTGCCACTTTCCTCTCTCACCTCTTGACTTCACCCCTTAAGAATCATCCCTTCCTTGGGCGGCTAGGTGGCGCATCGAGCAGAGAGCCAGCCCCGGAGCCAGAAGGACCCGAGCTCGGATCTGGCCCCAGACACCCAACACACAAACAAAAACCCAGCCACGTGAACCTGGGCAAGTCACCCAACCCCAATTGCCCTCTAAAAAAAAATAATCATCCCTTCCCATCAAATTCAACCTGTGCCCTCTATCCTTGTATACCTGTAAACATATGCCATGTACCCTTCAATTATTTTCATAATGAGAAAGGTTTCATCAAACACAGTTATTGTTTTTCCATGTAGGACTGTAAATAGTCCAATTTTGATAAGTTCCTTTTGATTTCTTTTCCTTGATTGCCTTCTCAAGTATCTCTTGCTTCTTGTGTCTGAATGTCAAATTTTCTATTCAGCTCTGGTTTTTTCATCAAGAATGCTTGAAAGTCCTCTATTCCACTGAATGACCATATTTTCCCCTGAAACAAGATACTCAGTTTTCCTGGGTAGGTGACCCTTGGGTTCATTCCCAGCTCTTTTGCCCTCTGGAATATCATATTCCATGCCCTTCTATCCCTCAGTGTAGAAGCTGCCAGGTCGTGTGCCATTCTGATTGTGTTTCCACAATATTGAAATTGTTTCTTCCTGGCTGCTTGTAGTATTTTCTCCTTGATCTGGGGATTCTGGAACCTGGCTATAATATTCCTGGGAGTTTTCTTTTGGGGATCTTTTTCAGGAGGTGATCTGTGGATTCTTTCAACCTCTATTTTGCCCTCTGGGTCTACAACATCAGGGCAATTTTCCTTGAGAATTTCTTTAAGGATGATTTCTAGGTTCTTTCTTTGATCATGGCTTTCAGGTAGTCCAATAATTTTAAATTATCTCTCCTGGATCTATTTTCCAGGTCAGTGGTTTTTCCCATGAGATGTTTCACATTGCCTTCTATTCTTTCATTTGTTTGGATCTGCTTAACAGCATCTTGATTTCTCATAAAGTCATTAGCTTCCATTTGCTCCAGTCTAACTCTGAAAGAATGAATCTCCTCAGTGAACTTTTGAGATTCTTTTCCCATCTGGCAAATTCGACTTTTTAAGGCATTCTTCTCCTCATTGCCTTTCTGAGCCTCTTTTGCCATTTGAGTTAGTCTATTTTTTAAGGTGTTATTTTCCTCAGTCAGGCTGTTGACTGTCATTTCATACTTTTCTTGCATCTTTTTCATTTCTCTTCCCAAATTTTCCCCCACTTCTCTTATCTGCTTCTTAAGGTCTTCTATGGACTGTAGCCAGCTTGTATTTTCATTTGGGGCTTTTGGTGCAGGAGTTCTGACCTCACAGTCCCCCTCCATGCTTTGAGCCTCTTTGCCCCTAAAACAGGAGTCCAATGTTGAACTTTTCTGTTTATTTTGTTTCATTTGCCTAGGCATATTGCCACTTAATTACTTGATTTTTGGGCTTGTTGCCACAGTAGGACTCTGCCACCAGACAGGGGAGCTTCCGCCCAAATGTGGGGTCTTCACAACTTCCGCCAGTTGTGTGGCCTCTGTAAAGCCTTCACCCACTCTGGCAAGTTGGATACCCACCCCAAACTTCCCCCCCAGACCACAATCCAGATCCAGGCAGTTTAAAGCAAAAGCGATTAACCCCCAGACTGATTGCTGGATATTCCTACAGTTTGCAGACCAGGAGCTAGAGCCACTACTGACACTGCAAAATGGCTTCTGTGCAGCTGTTTCTTCAGCAGCTTTTTGCCCCCAGGGGAGGAAGCCACGTGTTCCCCAAATACTGGTCCCAAAGTCCATAGGGCACTAACCTCTCACTTTGTCCTAGGCATATCTGTGCTGATAATTCTGGAATCGCCACAATTGCTGGTGTTCTGGGGTTCCACCAGCTGGCTGAAGGCCCG
This sequence comes from Gymnobelideus leadbeateri, assembly GCA_011680675.1. NCBI lineage: Eukaryota > Metazoa > Chordata > Mammalia > Diprotodontia > Petauridae > Gymnobelideus > Gymnobelideus leadbeateri. Next base: position 153,254 of record WOXC01010343.1, on the reverse strand, counting down.
GCCGCCCTGGGCTAAAGCCTCGGACCTGGGCTCCGCTCTGCTGGCTGCGCTGTCGGTTCCCAGCGTGCTGTGCAGCCTGCTCTCAGAGTACTGTGCTGGCTGCTCCCTGCAGGGCTGTCCTCAGCAGGAGGTTAGCTTCTCTGTGCTGTTCTGTGGGTGCTGTGGCTCCAGAAGTTGTTCGGAGCTCCCTTTCACATTGTTTGAAATTTGTGTGGGCCATGTGAATATAATCTTGAAAACAGGCATAGCTTTCTTTCTTTCTTTCTTTTTTTTTTTTTTGCTTTTTGGAGGGCAATTGGGGTTAAGTAACTTGCCCAAGGCCACACAGCTAGTTTTTTTTTTTTCTGTTTGTGTGTGTTAAGTGTCTGAGACCAGATCCAAACTCAGGTCCTTCTGACTCCAGGGCCGGCACTCTACTCATGCGCCACCCAGCCGCCCCCATAGCTTTCTTTTTAAAAAATTTTATTAATATCTTTTATTTTAACATTACCTTCATTTCCAAATGTATCTTCTCTTCCCTCCCTAAGAGCATTATAAGAAATAATAATAATACAATAATAAAATTAAATTAGGGGAAGGGAAGTTGAAGCAGTTTCAGGAAAATGAAATTAACTAATATGTTAATAGTCTGACAGTTCTGCAGTATTTGATACCCATAGTCCTCTACCTCTGCAAAGAAGGATAGGAGGTTGTACCATAGCTTTCTAAAGGGTGGGACTCAGTAATCAGCTTCTTTTAAGGTAGATTTTTCTGGAGGATCAGGGAAAGGTCATCAACCAAAGAACTGGGAAGGAGTTGTTTAGGGGTCTTTGAAAGAAGAGATGATAGAGGGAAGAAAACAGACTCATTTTTTCTTTCTATGGAATAAAAGTACTCTACACTCTGAATTTTAGCCAGATCCGTCAGAGACACATTTTATTATTTTACAAGCATTTTGTTTGGAGAGAGATTCTGGCCAGAGATTCCTTTGCTAAACATGACCCAAGTAATTTCCAACTCATTTTTCTAGTAATCCTGACATAAAAGATGAAGAAATTTCAAAACATTGACAAAACCAAAGTACTGGTTTTTCGATTATTTAGTTTAATTTTTTTTAACCAAAGGGAATAACAGTAACTTTAATATTGATACATACATTCCCTCTTGGGGAAGATCTATTTTACCCAAACTAAGGGCACTATGGTCCACAGTTAGTAAAAGAGACACCTACCTCTTTTCTGGATTGAATCTGGTCAACAGTAAACAATTTATAACCTCTATATGATTTAGTCATAAATTGATCCCCTCTGTTGATCTAGTTGTCTTTCTGACTCTTAGAAGATTAAAAATCACCCCCTAAATTGAATGTCTTCTGTTTCTAACCTTGAGGGACTGGGATACTGTCCCACTCCATATTCTTCACCTAGGCATGTGCTTTGGACTGGATGTAATCCTGAGGAGACTATAATGGGAGGAGGCTACTTTTTCTCATACTTATTAAAACCTTCACCTGGGTAACCCAGGGACAGTTTTATTTCTTTTAAGTTATGGCTCACATCCAAGATTTTTCTTCAAAATGGGAACTATCAAAAATATTAAATGTAAAATGTGAATCAAGTATGGGACAGGTAATTTATTTCTACACACACAAGAAATGCTAATCACAAAAGAATCACAACTTAAAACAGGATTCAATAACTTAAAAGTTACTGTTAAAATCTATTGGGAAATTGGTACTTAAAAAATTCTCAAGACACAAAAGGTTTTAGGACTATTAATTAGCCATTTATTCCACTTAGCTCTACACTGTTGAAACAACTACTGGTATGTATCTTCTAGTAAAAAAATGTCCAGGCTTAGGCTCATCCTCTTGTTCATAGTCATCTTCTCCCTGGGTGCTGCGGTAGTATCTGAGGACTTTTTCCCTGTCACCATTCACCTCTGAACTTCTCAAACTCACAAGGTCACCTCCAAACCTGGGCATGGGCAACTCAGGGTAAATACTTGTTTACCCAGGGTCTGGAAAGAATGTAAGAGAAGTCACCCAAACTGAGTCTCATGTTTGCCCAGGCAGGATTCTCACCAATGCACCTGGAGAGGGGGATAAAGGCAAACCTATGGAAGAGCCTTTATCCATTCACTGAGTCATCAACTCTGATGACTCTGAAGCCAGTCAGGGGACTCTTCAACATCTCAAAGTGTAGGCTCTTTAGTCCCCACTTACGATTGGCTAGAAGCAAATCCCAAAGCTCTACGAGGTCAATGAGAACCAAGAATGGAAATTCTGAGTATGCTTCATGGGATGGCCCCATAGGAGAATTCAAACTCAATATACTTTCAAGGAGACTAATTAGGATTTTTAATCATAGCAGGAAAGAAATATTAAGAATATCAGACCAAAGAATCTGCTACAACATTAATTTTAATTTTTAAAAAATACAATAGAAGCCTTGTGGGGTCTGCTTGCCACAAGCCTCTCCCCACTCCAGTGCATCCTGTATCAGCCACCAGTTGTTTTCCTAAAGTGCAGAACCAACCATGGCACCCCTCTCTTCAATAAATTCCAGCTCCCTCTCACCTCCAGTGTCAAATCCCAGATCCTCTGTTTGGCATTCAAAATGCTTCATAACCTGTCCCTCCTCCCCTACTAGTCTTCTCTGATCCAGTGCCACTGGTCTGCTTTCTATTCCACAAACAAGATACTCCATCTCTAGGCTTCAGACATTTTCTCTGACCGTTTCCCCATGCCTGACACATTCTTCCTCCTCATCTGTCTCTTGACCTTCCTGGATTCCTTTAAATTTCAACTAAAACCCTGCCTTCTACAGGAAGCTTTTCCCAACCCCTCTTAACTCTATAGGTTTCCCTCTGTTAATCATCTCTGTTGTACCCCAATAAATCGAGACAGAAGATCCCTGAGATTAAATTTTAAAAGTGGATTTTATCCCCGGGGCGGCTAGGTGGCGCAGTGAATAGAGCGCCGGCCCTGGAATCAGAAGGACCTGAGTTCGGAGCCGGCCTCCGACACCTAATCCGCACAAACAAAAAAAACCTAGCCGTGTAACCTTGGGCAAGTTACTTAACCCCAATTGCCCTAAAGGGGCGGCTAGGTGGCGCAGTGAGTAAGAGTGCCGGCCTCGGAGTTTGGATGACCCGAGATCAGATCCGGCCTCAGAAAATGAGCACCCACGTATAAATCAAATGACTAGCCGTGTAACCTTGAGCAAGTTACTTAACCCCAATTGCTTTAAAAAAAAAAAAAAAGTGGATTTTATTACCGCGGGACTATCAGGGTGCATGGTCACCCAAATCAGACAGGGCTTTGGCACAGACATTGTGCCAGTTTTATAGAAGTTCCATAGCCAGGTTACATAAGCTAAAATTACAGTGGTAAGCTGAAACTACAGTGATTGGTCGGTGTACATTTGAATTTCCCACCTGTGGGAACCCTAGGCTGAAATGCCTGCTCACAGATTAATCAGGGGAAAGGAAGGAGTAGGGGTCCTGCCTGTTTACAGATCAATTATGGAGAGGAAGATGGACTTCTCTGCTTTACAAATCAATGAAGGGAAGGGCAAAGTAGAGTTGTGTTCAACATTGTGATATATTTTTATACGTTCTTTTCTTTATTCTCCATACGATTGAGTTTCTTTGTTATCTCTCATACATTAAGTGGCACAGTGAATAGAGTGCTGAACTTGGAATCGGAAAGATCAGAGTTCTGATTCTCAGCTACTTAATGGCTGTGTGGCCCTAGGCAAGTCACTTAACTATCAGCCTCTGGTTTCTCATCTGTAAAATGGGGGTTAATAATAGCACTTAACTCACAAGGATACTCTGAATCAGAGAGCATAGGTAAAACATTTTGTAAGCCTTAGAACACTAAGTAAATGCTAGCTATCATTACTATTATTTCTGTTCTTCTTTATTCTTCTTTGCCCATCTTATGTACTAGGGCTCTCTGTAGTAAGGGAGAGATTTTTGAACTAGGTGTTCCTCTATAGTCCATCATAGTATAGCTGTTCATAGTACCCAAGGTCATACCCTCTCTCCCTAAGCAGCACCAGCTATCTACTAAACTGGCTTCAGTCTTAAGGGAGCCTGAATTCTAAAAAGAGAGGATAAGTTATTTACTATTATTGTTGTTGTTCATTATATCTCTCAACCCAGAGTAGAACTATTTCTTAAACAAAGTTCAGGTTTGGCTCATGTCTTTTGGCCTCCCTAAAACACAAAACACTAATTCATAACCTCTATTACATTTTCCTTAAGGGTGATACTTGGGGCAGGTAGGTGGCATAGTGGATAGAGCATTGGACCTAGAGTCAGAGACACAAGTTTAAATCTGTCCTCAGATACTTTCTAGCTGTGTGACCCTGGGCAAGTCACTTAACCTAACTATTTGCCTTAGTTTCTTCATTTGTAAAATGAGCTAGAGAAGGAAATGACAAACCTCTCCAGTATCTTTGCCAAGAAAACCCCAAATGGGGTCACAGAATCAGACATGACTGAACAACAAAAAATTGATATTTAAAATATTAATGTTCATGATTTAATGAAGTAATAATAATAAAATAGCTAACATTTATATTGTACATATTATGTGCCAGGCACCGTATTAAGTGCTTTACAAATATTATTTCATTTGATCCTTACAACAATCCTGGGAGAGAGGTGCTACTATCATTGTCATTTTACATATGTAGAAACTGAGGCAAACAGATGGAAAGTGAGTTGTTCAGGGCCACACAGCTAATAAATGTCTGAGGCTGGATTTAAACTCAGCTCTTCCTGATTCTAGGCCCAGAGCTCTATTCACTGTGCCACCTAGCTTTGTGGGATTGGTGATTAGGCACTTTCTTTTCACCTTCGATCTGTACTATACTGTTTATTTGGGGTTTTTATCTTCTGGCCAGCATGGCATGCTTGGCTCATTGTCCTATAAATGTCATCCCTTTTGAGAAGTCTTATCTGTGAGATGCACCTTCTGTTGCCAGCATGGCTAGAAGTGTTTATCTCTGGCTCACAGTTTGTTCATATGCAAGTCAAAATATCACCCTTGAAGACTGATCCTTTTTGAGAACCAGTTGGTCCTCTTTGAGAATGAAGGACGAACAACAATTGTTTGGTCCCATATGTGCTAATAAAGACACATAAAACAGAAGATGTTCTGAGGGCCTTGTGAACCAATCTCAGGCTCACCATACTGGTCTTTGATCTTTTCTGCCAATGTGCAATTCTGTTCCTCCCCTACCTTCCTCCACAAGTCCAAGGGAAAACAGGCTTCAAAATTTCAGAAGAGTGAGAGCTGAAGTTGTCTCTCCCTTTATAATCTACCAAGTAAGACATACTTGTTGCTCAGTGGCTAATCTTCATTGATGCAGCTGTGATAGAGAGTGGGACATATGGGGAGCATCCAGAATCCTTTGTTTATATATACCTTTTATCAAGAGGCAAAAGCACATGTCTCACTGCAAGTAGTGAGGGCAAAGGCTTAGCATTTCATGGGAGATGTTCCTGCCAGAACATGTATCAAAATGAAGGCCTGTCCCCCACACATACTCCATGAAATGCTTACTGTCACACTAGGATCTTAAAGGTAGGACTTATTTTGTAATACCTATGATCTTCCAGGCTAACTCCCTTCTAGCTAGCTTATACAAAGGTGCTCTTAAAAGATAAGGTGACTCTTCCTGGTAAGGCCCACTCTTCCACTTATTCCTTGAATTTTTTTCCTTCCCCTCTCTTTTGGGAGCTTTTCCCATCAATAATTCCCCCTCTATCATCTACTTTTTCTTTTCTTGATGCCTAAATATACATTCAGTCCTCTATCCTTATTCAATTCAACAAGTACTTATTAAATGCCTACTACATTGTGCATAGCTACTGTATCAGGCACCAGGAATAAAAAGGCAAAAAGGAAACAATCCTTGTTCTTGAGTGGGAAAATAATAGACCTTCCACACAGTAAGCAGCTTGTCCTAGTCTAACTTATGCAATACCAGTGGTTGCTTCCTTGTCTGCTTCTAGGTAATAACCTCTGATGTCTGATGGTCACTGAAAGTTCCAAGATCCAGAGTCATCATGACTATCTCCTTTTGCAGGACTTCAAGGTTCTCCCTGGTATCTTTAGTATCTAAGCAACCTTGTCCTCATCAGCAACTTATACACTACTGGGCCAGCTTCAAATGCACAGGAATGGTTAGATGGGAATCTCAGCATTCTGCAAGTTTGATGTCTATACGGATGCTCTGGACACGTCTGGTAGGATTGCCACAAGAAAAGTTTACTCCTTTTGAAAATTGTGCCACCACATACTATAAGTAATGAAACTCTGTGTTAATTCCCCTAGGACTGCACAAGTCACAGAAGCTTTTCTCTTCTTCGGTGCCTTGTAGGTGGGAAAAATAAAAGACAAGCAGGTATTTCATAAGAATTGAAGAGCTCTTCTTTCTCTCTTTGGTAAATAGTAATGATCCCATCCCTCCTGTCCTGCCACAAGCATTGATACTAGCCCTTCTTTGTTTGGCTTCTCTTCAGTATAGTTAAAAGAGACATAGAAGCCTGCATGTAGAGGGTAGAGGATTAGTACCTCCACATGAAAAGGATGGATATTGTACTTATAGATGGTATAGGAAGTTTTCCTATATACAAAAGCACCTACCCCCTACCTTGGCCCACATTCTTCTCATCATGGTCTAGGGTTTTTAAGTATAAAATAATTGACATAATATTCCACTAATTTATTGACATAAAATATTGACACAAATAATTGACATAAAATTCTGCAAATTTTCTACAAATTGGCTCTTTTTTTTTTTTTGCTTTTTGGAGGGTAATTGGGGTTAAGTGACTTGCCCAAGGTCACACAGCTAGTTTTTGTGTCAAGTATCTGAGGCCACATTTGAACTCAGGTCCTCCTGACTCCAGGGCTAATACTCTATTCATTGCGCCACGGAGCTGCCCCAAATTAGTTCATATTTTGTTCCTATCTCATTAATATTCTGAGCTCCACAACTTTCTGTGACCCAAAACGAAAACAAATTCATGCTATGATTTAGAATATATTTTGCTATATAAAATAAAAATTTTAAAGATCTCTGAACAACTGAATACAGCTCAGGCGAAAGGTCTGTCATGTCCCTCCACTCCCAGCAATGGAGAGTTGAGAGCTCACAACTTTCCTTTTTACCCAGAAAATTAGCCCTGTCCAGGAAATTCTCAAAAAGCTGGTGACCCTTGGTATCTGGCTCAAATACTACTTTAGTGCCTGTAATCAGATGACCCCAAATGTTTTTGTAGTCTCAGTAGGCAAAGTCTGGAGAAGAAAGAGAAGAAATCTCACAAATCTCCACTCCTGCTCCTGAGACTTAAGCCCAGTCCAAGCAGTTCCTAGGCTCTGGCCCATAGGCAATTGGGATAGGGTGGGGTGGAAAGGGGGAAAAGAGACAGACAGACATACAGACAGACTGCTCTACCTTATCTGAAGGGTGACCTCAATCCAAAATGCTGCACTGTTCTTTAGGTTTCTCTAGTATGCTTCTCTGGCCTGTCTGCCTAGCATGATAATGTATGACTATTTGCCTTGGGGCCACAAACACTTTGGTTTCTTAGGTATTTAATTGCTCTGTTCAGAGGGACAATTTCACAATAATCCCATTACTCAGTACTATAAAGTAATACTGAGTACTTCCTTCCAAAAGTCCTGGAACTCTCTCACCCTCTTGGAGAGAAGCAGGTCTAGATTGAAATTTCTTTTTGTTGGTCCCTGGACCTTTTGAAGGATGAAAGATTATAGAGGGCTTTAAATACCAAGCATTATTATCTTAGTTCGTTTTCTGAATCAGGCACTGTGAGAGGAAGGACCTTTGTACCACAAGATATAGTAATACTAAACCTAATCCTCATGTCTGGGCCCCTGATGTTGGTCATGGTGACTGTGTTCCCAAAGGAGGAAGACAGAAAACCTTTAGTTGACCTTTCTATCCCCTTAGGGGATTTTCCTATATCTCTGTCTTCCCTTTCAACTCCTAGAAAGTCAGCCACACTCTCAGCTTCTACTTCCCCATCTCAGTCCTTGCAAATATGGCTTCTGACCAATTTCTACTGAAACTGCTGTCCAAGGCCATGGGTGATTTTAACTGCCAGATTCAATGGCCTTTTCTTGGGCCTCCAACAACCTTTGACCTCTACATTTTTCATAGTGTTAATGCACCCCTTCTACCTGGATACTCTTCTTTCACCTACTACTGCCTGTCTGACCATTTCTCAATCTCCTTTCCTGGTTCACCATCAATCTCATTCCCTAAGTGTGGGTGTCTCTCAAAGCCCCATCCTGGACCCTTTCCTCTTTTCTCTCTACACTTGCTTGGTGAGCTCCATAACTTCCATTTTCACCGCTGTGCAGATGACTCCTAAATCTGTATCTCTAACCCTGACCTCTCTTCTAAATGCTGGTCCTGCTCCCACCAGCTGCTTGCTGGACCCCCTTCACCTGTTGGCACCCCACACTCAACATGTCCAAAATGGAGCTCATCATCATACTCCCAAAACCTGTCCCTTCTCCCACATTCCCCTTTTCTGTGGAGGGCACCACCTCCCTCTCAGACATCTTGATTTGAAACATGAGGGTCACTTTAACTCCCATACCAAATCATTTTCCAAATTGCAGATTCTTTATTCCCAATATCCTTTTCCTCTACCTCGTTTTCCACTTCCATGGTCACCACTCTAGTTTATGCCCTTATTACCTGGATTCTTGCCATAGCCTCCCAATTGTCTTCCCTATGTCCAACCTTTCCAGCCTCTCCCTGATGGGGTACAGGCTCTGGGACCCCCTTGAACTCTTCTTGAATCTTCCCACTTTGATGAGGAATTTGCTTGAGCCCATAAGCCTTTCATTATCACTATACCCAAATCTGTTACTAGCCTAGCCCTCCATTTGTCCAGCTACTTCCCACCCTTGATCCTCCCAAGGTGTCTTTACCCAAATCTGTTACCCTTAAACTAGCCTAGCCCTCCATTGTCTGTTATCTCCAGGTAGCCTCCAGCTGGAGTCTGACCTCATTTGACTCCTGAAGACCTTCCTCAAACTCTTCCTCTAGACCACCCCTAGAGCCTTCCCATAATCATTCTGTGTATAAGCTCCATCTTGCTTCCATGAGGGGGCAAGAATTATCTAGTGGAGACTCACTCTGTGTCAGATTATTCTGGCCTACTTGTCTAATACAAGCAGCATAGATACCTAGGCTCCTTAAGAGTCTACCCATTATGGTGAATCTCTAATAAACTTTGCTTTACTTTGGCTGACAGAAGACTTGAGTTGAATTCATTCAGCAGGACAAGGCATGTCTCATGCACCCCTAAACCTTAAACCTCAACATCCCCTCTCTCCAATCCATCCTTCACCCAGCTGCCAAAAGAACCTTCCCAAGGTTTGAGAGTAGCCAACTCTACACAAAACTGCCCAGAAACTTGTAGCCTCTAGGGTAAAATAGAAATTCCTTTCCTTAGCATTGAAGGACCCCTGCCATCTCTTCAACCTAGCTTTCCATCCTTATTTCCCATCCCTCCCTTTCCTATATTCTGCATTCTAGCCAAACTGGACTATAGTTGTTCTGGAATTCCTGCCATTTCCTACATTCAGGCATTTATCTGGAGGGCATCCATCTTCCTCATATCTGGAATGAATTCTCTTCCCCACTTGACCCTTCCAGAAGACTTTTTTTTTTTTCAAGGTTCAGCTTAGGAACCAACTCCTCTCTGTAGCCTTTCTAAATCCAAGTCGTCTGAAGCTCTTCTCTCCCAAAATATTCTCTGTGTACTTTCTCTAGACCTTACCTTTGTCCCCATCACTCCCAAACTTGTACTACACTTAAGGGTAATGGTCCCTTCTCCTTTTCCCTTCTGGCCATGGAAATTCCTTCAGGGTAGGAGCATTTGCAATTTTGTCTCTAGCCACCTAGCTTGGAGATTTGCACATAAGAGCTTAGTAGATGCTGGTGGATTCTCAGAGATTCTGGAGAGGAAACACTCTTGCTGAAAGGGAGATAGATGAACTTTCTCTTGAGCATAGTAGTTTTGAGACACATTTCACAGGGACTAGATGTATTTTTTTGGGGGGTGGGGAGGGAAGTTGGGTCTTAGTAGTCTCCACTGAACTCCAGTAGGCAGGACTGGTATCCCCAAACCATGTTCCCAAGGCCACCACAAGAATCCTTTTTCTGAGTGGGGCCTGACTAGGGGAATAAATTTCAGCTTCCATCTACCTCCAGCCTTCCTCAGCATGGGTCCCCTCCCAATGCTAGCCACTCCCAGTAGACATCACCCTCTTCCCTCCCTTTCCTCCTTCCCCCCACCCCCAGCTCACAATGTCCTCCCCCTGCCCAGGCTGGGGTGCAAGGCAAACAGGAGATTTTTGAGGGGGATGGGCTGGGTGGGCGGTTTTCCCAGAGCAAGAAGTGGAGCAGGGCCGAGTTGGCGCCAGCTCCCACAGATAAAGACACTCCTGGCCAGCTGACCATCTAGCTCCGGCCAGCCACAGCCCAGGGGCCCACACAGGAGCTGCTTCCCTGTCCTGTGGGCAGCACCCCATCTCAGCAGGGTGACATGACACAGAGAGAAACCAGGACTTCTCCAGGGATGCCTGGACTGGGTGGCCACAGCAGCAGATCTGGACTGGCACTGGGCACTAACAGGAAGAGGAGCCGCCTGATGAAGACGAAGCAGGGACTATGGGGAGAGACTAGCTGGGGCAGCCATAGATGGAGCAGACCTGGCCCCACCATCCATAATCCCAGATCCAGGAGCTTGGCTGTTGGAAGGGTAAGGAGAAAGGGCATCCCTAGAGAAGATCAACAAAGGCCGGACCCACCAGGGTCAAGGGGAAGATGGAATTGGCTGGAATAAGGGGGATGGGAGTAGAGTGGGGGGGACGTCTCCATGCAGAGAGTATGTCTGGAGGGTGGCAGCTCTATCAAAGGTGAGGCACCATGTTTGAGGGCTGGGCTAATATAGCGCTAATGCTCCTCTCCTTGAAAGGGGATCATTGAAGCTCTTGGAGTTTAAGGGCCAGTTCTTGGCATGGCAGCTACCTACTCCTGAATGGTAAATTGGAAAGAATGTTGGCTGTGGAATCTAATGGGGAAACCAGGTTGTTTTCAGGCCCAGCTGTGGCCCTTACTTGCTGTGTGACCACAGGCAGATCGCTTCCTGTCTTTGAGAGGTTCCATTTTCCCATATAAAATGGAGCTCATGATACTTGTACTACCTACCACACAATGGCATAAGGAATGTACTTTGTAAAACCCAAAGCACTATAGAAATGTTACTTATTATTGCTACTGTTATTCACCTTTCCACAGCTTGGCCCAAACCCTGTTCAAGGACTGGGCTTATGATTCTAATACCTAAGTTTTGGGGTAGAATAGGGGTTCAAAGTGCAGTTCAGTATCAGTCAGGGGCTCAGAACTAGCTTCAGGAGGGAAGTGAGATGGGCTGGGACAGTAAGATAAGGGAGTCAAGTACTATATTTGAGAGAAAGAAAAAGTGTTAATTCTTCTCTATCCTTGGCCACACACTACACAGGGTGAGTCCAGTCCCGAGAATGCAGCCCGTGAACGGAGTCGAGTAAGGACTCTGCGTCAGGCTTTTCTGGCCCTGCAGGCAGCATTACCTGCAGTACCTCCAGACACCAAGCTCTCCAAACTGGATGTACTGGTCCTGGCCACTAGCTACATAGCCCATCTTACTCAAACCCTAGGCCAGGAGCTGCCGGGGGCAGCTTGGTCTCCCTTTCTGCGTGGACTCCACTACTTGCACCCTCTCAAGGTAACTCTATGAGATACTTCTCCCTATGACAGGGGGTGAAGGATGCCAGAAATAGTAGGCTCTTACTTTGGGATGTGGGGCTCAGGATTCCTCTTTCTATAGGAAATACTGTCTGGAGCAGGCAGATTTCAGCTCTCTTGAGGGCATTGGCGGGCGGGGGGGCAGTGTAGAGCTGGGGAGGGTCCAGGGCATATGTAGGGTTGTAGGGAGGAGCCAAGAATAGATTTCAGAAAGAGCATGGTATAGTGAAATGAGGACTCAGGAATTTGAAACCCTACTGTACTATTTTACTAGCTAGATGATTATGGGCTGCCTGCCCCTCTCGGCTTCAACTCACTTTTCTGTCAAATGAAGCTTGGACAAGGTGGCCTCTGAGGTCTCTTGCAGGTCTGAGCTGCTGTGATTCTGAGGCTGACCCTGTCTGCCTCCTAAATAGAGAGGAATAATAGCCAGGAAGATACTTGTCTGACTGGCTAGCCCCCAATAATTATTTCCTAACACTATTATACAGCCCTCCCTTCGATGGAAAACAGGTTTGGGGACCCAGCTGCTTACCCAGCATATCGCTATGTACATAGCAGCACAGTGTCTTTAGAAGTGGTAGATGTACGGGGAAGGGGAAGCCCTTATTCCTGGAAAACAATATTGTAACGGGGTTCTCTTGTCAGCCTGTAAATTTTACTTTAGCCTTCTTCATGATACTATTCTCATCATTTAAGAAAATTAAATAGTATCAAGAAAATATTTGGGTTTATTAAAGACAACTCTGAAGTCTTACCATGGTGGGGTTGTGACACTGGATTTAGGAAGACAGCTTGGAATGACTGCTATCATTCTCAAAGATTTTGCCTAGTAGAGAGTAACCTGGGCTGCAGAGGCTTCACGGATACTATGTCTGTCACCCCAAGGTCCTGCCTAAGTTTGGGAAGGCCCATCACCACACTGGCTGCAGAATAATAAATGACTTTTTTCCTCTTCTTTAAAAAAAAAAAAGATAGCTAACATTATATTGAACTTTAAGGTTTTCAAATCACTTTATATAAATATATCCTCAAAACAACTTTGAGATAGCTACTGTTTTTCATTTTACAGAGAGGAAAATTGAGCCTGAAAGGTTAAGTGAATTGTCCAGGGTCACAAAATTTGTTACGTTAGGAAGTGGGATTTGAACTTTTTCTCTCCAAGCCTAACTCTCTAACACTCCATCACTGCTTCTTATCCAAAAACGTTAAAAGAGGTGGCGAGCTGTGTTAGCAGAGTACCTGAAAGTACTGGAGTAGGAAAATTTAGCTCAAAGGCAAGAATCTGAGTCCAAGGGGGTGAGAATTTTGAATGAGAATCCTGACATCACATAGGTAATACAATTGGCTTAGAGTCAGGTCAGAGAGAAGATAGAATGAGAATACTGTTAGTTTAAAAGGTAGAAGAGCTGAGCCATCACCTCACTCTACCTTTCATCCCACTAAAGAGGGAAGGCTTCAGATATCAGAGGAAGCCAACCTCCTTTCTCTAGATGAGGAAACTTGGCCTCTGGAGAAGTGGTTTCCAAGAACAAACAACTAGTTAAGTGGAAGGTGGGGCTCAAACCCAGGACTTCTAACACTGAGACTAATGAATGCTCTGTCTACTATAGCAAGCAATTCTCAAACATTCTGGTCTCAGAACCTGCTTACACTGAAAAACCACTAACTCCAAAGAGCTTTTTATCTATTAATATCTACCGTTTTGGAAGTGAAAAAATTTTTATGAAAATAGTTTTGATCTTGCATACCCTTTGAAAGGGCCTTGGAGATCCTCAGGTATTCCCTAGGGCCATACTTTGAGAATGGCTCTACTCTAATATGTAGCCTCTAAGGGGTGGAGGTAAGGATTATTTGGCCCTGGGAGGGGCTAGCCTTAAAATTGCCAAGAGGAGAATTTAGGCTTGATCTCAGGAAAAACTGGCTAATAATTAGCTACAACAGCAGACTGGACTGCTATCAGAGTGGGTGGATATCCCCTTACCAGAGGCCATCAAGCAGGGTACCAGAGGACCACTTGGTGGATATGTTAATGTCCTCACTTCTTTTGGGTATGGGCTGGACAAGATGGCTGTCAAAGTTCCTTCCAACCCTTAAATTCAGTGAAATCTCTGATAACCTATGTTAAAGGGACAACTGCTCAGACTTCTATTTTCCTTGGAGACCTTGTAAGGTTTGGGATAGAGCAGTACAGGGGACTGTGGACAACAGGTGCAAAGCTAACCTAGCCCTTTGAACTTAGGGCAGAAGACTAGGTACTCATTTCATGGCCTCAAAAAAGTTTGAGGAAAATATTTTCTCTACCTATGTTTGGAATTTCAGGTTGAGCCTCTTATCAGTTTTAATTTGTCCATTCGACCAGCACTTATTACCAATTGTGTGCCAGGTACTGGGGAAACACATGAATTTAGTTCCAGTCCTCCTGAGCTTGCCTTTCTTGGGGGAGAGGGAAAATGATACATTCACATGGATGTAAATGCAAATTAAATGTAATTTTGTGAGGTGTATGAAGTTTAATGAGGCAGAGATGCTAGAGGAAAGTTGAGTTTGGGTTCTAAGAGTTTAGGGCTTGCAAGAGAATGATTTGGGGTTTCTGCAACATGTATTGTAAATATTACTTATTTCCTATCACCATGTCTTGCAGAAATGGCCAATGAGATCTCGCCTCTACGCTGGAGCCTTGGGGCCCTCTGGCCTTGACCCTCCTACTAGCAGTGCTCCTGGCCAGAGAATGTGGGAATCAACAGTCAGGCCCCAAGTCCCTGGAGAGGTGGAGTTCATTCCTCCCAAGCCAGTCTCACCAACTTGCAGCAGCAAATAACTTCATCTGTTTCCCCTGTGCTTGCCCCCTTAACCTGGCCTTACTTATCCCTTCTGACTTTCTAGCCTACTGATCCATTTCAGGGTCTGCTTTCAGAATCCCCAGTACAGATATATCCCTTCTGAGGAAAGCAGTTGGGGTCTAGGGAGCTTTTTGGCTGAGGGGAAACAAAGAAGGTATTAGGCATAAGTACCAACACATGACTCTTTGAAATATAGCTTCACAGTGACTCAGTTACCATTGTTGGGAATGGCAGGTCTCAGGATGCCTGTCATTGTGTTAGTGATGGAATTTCTTCAAATCATCTCTCCCTCTTACCAAGATCTACTGAATTAACTATGTAAAGTATGAGACTAGCCTCAGCCAAGGGCAAAGGTAGAGAGGACCTGGATGGCAGGTATAGCAAAGTATTTAGCACCATTGGGAAGTAAGGAGGAGAGGCTGTTGTTCACTGATTTTGGCAAGTTCAAAATTGTAACAAAAACTAAGCACTTATCTTTTGGCCCAAGAACCACATAAGCATCACTGGGAATTATGGAAGAATGTGTGCTAAAGAACTAGGTGGTTCTAATGTAAATCAGATCTAAGGTAACCAGATAGTCTTCCTTAGGCAGGACAATCATGGACTCACACTTCTTATCCTCCCAGATAAATGCTCCTCTTTTTGTCCCCTGCTGCTTTCCTTCCCCATTCCTTTTCCTTCCTCTGCAAGTCATATTCATGTAAACAAACCCCCAGCTCTTACATTTCTAATTTCCAGAGAAAAGTCCCAGCTGTCTAATCTACTTCAGTTATTACCAGATCCTAAATTGAAAGTTGGAAGGGTCCTGAGGGGCTATTTAGTCCAACTCTCACATTTTAGAGTAGAGGAAATTAAACTCCAGGGAGGTTATAATTGCCTGAAGTCACATGATTCCAAGGCAGGATTTGAATCCTGCAAATCTTTGTATGATGCATCTAGAACCAGTGCGCTTTCCACTACTTATCATACTTCCACCCAACACTCTTAAGACTAAACTCCCTTTGCCACCCACACTTGGGCATCTGGAAACAATGCTCCTTCCTAACAGGACAAACGTTGGACTCTATACGGTTTCATCCCAACCTGCGTTGGTGTATCTGAAATGTAGTCACCATAAACTAAGAAGTTCTCAGCCCCTAAAGTTACAGAGAATGGAGTCCAAAGCCCATATGAAAGCATTATGATTCTCTAGGTCAGCCCTCAGTCTAAAACCTTGTATCTAAGGGTCTGATTGGGATAGAGGATGGAAAGAGAGAGTCTCCTCCCAACTTGTCCTTACATAGAAGCTGAGTGATGGGGATACTAAGGAGTATTTATTTCAGTACCTAAGACAAAAGACCACTTAAGACAAAAGATCCATAGACCTGGATTCTAAGAAGAAGAGCTGCAGAGCTACAAGTTTGGGGGTTGAGAATGAGACTGGAAGAGAAAGCTCAAATTGAGGTGGGGTAGAAAAGGAAACAGGAAGGGTCTGAGGTCTGGGGCTGCCCAGGATGTGGAGGAGCAGTTGAGACATGGCTGGAAGCCATGAGAATGAGGCCTCAGCCAAGGCTGAACTCATAAATCTGCTTGGGACCAGACTATGGGGAGCTTGGATGGAGTTGCTTCTCAGGCAGCTGCAATAGGGGTGGGAGGGAATTGGGGGCTGTGGAGTGTCCAGGTGTGGGAGGAGGGTGTAAGCACAGTGTTCTTCACTCCAAGACCATAAAAGTCCAGCTCAAATATTCTATTTTTAAAAGTCGAATAGCAATGTCTTCTTCATTGGGCTGAGATGGCCAGGGTAGGGAGGTGGGGGTAGGGTGAGGACTGTGAAGGGAATGAAAGAAGTCTGGGAATGTACACTCCAGGGATGAAGGACAAGGGAACAATCTTTCCAGGGAATAACTGAAGAATTAGAATTAGCTAGTTTAGACTGTTTAGTTGCCTATTTCTCCCTCGACCTTCTAGGTAAATATTTCTTCCTGCTTCAAGAGAGGCATAGACCACTTACTTTAAGATAGCACCATATACTACATGAACTCTTTTCCCTGAGAGGGAAAGATGGTAGAGGTGAACCACATTGGAGGTAGGGTGGTGGAAGGAGGTCCCTGACCTTGCCCCAACCCAGTACTTTCAGGATCTGATTGTCATACTCTCCTTTGGGGTCCAAGAGCTCTCTGAGGTACTTAGGAAGGACCCCTTTAAATCTCATCACAGGTGCCAGAGTGTACCTCTCCAAGTGCAGCCTGGCCCCTACAAGTTCCTACTTACCAGAGCAAGGAAGGATTGAGCCATGGCTGACAAGGGAGAGGAAGAGAGTGTGCAAAGGAAGGCTGGGCAATGGAAGGAACAAGGGATAAAGGGGACTTGAGAAAAGTGACTTTCCCGGTTACTGTTTTTTAAGAAGAAAAGTTTCCCAGATCAAATTCCCATTGACTCAGATTTTGATGGCAAGGGTAGCAGGCGAAGAAGGATCTGTTAGGTACAATACACCATCAAGAAAGGTGCCTTCAGGGTGGGCACTGGACAGCTGCAATAAAGAAGAGGCTAGATGAGTCCAGGTAAAAGAACTGTATTCCCCAGGGCAAATGGGTATGTGAAAAAGCCTCAACAAGAGGCAGAATAACATTCAGGGGGGATGGCACAGGACAAGTGGTGTGAGACCAAGATCAGTTAGAGGACAGGAGGTAGCCAGCCCAGTCAGTGCTCTTGCTTCTGGTCAGAGCCTGTCCTATCCCTCCTTGTTCCTGTAGAAGCTCCAGAAGCTTCCCCTTCCAGTCTAACAAGGCCTAATAAACCCTTTAGTTCTAATTAGCAACAGGAGCAAAACATGAATTTTCCACCAGTGGTAGCTCTCAGGGACCATGGTTTCTAAGTTAAACCAGTCCCACGAGATCCCTAAAGAAGCCCTTCCCTGGGGAATACATATATATTTATGTGTATATATCAACTCCTCTTGTCATATATTACTTTCTGCTTAAGGACGTGACAAAGTCCAACAATAATCAGAAATAACAGGATGGTAAGTGACATGGCTCCAGCTATTGTGTAGAGGATGTCATGCAGCAAGATGGTCCTTTGGTGCATACTGGGTCACCAGGCTCAGATATCCCTGCTGGAACAGACACAGGCTTGCTTTTGGTTTACTGGGGTTGATATGTTTGCCTCATGGGTAGAGGGAGAGTCAAAGACAATGGATTCTGTTCTGCTCCCAGGTCACAGTGACGTTTCCTGTAGTATGAAGGCATAACCATGGTGCCCCAGGATGTGGCCTTGCTCAGGTCCTACCACTTCCTCTTCCCCACAGTCAGTCAGCTTTCCATTGCTTATCTTCTCTGGTATCTTATCTGTCTTACAGGAGATGTCCTAGAAATAAAACAGGTGTGGTACAGTCAGGATGTTGGTACTGGAGAGACAGGGGCTCTGGGGAAGGGTTCCAGTCCCCATTTTGTACAGGTGAGAAAATGCAAGAGATGAATCTTTCCTCTATACTGTGGGGACTAAGGGATATGGCTCAAGTCAGGAATCTCCTATGAGGTCTTTAGAAAGAGCTCACACTTATTAGAAAAGGAAGAAAAATGGGGAAAAAATTAGGCAAGGTAAAGAGATGGATGTGGTAGGAAGGTGCTGGAGAGGACATGGGAAAGGATACATAATGTAGAAGGGTATTTAAATACTACATGTATTACTTGGCTATAGCCCTGGCAGGGCAGACGGTCCCGACAGGAGATAGGCAGGAGGGTAAATAGCCGTGGCAACACTGGGTAAATTGTCCGAGGGTTTGGGGGCTGGCCCCTTGTTCCACCTAAAGGCCAAATGTCCTAATTAGTCTCTCCTAGGCCCTCAGCTCTCCCCAGAGCCAAAGTGATCATTTCTTCATCGATGCTCTACCATCCCAGTACTCTTATACATCTTAAATAAAAAAACTGGCTATTATAGATGAACCAGAGAATTGGGACCAGCTCTCCCTCCTCCCTCTTCTAAAACCACTCAGGCTACCTGCTACTCCCCAAAGCTCCTCTAACCCCTACTTTCTACTGTCCCCCATCATTGTTTCCATCTGCCCCAGCTCGGTTTCTCCTTACCAGTGAGGAGACTGACAAGCAGTCCCACAAGAATGACTGTAGTGGAATTGTGTGCACTGTACCATAAGTAGGACAGATTGTAGAATCTCTGCAGTCCTGTGGGACTGAGGAGAGCACAAGGGTAAGAGTGGAGTACCAGTCTGGAGCCATTACAGTATTTTATGTCTTCTTCTATACCTGACACCTTAAAAGCACATTCCTAGGCCTACCTTAGGATAGCCCACCCTAGGACAGCTCCAATGATCAGCAACTTCTCTTCCCACCCGACCACCTAAGATACAGCCTTTACTCACCTGGACATTGCTGAGGGCATCAGTGTGGTCATAGTGACAACTGTCGTGTTTCTATATGAGGGGAAGTCAGTGGCATTGTGGGGAGGGAGGACTGTACTCGAGGTCATGCTGTTCACCAGACTCCCAATGCCAATCCAGAAAGCCATGATGAGTCCAGCCAGCAGGCCCACCACTGCACCCTATATCACATACTCCCACTTAGAATTCAGGAGCTTTACCCATCTCTCACCAGTACATGTTCCCTCCCCTCTCCACTGCCAAAACCAAAGCCCTGACCCAGTGTTCCTGTCCCTCCTCAGCCCTTCCTTGGGGCTACCTCTTCATCTGGCTGCCAGGGGGACACTTACAGTTGAGTTGGCACAAGGGAAGAAAATGCCAAG
Organism: Gymnobelideus leadbeateri; assembly: GCA_011680675.1. Taxonomy (NCBI): domain Eukaryota; kingdom Metazoa; phylum Chordata; class Mammalia; order Diprotodontia; family Petauridae; genus Gymnobelideus; species Gymnobelideus leadbeateri. The sequence continues at coordinate 133,846 of WOXC01010343.1, read as the reverse complement.
GCAGAAGAGTCCAAGTAGAGGTCCCCCAACCATCCCAAAGATGCTTATTGCTGCCTGGAGAGGAAAGGATTAAACAAGAAAGATAAAGTAGCATAAATACTTAATAGCCTCATAGATATCTGGGTACAACTATTTCTTATTCATTCAAGATTTTGGAGAGTTCTTCCTATCAATTGCTTCACATAGGGCACAAGGGGGGAATGTCCTTCAGACTCCTTTCTATGGGGATAAACTTTCTAGCTCAGTTATAGGACTGAGAGCTTATTTGATCCACTCAAATTACAAATAAAAAACTAAGGTTAAATACTGGAGCAGCCAAAAGAATTCTGCTTCATTAGTATAAGTGGGGTCTCACAGGTGAGCATGAGTGGGTGACTAAGCAGAAACATAGAAAGTAATTTCTAACCATGGGAAGCCAATTTTTCTTTGATCTCTTGTGTCCCACCCTCCCCGACACCTCCCCAAACCATACCTGTTCTTTCCCACTGTATTCCTCACCTGCAGCATAGGCCCCATTAAGGAGGAGAGGTAGGCCATTCCCAGACACGTCAGGCCATAAAATACAGCTAGAGGAGGAGAAAGGAAGAATACATTGAGATGAATCCTAATATGAAAGGAAGGAGGAAGAAGGAGGACTCGTCTTCCTCTTCCTGCCTCCTTTTAAAGTCGATATTTCTATCACAGTCCCAGGGTCTCCTGCCCAGGAGTCCCTTTACCCTCTCAGGGGAGCTGGGGGATTCTCCTGCTCACAGATATAAGAGGGGCTTTATATTCTAAGCATGAATGAGCTATGTACTTAATTCTAGATAAAGAAGCCTGCTCAGTCTGGGCTAGGAACAAGTGCTTAACAAAATACAAAAGGGCCAATTCAATTTAATCCAACAAGCATTTATTAATAATTTACTATGTCTCAGAGCCTGGGGAATATGAAAAAAAAAAAAACCTCAGCCTTTGTCCTCTTGCTCTCAAGAAGCTTATGAGCTACTGGGGCGAAGGAATATAGGAAGAACTTACCAAGAACCTTGGAAATCAAGGTGGCACGGTTCTCTGGGATTTCAGGGAAGCAGGGTCGGATGAGATCTTCTATGGTGACTGTTGCAAGTGAATTGAAAGCTGAGGAGATAGTGCTAAAAAGCAAGGTGAAGACACATTTGCTTTGGCTCCAAGTCTAAGCAGGGAAGTTTTTGCACTAAGTGACTGGTTATATACAGGGGACTTGGGGCAAGGCTGTGAGAATGTTATAGGAGAGCTGTCACCACAGTCAACAGACTGAACAGCCTTCTGCTCATGGATTAAGGAAAAACCAACAACAGCCAGCCTTCTTTCTGGCTGGCAGAGCTCAGGGATAAGTTCTGTTAAAGGGTCTTCATTTTAGGGAATGGCTTGGTGTAACAGAGAAAGCTATCCATGAAGAAAGAATGGACACCTTTTGGAAGGTAGCCTTTCTATTTGGTCTGCTTGAACAATGGAGTCTTTTGTCAAAGCTGGGGGACACAAATAAAGCTGGGATTCCTTCTTAGGACAAGCAGGGCCAGGTCCTCAACCATTAGGACCCCAGAAGTAAGGCCAAGGAGCATCATTAACTCTGTAGGGAAGATCAGCCAAACACCTTACCTGAGAGAACCACTGAAGAGACAGGCAACAAAGAGGCCAGGTAAGCCAGGCAATTCCCCCAGAATATCCATCACAAAGTACAGGACCATCTGCAGACAGAGTAGTGCATTCAATGATCTAACTCTCCCTGGGATATTATCATGATATTCCAGCTCAAGGCATCCAAGAAAGCTAGGTTATCCCAATCCTGGAATGCAGAAGGACTAGGAAAAGCTGAATATGTGTGTGTGTATGTATATTTGGGGATGGGGAAGCAGTTCTCAGGAGTGACTAGTGTGCTGTGGGATATGGGAATGTTGCCTATACGAATATTTCACCATACTAGGCCTTAGTAACATGGTTAGGAGGAGGAAGGAGTTCTGGATCTAGATTTAGAGTGCCTGGTGTTAAGCCCCAGACCCCACTCTGCTAGGTGCTGAGGGAGACACTAAAATGAATATGATAGAGTGCTTGCTCTCACATAGGCAGGGAGCGGAACTGGCACAAGGCCTAGCACATAGCAAGCTGTCAATACATTCACTATCCACATAGAAATGTTGCAATGGAAAAGATCCTGGATTTGGAATCAAAAGACCTGTGTGTGAATCCCAGGTTCTGCCGATTCCTAGCAAGTTACTTAACCTAAATTTCCTTATCTATGTGGGGTATACAAAATCCCTGCCCTCAAGGAACTTATATTCTACTGCTATGAAAAGTGCTTTGTAAATGTGAATGTGCCATGTGCACTGTTATTCTTATGGCAGTGCAGGAGAATGCCCTACAGAAAGTTCACCTGGTCAGAGGAGACTTGAGCTTGCTCTGGTGCTAGGGGGTTGTCGAGGTAATAGACAAACATGACGAGACCAATGAGGCAGCCAATGCAGAGTGTCACCTGCTGGCAGGGGAATACGGCATAGCAGGAACTGCAAGAAAAGCCAGGGTGGGGACACACATCACAGAGTGCTGGGACACAACAACCCAAGTCTCCAGGAGAGTCCAGAACAGGGACTCTCTGGGGTGGGGTTGATATCCTAGGGACAACCATTCCAACAGACTCCCTTAGAATCCCTTCTCTCTCCCTTTTCCTTCAACTCACAGAATGGCAGTCTTTTCACTGCGGGAGCTGAGGTATCGCTGTACCTGGGCCTGGTTTACACCATATAAGGAAAGCATCATAAAGACTCCCCCAAAAGCCAGAGTCCAGAAGGTGTGCCGCACAAAAGGGTCTGGATTTAGGCTGCAACAGAGTAACCAGTCACCTTATGATGGGTCCCTGAATAGAGACTCCCTGCCCTTCTTTGAGAAGGTACCAGAGGGAGAGCAAGACTGGGGCCAACCTGGGGGGGTAGGCAGGAGAGAGGGAGGGAAGAATTGAGGGAGAACACCCAAAGTCCAAAGAACTACATAAGTGCTGGATACACTAAGGGGAAAATTCTAGAGGGCTGTGAAAAGACAATGTTTTAATTAAGTAAAACAAGTCCTTATGCTTCTCCCTAAAACCCTAAAAGTCCTATATGTATTTACTAAGGATGACCCTCAGACCATACCACACTTTACTACTCATGTAAAATCCTGGCCTCCCATACACTTCCAATGCCTCAAGGACTGGCTGTTGTCTCCCTTTCTTTCTTTCTTTCTTTTTTTTTTTTTTTAAAGCAATTGGGGTTAAGTAACTTGCTCAAGGTTACATGGCTAGTCATTATTTATGTGTGGGTGCCCATTTTCTGAGGCCGGATCTGATCTCGGGTCATCCAAACTCCGAGGCCCGCACTCTTATTCACTGCGCCACCTAGTCGCCCCTTTAGGGCAATTGGGGTTAAGTAACTTGCCCAAGGTTACACGGCTAGGTTTTTTTTGTTTGTATGGATTAAGTGTTGGAGGCCCGCTCCGAACTCAGGTCCTTCTGACTCCAGGGCCGGCGCTCTATTCACTGCACCACCTAGCCGCCCCTGTTGTTTCCCTTTCTTAGCATTCCACCCAGTGCTTAGAGAAGCTGCCTTCTGGATATATGTCTGAGGTCAGGTCACAAGTTCCCACATGCTACAGCTGCCTTGTTGGGTGGGAGTGGGGGAGTACTCACTCAATCCCAGAGATCCAGCCATGCTGTGAAGCCACATCCCAAACACGCCCCAAGCCGCCCACCTTGGCAGCCCCTACGATGACAACAGCTAGCTGCCCCAGGAACATGACCACTGTCTGGAACACATCTGTCCAAATGACTGCCTTCAGCCCACCCTGCAGAAGAAAAGGAGATAGCCCTTATAGAGCTCTTCTCCATAATATCTGGCATCCAGGCCTTGCCTCCTGGTGGCCATGTTGCTTCTACTTTTGCTACCCACTCCATGCCATCCTACCACATTATTCAGGGCATAGGGCACTTACCAGACTAGTATAGACAGTACACACAATGCCTAGAGCCAGCACGGAGCCCCACAGATCAAAGCCTGTCACTGTAAGCAGATAACAAAGTAAATTCTCACTGGGAGAAGGGAGGTTCCTAGATACAATTTATTTTTTTATTTAAGTATTTTTATTAAAAAAACAAAAAACAAAACAAAACAAAAAAACCCCAACAAACCATATATATGTACGTATGTTTTTGTTTTTACATAACCTTCATTTTTTGAAATATATCCCTCTACTCCCTTCTGCCCTACTCTTTATTAAAAGTAAGAAAAAAAATAGCTCAGTTTATCAACACTGTCTGACAGTATGTGTAATATGTTATACCCACAGTTCCTCCACTGCTACAAAGAAAAGGGGAGATATTTTCTTAATTCTTTTCTAGAACCAAGGTTGGTTGTCATAACTGGTGTTCAGTTTTTTGTTCATTCCTCAGCCACAATTTAATTCACTTAAAAAACTTTTCGAATGCAGACTAAGAGAGGAACTTTAGCGAAGACAGATGCTACATGTCAGTTTAAAGCCAAAGTGTATCATTTGTTAGCTTTAAAGTACTTGAATAATAACACCAAAAGCTGTTCATTAACCAATTTAGATTTGAGTAGTGACAAATTAACAAATTTCTAGTCACCTGAATAGTTACTTCTCTCATATAAATCAGTCCAAAGGGCCTTGAAAGTGACAAATCTCCCCTTTCTACACCGATTCTTATTTGGAAAGCTCTAACATCCCTCATTTTGGGGGCATCCTGCCAGCCCTATACAGGGGCCTTGACATTTTACCTGCATTGAGTGCCAAGGCTGGGGCATAAAGAACAACACCCATGTAGATCACCTGTTGGGGGAAAGAAAGAGGAAAAAGGAAGAGAGAGAAAAGGGGAGAGTCAGAGAGAAGAAGAACGAGTGGGAAGGGGAGAGAGAGCTATGCTTCACCTCCAGTATCCCACACTGCTTCCTTGTACCCACATATACTGCTCTTTCTCTCTCTTCTTCTAGTCCTTGGTTTGTCCCTACAGACCCTGCTGTAATGGTAATGTGATTTTGAATTTGAAGATCCCTTTGTGTTGGCAAAAGTAGCAGGTACTTAATACTTAGTAAGTGATCAAGCCTCTGTTCTGGAAACAGAAGGTATGAACTCCTGTCTCCTGTTAACTGACATAACAGGAAGGGGTTGGCTGAAGGAAGTAGGTAATACTGTGTATATAAGAAAAGCCCCAGAGAGGCACAGTCAGAATTTCCTTGAGACTGTGATCTGGTGGCAGAACAGCTACAGAAGAATGGAGAACTGAGTCCTGAGAACTTGTGGTGGAGCTTCTTCTGAACAGGAGCCCAGAGCCTGGAGCCAGGAACCCTGGAGCCCAGGAGACTGAAGCATGACTGGGATGCTGAGACTTTGTTTGCGGCTTGGTTGAGCCTTGAATTCCCTGGAGCAGAAATGGTGAAGGATCTGACATGGACCAGACCCTGTGAACTTCAGGGTGGAGAAGGACCTGCCCAGAGAGCTGGTCAAGGAACTGGGAGCTGTCTGCCAGTAAACCCAGGTAGAATCTGGGACCATGGAAGGGGATCCAGAGAATCTGAGAACAGGCTCCAAGTCAAGATGAAGAAAAGACCTCTCCTTGGGTACTGAGTAATTATGGAATTATAGTTTACTAGTGACCTAAGGGGTGGAGAGTTTTGTGTATGATACTTAAGTAAGACTTTGCTGAATAAGTGACTGATTTGTACCTTGAGTACTTTGAGATACTGTTACTAAGTGACTGAGTTAGCCTAGTTGCCCCATGAGTGGAAGACTGACTATTTTACTTTGAGACTATGTTGTGTACTATGTTGTGATTTTCTATAAGTTGTAATACTGTGAATGCTGTACCTTGATTTTCTGTGGATGTTTTGCTTTTTTTATGGAATAAATAGTTATTACTATACTGTGTAATCAGAACCTTAAAAGCTGTTCACAGTAAGCACCCTTCTGGATAGCTGTTTGTGCATGGCATTACACCTGTTCTGGGCTTAAGAAGGTTTCAGAGTCTAGGGCACAGCGATATCTGTTTATCTATGTGTATATATACATACACGTGTGTGTATGTGCACACACATACTTTGTGCCAGTTGAGGCACATGAGGGCAGGATTATGTTAATTTCCTATGTATTCCTCTTTGCCTTATTCATTCCATATCCTCTTTTTAAAAAAAATTACTGATGCTCTTAAAAAAAAAAATCACTGATATTACTCCAACAACTCAAAATAATAGGACTCTTCCTTGTAACAAAATACAGTCAAGTAAAACAAATGAATACAATAGCCAGATGTGAAAAACATATGCCTTACTCCATACCCAACTTCCTATACTTTTCCTACTTACCATCTGAAAGATGAAGGTTAGGGTTCCACATAGTCGAACAGCCTTATTGAATCGAAGCTCCAGGTACTAGAATATGTCAGAGTGAAGAGAATCATGTCACAGTCTAGGTCTCTCCACCTTCTCCCAAGTCCCTCATCTCTGACTTCATGCTGTTTATAGATGTACAGAAGGCAAGAAGTAGGAAGGAAAATCTTTGTTCCATCACAGACCAGAGTTTAGGAATTCTACCCCATCCCTTCATCGTTTTCAAACTCTTCTCTTATGGGATAGAAAAAACCCTGGGGTATATGAGTCTGAAAGCCCACCACTGCTTGTCCTCCCTTCCTCCCCATCCCTGTATAGTCTCCTTTCCACCCACCTCATAAGCACTGGAGATGTTCAGTCGGTAGAAGATGGGTATGAAGATATGGACAGGCACCAGCAGACCTAGGAAGTAGGAGCAGCCTAGGAACCAATACTCAGTGCCGGAACGGTAGATCTCCCCAGGGACTCCTAGGACGGCCACAGCTGATTGAAAGGTAGCAAGTAGAGATAGTGCCACGGGTAGGAAGCCCATGCTACGGTTAGCCAACAGGAACTGGCGGACTGTGTTCTGGCCCCTGCCTCGACGTGCATAGAACAGTCCGATTGCAAGTGATAACACCAACAACAGTACACATACTCCATAGTCCACAAGGGTGAAGTGGGATAGGGTTGTTGGAGGGGTTGCCGTCGAAGGGATTATGGTGGATGGACTTACCCCGGAATAGAATTCTCTGATGCCCATGCCCTGTACCTTGGTATCCCTCACAGATTCTACAGTGCTCTCCAGCCGTGCAAAGGCAAAAGATGATCTTCAACCTGGTGCCTAATCACTCTCCTCACTGTTCTCCTCCTCTGCCAGGGGACATGGTAGAAGCCAAGCTATCAAAGGAATCAGGGAATCCTGTCAAGGGAACTCATACCAAGTCAGAGCCAGATTCTTCCTACTCTCACATCCACTCCCCATGGTGCTTTGCTTCCCATGCCTGAAGCCAGCCAATTCAGCCTTGGACTATAGAAGGATCTGAAAGCAGACAGATATGTCTCTAGTACAGGTTAGGGAAGGATGGAGTAGGGCAGAAAGCCAGCACAGAGATAGGAGAAGAGACATCAAGACCTGCCTAGGGTCTATGGATCTATTCAAATCCTTTAGGGTCAACATTTCAACAACTAGATGAGTCAACACAGCACAGAACCAATAACTACAGTTTACCAAGCCAGTACAGAACAATCTGGCGCCAGAGCCCAGCAGGGAATAGGAATGTAAGATTAATCATTTTGTTGTTTCAATCATTACTTCTGAGTTCTCAAACCCTCACTGTCCTTCTTGGCAGCTTTGTTTTCTCTTCTCAGGACCCTCCTGAAGTAACCCCAAAGTCCTAGAAATTCTCTGCTGCGATTCTCCTGAGGCTACTACAAACGCTATTCTTTACATCCCTAGTTATAAACAATATGGTACTCCTTCCTCAAAACCCTCCCCCCAAAACTATTTCCCTAGCAGAAACACCCAAGAGCACAGGTGAAGCTGAGGGTCTCAGAGTTAGAGAAAGAAAGATCAAGGGAAAGTAGACAGGACTGCGGCCTTCCTGGGGGTAAACACACACCTGGAGATGAGATCTCTGACAGAATCTACAGCTTGGCTGGTTAAGAGTTGTCAAGCTTCCTATGGGTGGAGTTCTGACTAGGGACTAAGGGTCTAATCTTTTACTCCATTGAGGTGGGGCCAGGGATGAGGGTGTGAACAAATTCCTTTAACTAATGATTAAGTTCCATTACACCCTTTCATAGAATAAATTGTCAAAGTCTCAATTCCCAGGATACCTGGGGAATAGTGACCCTTATGGCCATAAAATTAAACCAAGACCGGAGAGGCTGAGGAGTGGGTGAATGTCAGGGCTTTAGAAACATTCCTAGAGAGCTTAGGCTTCTCATGGGGCACCACTTGGCACTGTGCCAAAGGAGCCTGGGAATAGGGGAACAGGCTGAAGGAAAAAGTGTTTCTTTAATCCCACAGGCTATGCCATGCCAGACTGCAGTCCACATCAGAAGCTCTGCCTCTGGAAACTGCTAAGTGTGCTCCAGGGGAGAACATAATTCAGGGGAAACAAGTGACAGTCAACACCATTTATTCTGAATGAAGGCCAGGGGGAAAATGTGAGAGAGATGTAATCAATACAACAGAGAAGGAAACAAGGAAAGAGCTAGAACTCTTAAGGGGAAGCTGAGAAGTGCTCTTGTTGCTACTCTGACCTTCTAACTTCTACTGCCGGAATGGGCAGGGAATGGGCAGTCAGTTACCTAGAAACAGTTTAGCTTTCAAGCCATCTAGAGACTGATTAACATACTTTGTTTTTCTCCCTCCCCAGTCTAATCATCCCCTTTAGGCTTCCTTGCTTCCCAAGGAGACAGTCAGGCCTTCCTCCCACAATGGTCACCTGAACAAGTCTAGTAAGAGTCTGACTTTACAAAGTTCAGCCCTGACCTGTGAAATTCCTAAAAACAAAGTGGAAGGCAACTCACATCTGGTGAATCTGGGGAAGCACATGCTCTGTGTTATCATAAGCTCTATTCTTCAGGTCTTCAGGTACACCACTTCCCAACTGTTTGTGATTGGGACCCCGCCATTTGACACAAAGATGTCCTTGACATTATTGCAACATTCTGTTTCCCCCCTCCCTCCCTCTTCTTCAGCATTATGGTGGGGGTGGAGGTAATAATAACTGTGGTAAAAATAAGATGAAAGATGGCTGATGGGTAGTCCTATGAATCAGGTGACTTGGAATCTAGTTCCAGCACTACCACTAAGGAAATTACTTCATCTCAAAGGGCCTCAGTTTCCTCATATATAAAATGTGGAAGGTTTATATTATGTGCTTCTGGGTAGACAAATGCTTGGACTAATGAATTACTAGATGACTTTCCCAAATGTGTATTAGGTTTTAAAAAGCTAGGAAATCCTGTCCTAAAAACTAGAGATAGAGAACACTCATAGGTAGGGCCAGCTTCACAAGTAGGGAGAATAGTGGTATGAAGACACAAAGCACAGGATGTCCTGCTCTAAAATATTTCTTCTAATCCTCGTCACAATGTGCCTGTTTTCCTTTGGGTTTAAAAAGAAAAAAAAGGATTTTCAGTTTTCAAGAATCCCCTTTTAAAATTCAGATACCTCCAATGTCTTAGAAATGAACTGTTGTAAGCTAGCTGAGGCCTCGTTTCTATGAGACAGATGCAAAATGGGTGCCCTTGGCAGGCAGGTAACCTAAGTACTGACTTCTAGCCTCACATCTCCAACTGCCTCTTGGATACCTCTAACTGAATGTCCCACAGACATCTTAAACTCAACCTATCCAACACTGAACTAATTATCTTTCTCTCTAAGCCTTCCCTTCTTCCTAATTTTCCTATTACTATTAGTGCCTGCCTATAGGCACCTGCCACAAATCTCCCAGTTCATCCTCCACTCAGTTAACCAAAATGATCTCAATGTGTAGGTCTGACCATGTCACCTCCCTATTCAATAAACTCCAGTGAATCCCTATTACCTCCACGATCAAATAATTAAAAAATAGTAATAATAATAACTAACATACATATAGTGTTTACTATGTATCAGGCCTTGTGCTAAGTGCTTTACAATTACTATTTCATTAGAGCCTCAGGACAACCTTGGGAGGCAGGTGCTGTTATCATCCCCATTTTACAATTAAGGAAACTGAGACAAACAGGGGTTAAGTAATTTGCCCAGGGTGACAGCTAGTAAATGTCTGAGGCTGGATATAAATGCAGGTCTTCCTGACTCTAGGTCTAGCACCACCTACCTGCCCCTAAATCCAGTTTGGCTTTTAAAACCACCCACAATTTGCCGGCCCTGGAATCAGAAGGACCTGAGTTCGGAGCCGGCCTCTGACACTTAATCCATACAAAAAAAAAAACAAACCCTAGCCGTGTAACCTTGGGCAAGTTACTTAACCCCAATTGCCCTAAAGGGGCGGCTAGGTGGCGCAGTGAGTAAGAGCGCCGGCCTCCGAGTTGGGATGACCCGAGATCAGATCCGGCCTCAGAAAATGAGTACCCACGCATAAATAATGACTAGCCGTGTAACCTTGAGCAAGTTACTTAACCCCAATTGCTTTAAAAAAAAAAAAACCACCCACAATTTAGCCCCTTCCTAACTTTCCCATCTTCACATATACACACCTCACTCCCTTCCTCCTACTCTGTGATGCAGTGACACTGGATTCTTTGCTTTTCCTTGAACTATCATGCCATTTCCTGAGCATATTCTCACTGGCTGTCCCCTATGCCTAGAACTCTCTCTCCTGGCTTTCCTGGATTACTTCAAGTGCCAGCTAAATCCCACTTACTGCAAAAAGCCTTACCTACCTCTCCCCTCCTTAAAGCAAGTGCCCCTTTCTCTACGATTACCTCAAATTCTGTATGTAGCTTTTTGTACATAGTTTTCATGCTGTCTCCCCCATTAACTGTGAGCGCCTTGGGAGTAAGGAACATTTTTTGCTTTTTTTTGTACCTCTAGTGCTTAGTACAGAACTTGACACATAGTAGGTGCTTAATAAATAAATGCTTGTTGGCTGATAGTCAAAAAGTACTCAAATAAATCATCTTAATCACAATTTTGTCAAACATCTTACTACCTGATCACTCCTTTCTGAGCAAGACACTGCCAAAAACCCTGTGAAAGGTCAGTTTCTTCCCCATCTTCCTAGCATAGTCTCCTCCTTATCCTCTTTTCACAGTTTTAGAGTTGACATTAGAGAACAACTAATCCAACCCCTCACATTTTACAAGGTCACAAAGCAGCAAAGCTGGGAATACGGCCCAGGTCATGACCTGGGCCCGTATGCTGTCTCCAACTGCCTTACCTCTTTTGCTTAAGCCAATGCTAAGAAGTCCCCTCCATAGCTTTCCAGCTCTTCGTCATTTACTGTTCTGTGATTAAAGAAAGTGCAGATCTGGACATCCAATGATCTTTTCTCGACCTTGCCTGACTGCTTCTCTTTCCTTTCCAGCACAGCCAGCTTCATTTCTACCTCTGCCCCAACTGCACCCCCCACCACCTCTCTTCTTTCTCTACTGCTCACTACTCACCTACTCTTTCTCTCCCCCACCACCCTCTTTCGCTCAAAATCTCTAGGTGGGGGAAAGTTCTTGTTTCCGGGGAGTAAGCTCGAGCCACTCACTCCCCCACTGAGGACACTGATCCCGGATTTTGCAAAAATTTTGCAAAAAGAACCCTTCCCAAAAATGTTTTTAAAAAAAATTGTAAAAAAAAAAATAAGAGAATCCTCCCTACCTAATCCCAAGGTTGGGATGCTCAGTCCTTCGTCCTTCTTTCTCTCCCTCTACTACTGGCTTACCTTTGCCCAGCAGACTCTTTACTTCCTTGCCTCCAAGTCATAATGCTCTCCAGCTCTGGGCAGAGATAGTATCTCTACCTCCTCAGACCCGCCCCCACCCCACCCCCGCCTGCCCCACTGCCAGCTACCCCCAGCGTGCTACTGCCGCCTCCAGCACACGTGGGTTCCCCGAACGCAGTTACTCGGAGCCGGGAGCACGCAGGCTGATGACGCCACTGTCACGCGTCCGCAGCGGCGCCTCCTAATTGGAGCAAATGCGGCCCACAGAGGTGCTACGCCCACCGCGTTAACTGAGGGCATTTACAAACAGGCAGTCGAGTACTTATAGGGTCCCCAGGTTGTCGCCGAGTGTGTGACCAGGGGATTGCGGGTCAGGGAACCTCCGGACCTGCAGAAAGAACTGGCCCCCAGGCAAAGATGGGGGAGAGAAGGTCTGCCTTCCTGAGGGACCCGGGAAAGGAAACCCTAAAAAAGACCGTGGAGCAACACGAGAGCTGGGGGCGGGAAGGGCTCACTCGCCGGCAAAGAAAGAGCATCTCCTAAAAGTCCTCGGGACGCCGGCGAAACTTTTCTCAGAGAGACCATTCGACTGTCGGGGGTGGGGGTGGGTGGGAGCAAACGACGCGGCGACGCGCCCGCTTTGTCTCCGACACGTGATGCCTGACGTCACGTGCTAAGGGAAGAGGGAGAAAAAAATGGCTCCCATGGGCTTCGGCCCGACTGTGGGCTGGTTATCCAGGGCTGTAGCCCTTTTCCTGACTCTGAGCGCGGGAAGGGCCCCGGCGCTGCCCGAGGTACTGAAGAGGGAGTCGGTGGGGTCGGGGAAAGTGGGGGAAGGGGGTGATGGGCCCCCCCCTTGCCAGGCCGCCGCCAGCTCCGCCCGCTTTCTCTGGGTCGAGGCGGATGGCTAGGCACCCGTACCAGCCTGGGGCTCCTGGCCCTGCACGGCCCTCCGGGCACCCTCTCCTAGACCCCCCCCCCCAGGCCCCCCCCACACCCATCCCATATCCCAGCGATTCGTACATGACCTACGTAGCCTGTGTATTCTGTGGAAGGAGTCAAGGGGCTGGTGTGTGTAGGACTACTGGATAATTATCGTATGGGGGAACACCTCAAAATTAAGAACCCAGGCCTGGGGATTCGTCTGGGTCGGAACTCCTGGTGTGGAAACGCCCTCAGCCGATGCAGATGGGCAGCTTTAGTTTGAGAGCTACCGGGGGCAGAGATCGAAGGGAATTACGTCAGCAGCAGAACTTGAACCCAGGTTTTTCTGACTATTCTACTTATAAGCCATACTCTTAAAGGTCAGTTTAAATGTCTGTTAGAGTTTGTACAATTAATTATAAATGTCAGCTGCTATCATTAGTTATAAGGGAGCTTGGAACTGAAAGTCAGGACATGACCATTTATATTGTGAAACTATTTAGTATCTCATTTTATTCTCACAAAAACCTGGTTGGTAGATGTTACTGTTATCTCCATTTTACAGATGATGAAATTGAGGCAGGTCAAGTGACATGCCCAGAGTCACACACATGGTAAGTGTCTTAGGCCAGTATTTGAACACAGGTGTAACAGATTTGGGATCTCCTGTTATATCCACTGCATTATCTAGCTGTCACTGAAGTAGCTGTGTGACTTTGGGCGAGTTACTTTCTCTCTTTAGCTTTTAGCGTCTTAGATGTAGAGCTAAAAGAGGCCTCAGAGTCCATGTAGTACAACTCCATTTTACAGATGGGGAAATTGAGGCCCAGGGACTTAAGAGTATTTTTTACTTAAGAGATTTTGAACTCTGACCTTTGGACTGCAGAGGCGATGCTCTTTCTTCTGTATGGCTGACTTAGGGTTTGGGGATAGACACTGATATTTAAGTGACTTACCCAGAGTCTCATCCAGGATATCTCTAGTTCCCTGTAAATCTGAGGTTGAGAGGTGGAGGAGGTGAGAGGGAATGAATCACAAAAATTACTTTCTAACATTCTGTGAGTGTGAGCTAGCTAACACAGCTGTTACTGTTGTACCCCAATAAAGCGAGACAGAAGATCCTCGAGATTAAATTTAAAAAGTGGATTTTATTACTGTGGGACTTTTGGGGTACATGCCCAAATCAGACAGTGCTTTGGCACAGACATTGTGCCGGTTTTATAGAGGTTCCATAGCCAGATTACATAAACTGAAATTACAGTGGTAAGCTGAAACTACAGTGATTGGTCAGTGTACATTTGAATTTCCCACCAGGTGGAAACCCTAGGCTGGAACTCCAGCCCACCCGATCAATTGGGGGAAAGGAAGGCTTGGGGGGTTGTGCTTGTTTACAGATCAATTAAGGGAGGGGAAGGTGGAGTTCTCTGTTTTACAAATCAGTGAAGGGAAGGTTGAATTGTCTGCTTTACAAATCAATGAAGGGAAGGGAAGGTTGAATTGTCTGCTTTACAGATCAATGAAGGAAAGGGCGAAGTAGATTTGTGTCCTATGTTACTAGTTTAACATTTGCTAAAATGTCACTTCCTTTATCCTTTTTGCCATTTTAAGGGTCAACTCATACCCTACATGAACAAACTCCTGCCTATAATGCAATCTACAAGTATAGGATGTTGCCAATGTTCAGGTCTTGTAAAAATCTTTTATGTCTCGACAAATTTAGTGTGACAGGTTTGTGTATATAAATTACTGTACTTAAATAAGTTTTAGTAAATAAATGCTTTTGAATGGTTATCTGTAAGTGGGTGATGGGCTTTTTTCTAACAGATTGAGGTTGAGAAAGAGTAGAGAGTAGCAGCTGGAAGGATATTACCTAATAAAAGAATTGATTACTAACACAAAAGAAAGGGAAAAGATAGGAATACATTTTTTCTTCAGAACAGACTATAGGGAGGAGTGGGTAAAGCCTCTTTCACTTTTTTTTTTGGAGGGCAATTGGGGTTAAGTGACTTGCCCAAGGTCACACGGCTAGTTTTTTGTGTTAAGTGTCTGGGGCCCCATTTGAACTCAGGTCCTTCTGACTCCAGGGCCACTGCTCTAGTCACTGTGCCAACTAGCCGCCCCGGGTAGAGCCTCTTTAAAAGAATCTGGTGTGTGAGATTAACTTTTCTACGGGTGAAGAGGTAACGCAATCTCATTGTCCCTTTGTAAGGTAGGAATTTGCCCCTTTATAAACTAAGAATATGATGGTCAGTTAGCACTACTCTGACCATTTCTTTTTCTTGTCTGTTCCTGACCTTACATGTCCTGAAGGTATGCAAATATTGTCCCGAGCCTGCATATCACCCATCAGAGGTTGACCATTACTGTAATCGGACACAAGAGTTTAAAATGAGAGCACGTTGCTGTCTGACCAAACAGGGCACCATTGTGGGGTAAGGAAGAGGAATGGGCTGTGTGATTATATACAACCATGTGATTTGAAACGTCATCTTTGATTCTCAGAATACAAATCTACAGATACAAGGTCCTTATACTTTTTAATCCTCTTGCCATTTTGCCTAGGGAAAGCCCTATGGACCACAGGTCCCATTTGACTCTACATAACTGCTGCACACACAAAAAAAGTTATACCTTTTGCCCAGCTAGATATTTGTTGTGTAGTCTTTTCCATCTTTTCCGATTTGGGGTTTCTTGGCAGAGATACCAGACTGGTTTGCCATTTTACAGATAAGGTAAATGAGGTGTTACATGTATATCCCCAATTACTTGCTAAACTTTTCATGAAATTGCTTCAAATACCCAGTCTAAAGGTGTCTTAATTATTTTGACTTCTCCCTCAACTTTGCCCCCAGTAAGTCACCAAGTCCATTCTGCCTTCATTCTGTCTCTCTTATCTCTTTCAGTCTATTCTCCATTCCCACAGCATCATCATAATCTAGCCTTGAATGCAAGTATTTTTATTGTCTCCTAATTGGTCTTTCTTCTTTCAGTGTTTCTATCTTCTGTTTATTTTGTTGCCAGGTCAACTTTGAGATTCCCCATACCAACAGAATAAAGCATAAACTCTTGAGTGTGGCATTCTAGATGCAAGCTTTCTTTCTAATAATTGCTCTGTGATGTGAATCTGGAGCCAGATTCACTGATTCCCAAGCACATTCTCATCTCTTTGCTCATGCTTTTCTTTCTTCCCATAATATTGTCCATACTTTTTCTATATCCATCCTAGCCAGTCTTACCTCTTTCATGAAGCCTTCAGTAATCATTCTAGCCCATCCTGATCCCTCTGATCTTCTGTAGCTTTGTAACACATGATATCAGATGCTTCCTTGTGACATTGTTAAATTATTCTTAAATGCCCAAGTAATTTTTGTAATTGTTTTTTGTGTCTTGTTCTTGTCTTCTCCCTCCAATAGATTGTAACCTCTTTGAGGTCAGGGTTCTTTCTTTACATCTGCCAGTGTGATAGTGCATAGTACTTTTACATATCAATGCACAGCACTTGGTAGGCTCTCAATACATATTTGCTGAATAAATATAAGAGATATTGAGGGAAGAACAAGACTAGAGCACAGTCTCAAACCCTGAGGATATTTTGCAGTTTAGTAGACATTCACATCTGTACTTGAGGAAAAACAAAAACTTACATTTTTATACAACCTTCATTATGTACCATCCTACAATGAGCCACCAGTATTCTGGTGACAGAATTGAGACACTTTTTCTAGATAAGTAGCACAAAACCCTCTCTTTATTTCCTAATAGACACAAATATTCTGAAAGGTTGGTCCCAGGTTGGAGCACAGCACCTGTGGTATGCTGTCTGCATAGCTGGTCTGCAATAAATGATGGCCAGCTGGAAAAGGAGACAAAAAGGACAAGTGGCAAAACAGTCCTGCTGGTGGGAAGAAAAAGTGATGGATGGGGCAAGAGGGACAGGATTGCACTGACCTCCTCTTCTTTTAGATTAGATCTTCAGAACTGTTCCCTGAAAAGTCTGGACCCACTCTTCGATGAGGCACATTCTGCCATTGTTCTGTAAGTGCTCTCAGGGTCCTCTCTCCCAGAGGACATAAGTATAGGGGGGTGAAGAGCTGGGTCACTAGGGAGGGAGCCCTTCCAGGAGAAATGTGGGGGTCCCTCAATCTGGACAGTCTTGCATAAGCAATGAGTGCTGCATAAGCAATGGGCGCTGAAAGATATGTGTGTGACAATTAAAAAGGTTTAAATTAATTAAAAAGTTTTGGGGTAATTTAATCATTTTATTAATAAGGCCAGCAGTTTCTTAATAAAAGGATGGTCATTTGGTAGTCTCTCTTTTATTTTTTTGCTTTTTGGAGGGCAGTTGGGGCTAAGTGACTTGCCCAACGTCACATGGCTAGTTTTTGTGTTAAGTCTCTGAGGCCGGATTTGAACTCGGGTCCTCCTGACTCCAGGGCTGGTGCTCTATTCACTGTGCGACCTAGCTGCCCTGGTAGTCTCTCTTAGACCAAAGACCCCCTAATGGCTGTGGGGGTCACAGTTTATATACCTTTTGAAGTTTCCTGAGGGTTGCCTTGTTTAACACAATGGGAAGTGGGCTGTCTTGGGATGTGTGACTTAGGTCACTCAAATCTTGGTCAAAAAGACATCAGTTTCCATATCATCTGTCTTGATAATCGGGAGAATCAATATTTTTCCAAGCCTTTCTGAACAAACACAATGAGTAGGGATACACCCATTAGCCAAAACTTAGGATTTCTTTTAAGGATTTTTTTTACTGTCTGATTAGAGCTTGACCTGGGTCAATCTCTGAGAGACTTCCCACACTGGCTGATTTCTGGATGAGGAAGTAGAAAAGGGGAAAAACCTTGGTCCTAGTCCAATAATTATTAAATAGAAGAGAGAAATATTCATTTCTCACAAATGGAATCAGGGAACTTCCCTAGGTAAGAAATAGTAACAGTGGATATTTTTGATTTGCAGGGACCTACAAGCAAACCCCCTCCTGAATATATCTACCTCAGTCTTCCGTAACTTCACAGAACTCCAAATGCTGTGAGTAGAATGAAGTACGAAACATAATGAGATCAGCAACATCTGATTGCGTGGCATGACCATCGTATGTTATGTTCAGGGTACTGCCGCTGAATGTTGACTGTCCTGGAGGATATCATGCCTGGGATAATATCACCTGTGGTACTGACAGTTGTACCTGCCAGGGTCAAAGAAATCCATGCAATAACACTGTGGAGCCAGGTATGACTTTTCACTTCCATGCTTCCAGGAACTGCCTCACTTCCCTTAGACTCTACCTTTTGAATAAGGGAACATAGTCCCTGACTTCAGTTAGCATTCATGTTTTCAAGAGCTTTCTTATATTTCACAGACTCTCACCCCATGTGGATAAAGGACATAACCACTCTCATCCTTTCTATTGTTACTCCTGGCCTGAAAAGCAGTTTGAAGGATTTGGGGTTGAAATAGACGTATGAGTAGCCTCGACTACCTAATGAATCTGTCATTAATATATTGTAGTTTTCTCCTGCTGCAGTTTTGTGCCCAGAGAATGCATATTGCGTCCCAGATGGCCCAGGCCTCTTCCAGTGTCTTTGTACTAGCGGCTTCCATGGCTACAAGTGTCTACGGGAGGTGAAGAGTGGGGATATGAACCAACTTGGAATGAGAATTTACTGAGCAATATTCAGCCAGAGGCTGTAGGATGTGGGAAGTGGGTTTGGGACCTGCATGAAGACATGAAGACGGAGCCTCCAGGGGAGAACTGCCCTTTAGGGAGGTGTGCTTGGGTGGAGGGGGAATGAAGTATGTCTCTGAAAGGCTCCACTGACCCTTGTTCCTCACGGCATGTTACAGGGTTCCTTCCCACTCCTCATGTTCTCTGGAATCCTGGGCACTACCACATTTTGCATCTCCATCTTGCTCTGGGGGACCCAGCTTCGAAAAATCAAAGCCTCCTGAACCAAGTCTTCATTCGGACCTAAAAATCGAATAAGCTCTTACATGGGCACAGCTCAGGCCTTGACTGCAGTAGAAAGAAGTTGGGGGCTGAGAGAGCTGGAATCCACAGGTGGTCTGGCTGGTCCTGGACCAGACTTGAAGTTAGAAGTGTTTTAGGGATGTTTGCTCCTAATAAAATCCCCTCTTTTACGGAAAGGTGTTGTGTGTGTGTTTCTGGGGTGCACTGCGGGTGGCTGCAGTAATTCGGCTCTTCCAAAAGCCGAAAGCAGGCCCGCTGGGTGGGGTGAGTTAAGCCCGTTTCATCTCTCCCGGGACCTTAGCGGATTTGGTGACGCAACGTCACTTCACATCACTTGGCCCCGCCCCCTTTGCGTCCCCTCGGCCCCGCCCCTGACGTGGTTTGGTGGCGCCGTCTTAGCTTGAGCTCCCGCCACCCGAGAGTGAGACTTAAGAGCTAAGAGCGTGGACCGGCTCGGCCACCTCCGCCGCCGAGGGCCACGTGGAAAGCCGGCGCGCCGCCCCGTTCCCCTGCCCCGCTCCGCACGTGGTTCCTGCCAGGCTGCTACCTGCGCTCTCCTAGGTGGCACGGCTCCGGCTACATGGCGGCGCTGGTGTTGGAGGACGGGTCGGTCCTGCGGGGCCAGCCCTTTGGCGCGGCCGTATGCGCCGCTGGGGAAGTGGGTAAGCCCCCTGGCTCAGGCTCCCCAGGCCCTCTCCTTTCCTCGGCCCCGGGCGGGACCCACCATCTTCCCCACGATGGTGCTGTAGCAAGCCCCCCCGGGCCAGGTGGCTGAAAGCTGCTCCCACCTTCTTCTCCCAGTGTTCCAGACTGGCATGGTGGGCTACCCGGAGGCCCTCACCGACCCTTCCTACAAAGCCCAGATCCTGGTCCTGACATATCCGCTCGTGGGGAACTATGGCATCCCCCCAGACGAAGAGGACGAGTTCAGCCTCAGCCAGGTACAGGGGGGCCTCGCCGGTCTCTCCCTCCCAAGCCTTTCTGTTTGCCCCTGCTATCGCCTTTTGCAGAGAGTATGTTGCAGTTTACCTGGGGAGGGTCAGGATGTGCTGGTCTCCTGCTTGTCTTCGTGCCACAACCCTGACTGGTAGGAAGGGAGATCTAGAGAGAAAGGGTTTAGTCCCCTTCCCCGCTCCCCACCCCCGTACACGTATAAACACGATTAGGAAGCATTTATTGAGTTCCTTTCATGTGCTGTTGGAGACCATCTGGAGCCCTAAGGACTCTGGCATCTATAACTTGGTGACCCTGCTGTGATGCTGCAGGATTGGTTTGGTGTCAGCACAGTCTGCTTTAACTTGAACCTGTCTTCAAGGATGTTGCCACACCCATCTTGACTTAAAATATTTATAGATTGCCTATGAATATGATACTTCTGCTGGGTGCCTCCTGAAGGAAGGAATGGGAAGATGATTCCTTTAACATTATCTGGGTTTCCTGTACTACTTTATAAGTTTAAAAAAACAATTTTATTTGATCTTCATGATATTACCAAGAGGTTGGTAGGGCAGCTATCAGACCTATTTTTCAGATAAGGAAATATAGTCTAAAATATTGTCATTTGTT
Source organism: Gymnobelideus leadbeateri (assembly GCA_011680675.1). NCBI lineage: Eukaryota > Metazoa > Chordata > Mammalia > Diprotodontia > Petauridae > Gymnobelideus > Gymnobelideus leadbeateri. The sequence continues at coordinate 113,627 of WOXC01010343.1, read as the reverse complement.
CAAAATCACATAGCTAATCAGGTCTACTGACTCTACCTTCAGTCTTCTTCCCACTATATCTTGGAGCTGAGGTAACTCAGCTTTCTGTAAGCTAACTTTGCTGTTGTAGGTCCCAGGTAGGTCTGAGCCATGGCCCCTCACACCTCCTGGTGTTTGCAGGCTGCCCTTGCCCTTGGCTTTCGTCTCATCTGCTTTCATGGCAGTATCCTCCACATCTACCGGGAGTACAACTCCCTCCCAGGTCTGGCTACTTGACAGGTTTCTGGCCCCTAACTTTTCCAAACTCCCAGTCACTTCCCAAATATCCACTATCACCCTCTTCCCCAGGTTTAACCTTTAGGTCAGACTTTCCCCATAGGAATTCAGGAATCCCACTTTCAACCCCTGCCTTCAGGACCCAGGTATCCTTTCCCTCTGCCCCCACCTCCTGGTTAGTGAATTGATTGTTCTGCCTTCAGACCTGGGCCCCTATAAGACTCCACAAGCTCTACCTTTTTGCCCCCAGGAGCCTTCCTTGGATGCAGGAACCAAAGCCCTTGCCTGGCCCCCTTATCTGGACCTGTGGCTCTTGGGTTGTTTCCTTATCAGATCCCAGATATTTGGCTCCTTGTTTCATCTTCCTTTTAGGGATTTTAAGCCTAAACTCTACCAGAGGGTCCCAGGAGTCCTCCCCATCTTCTAGTTAGACCTCAGGATAGTCATTCTGTTTTTTCCAGGTTCAGTTGCCCACCTGAAACACTGCTGACATTTAAGTGTTCTTGTTCCCTTTACCCATGCCTCCTGCTTCCCTTCACCCTCTTATAAAACTCTCAGGCCCCCTGCCAGTGGGTTGAATCCCAGACTGGATTTTGTTCCCCAGCTTCACCAATTGGAGGGAGAGCTCTGACTCAGAAGCTATTGAGACTGGTCTCATCCCATCTGAGATTCCAAAGCCCCTTAGGTCTCTTGGGTCTCTGTAGAAGGATGGGGGAAGGAAGGGGGTAGAAATAAGAGTGGGTGAGACCATCTTCATTTTTATATTCAACCCCATCAAAGTAAACTTATTCCTTGCCCTGCCTTCTTTTTACATATACTCCTTCTAACTGCCCCTAAGGTCAGAAACCCTGAAGGTCTTCCCCTCCCAGATTGTTTTGGTTTGTTTTTGTATTTGATTAGGTTAAAGAGCCCATTCTTAGTCTCTTATCTGGCCTTAATTAATTGAATGGGTGTTGCCTCACAATCAGACTGAAACCTTAAGACTTTAGCCAAAAAAAAAAAAAAACAACCCCTGGTTGCCCACTGTATCTTTGCCCTGGACCCTGATGACCTTGGAAGAGAAAGTGAGGCTGGTGACTTTGCACAGCTCTCCCAGCCCAATTCACTTGCATGCCAGGATGTCGACTTCCTGCTCTCTTGGTCCTCTTTGCAAATGAAAGACAAACATCAATCTCCCCAATATACTGGCCTCAAGGAACTTTTTATAGTGTAGCTGGGCAAAATAAATAGTAATGGTAATGATCATTGATAATTTTACAGTGTTTTGAGACTTGCAAAGCATTTTATATGTAATACCTAATTTGATTTATAAATAACCAATATAGGGCAGAATGATTGCCATAAGAGAGGTTCAGAGTTCTTTGGGAGTTTAGAAGAACACATATAAGGATCAGGAGAGCCTTCATAAAAGTACTTGGCATTTGAGCTAAACCTCTAAAGGGTGGAGACAAATACAGGTGGCAGAGGCCAGTCAGCTGAAGGGAGTAAGTATTCTGAGCAAAGGCTTGAAGGGAGGAAATTATTTGAGCATCAGAAGTGTGGTTTAACTGGAGTGTAAGCTGTAGTAGTGTAATGGACAATTAGCCTTGAGAGGCCTTGTGTAGGAGCTAGTACTGTGGGAATCTAACTGCCACTTCAGTAGGTGACTTGGTTAGAATGATAGATTGGACCCTGAAAGGCCTTGAGAACCAGGCTTCAGAGTTTGGATTGAGTGGATATGGAATGAATGGAATAAGTAATAGAATGAATGAATAAATTGTTATGACCAAAGTTATGTAGTTAAGTGGATAGAGCCCTGGACCTGGAATCAGGAAGATCTGAGTTCAAAGGTGGCCTCAGACATGGCTTTGTGACCCAGGGCAAGTCACAGCCTGTTTACCTTAGTCCACTGGAGAAGGAAATGGCAAACCACTCCAGTATCTTTGCCAAGAAGACACTATGGACTTCTATATGTATTGGCATGCTATGGTCCACAGGGTCACAAAGAGTTGGACACAACCGAACAACTAAACAATTGAAGTTTGTATGAACAGGAGAGTAACTTTAGGAAGATTCTTGTTATTAGCAGTGAATATAATAGGAGGGTGAGGGTGAGGAGCTGAGTAGGAAAGATGGAAGCTAGAATGACTAATTACAGAGCTTTTATATTTACTTAAAGCTAAAGGTGCTAAGGGCCTGCTTCTAGTACTTTTCTGACTAGTAATTCCTTTAGGAGTCATGAGAGTTTTTGGTTACCCTTCAAAACAAGCTATCACTGATTTCTAGCTTCCCAGACCAGCCTTCCTCATCTCTTCTGTCTTTCCACTTTTGTCTAGCATAATTTTTTCTTTTCCAGCCAGACAAACCTACTTTTGGCTTTTTTGAAGGTTTCTTTTTTCACTTGGAGATGTCCTGCTTTTGTTGCCTAAGCTTTTTCCTGGAACAGGTTCCCAATTTTCTTTTGTAAAGTCCCCTCCATCCTTAAAAGAAGGGCTTTGGCTTTTCCATAAAACATTCTACTGTTAAGCAGTGCCTGCTGTGTCTTTTTCAGTCCCAAGTGAGCTAAATGTTTCTCTTTTCGATATTTCATTTCAGTGCACATTTATTTGTTGGCAGTTTTATTTCTCACATCTTATAAATCATAAGCAGCTCTAAGCAAAGAACTCTTAACATCTCCAAATGATACCATTTTTTCCACAGTGCCTAGGCACTATACTAAATGCTATACAGTGTTCTGTGAGTGGTACTGGTACTGGTGGCAGACTAGGAAGGTTATAGCTCCTGGGATCTTTCTCACTAACTGTTTCTTTTGCAGTGGTTTGAGTCATCGGGTATTCATGTGGCGGGACTGGTGGTAGGAGAATGCTGCTCTACACCCAGCCACTGGAGTGCCACCCGAACCTTGCACCAGTGGCTGGAGGAGCATGGTATACCTGGTCTTCAAGGTACTACAGGGGAAAGTTGGGGGTGAGTGGACAGAGAGAGCGTAGTATGCTAGAGTTGGAGAGAACCAAGAGCTGCTGTTAGGGGAAGTTGAGATAAAGTTGGGTTGGAGATCAGAGGCTGATGTAATAGGCTCAGGAATGAAGGCTGGGGCCTGGGACTGTGGAAGAAGAGGTTGGTTGTGTTCCTGGGGCAGGCCCTGATCTAGGACTTGGATCCCTATGGAGATAGTTGTGTTATGCTGAAGTCTAATCACTCTGTTAAGCTTGATTCATCTCCTGGTCTAACAGGAGTCGATACAAGGGAACTGACAAAGAAGTTGAGGGAACAGGGATCACTTCTGGGAAAGCTGGTGCAGGATGGGATAGAGCCTTCATCCCTGCCATTTTTGGATCCCAATGCTCAAGCTCTTGTACCTGAGGTTTCCATTAAGGTATGGACCTTGAGGGATGGGATGGAGCCAGGGTGTCACCAGGGCTAACTGTTCATCAGTTGTGCCTTTAACAGTTGTCCAGAGGGGTGGCTGGGTGGCAAAGTGAACAGAACATTAGCCCTGAAGTCAGGAGGACCTGAGTTAAAATCCAGCCTCAGACAGTTAACTAGGCTGTGTGACTTTGGGCAAGTCACTTAACCCCAATTACTCTCCAATAAAGCAACAACAACAAAACCAATCGTCTAGAAAACAGCAAGGAGGATTTTCTCCCTTTATCAGGTTTCCCATACACTTTTAGAAGTCACGTAGTTCCATCCATCTCCTTGAAGGCTGGGGCTATTTTATTTTTGTCTTGGTATTTCCATCGCCTTGCACATAGTAGATATGTTATTTTTTTTTACATACTATATTCATGTTGAAAAGTAAAATAGATTGAATTTTTTAAAAATACAGTTGCTCATAGGTGGGTCTTGCGAACAAGGGGTAATTTTTTTTAAATTGAAGGTTGGAAAGGTGTGAAGTAGTGGGGAGAGGAGGACAGCTGTTAAACTGCTATACCTTACCTTTTCTACCCTCAGGAACCAAAGGTATACAATGCAGGGGGGTGCCCACGGATTCTTGCCCTGGATTGTGGGCTAAAATACAGTCAGATCCGATGCCTGTGCCAGCGTGGAGCTGAGGTCACTGTAGTGCCCTGGGACTACAAATTAGACAGCCAGGGTGAGTGGGACAGGTGACCAGGAATCACTGACAGTAGCCAGAGTTGGTGGGAACAAAGATGCAGGGGATTGAGGGGTTCTGCCCTAGGGAAGAATGGAAGAGTTGTTCTAGCTGTAGTATCTTTGTTGATACCATATCTTCTGCTCCTACCAGAATATGAGGGTCTGTTCCTAAGTAATGGTCCTGGGGACCCTGCTTCTTGCCCCACTGTGGTTTCTACACTGAGCCATGTCCTTTCTGAGCCAAACCCTCGACCTGTCTTTGGTATCTGCTTGGGTCATCAGTTGTTGGCCTTAGCCATTGGGGCCAAGACTTACAAGATGAGGTGAGAAGTGTCTTGGGATGGGGAGAGAGGGTGTATGTTAAGGGCTAAGACCCCTGGGGTGAGGAATGAGGGTCCTGGGGCTTAGTGCCAGTGGAGAATGGCTTTGGAATGCTTGGGGAGGGGTGAAAATACACGTGACCCAGCAGGGTGAGACACCTTTAAAGGTAGGGGAAGTTAGAAGTTAGTATTTTGGGAAATTAGAAGTTAGTATTTATAGAAGGAGAGAACATATTCTGGCTGATTTCTCCTTTAGGTATGGCAATCGTGGCCATAACCAGCCATGCCTGCTGAAGGGCTCTGGACGGTGCTTCTTAACATCCCAAAATCATGGATTTGCAGTGGACACAGAATCTCTGCCCCCAGGCTGGACTCCCCTCTTCACAAATGCCAATGACCATTCCAATGAAGGAATTGTACATGAGACCCTGCCCTTCTTCAGGTGGGGGCCAGAAGAGGGCCTGGCTAGCATCTGTGTCTGGGGACTGCTCCAGCAAAGGAGCCTTCGCCCAGGCTGGGGGCTGAGGGTGGTGATGAGGCTAGACCAGCAATAACAGAAGCTATAATAATGGTGGTGTGCCACTCTACAGCGTCCAGTTCCACCCCGAGCACCGAGCCGGCCCCTCTGATATGGAGTTGCTTTTTGACATCTTCCTGGAGACCGTGAAGGAGAGCAGGGCTGGGGGCAAGACAGGTGGGGGGACTGAGTGGGACTCGGTTGGGATCCTAAAGGCAGACAAGATTGGAGGGGGGTGGCACCAGAATGGGAATAAGGTGGGTGTGACTAGGGAAACGGATGGTTTGAAGATTCTGGGGCTAAGCCACAAAATGATGGATTTATTTTTTTCCCCTAGTGAAAAAAGTACTAGGGTAGAAGTAAGGACACCTGGGTTCTAGTCCTTGCTGTTCTGTTATTAACTTAACTCTATGGTTCTGGGCAAAGTCACCCCCTTTTTTTTTTTTTATCTTTCAGGGCCTTAGTTTCTTCATCAGTAAAAATTAGGAGATTGAAATCGATAATCTCTATAGTTCTTTCCGACTCTTAAGTTTTTGTGACTAACTGTTCTTACCTTTTTATAGTTCATGAAAGGCTAATGGAGCGACTTTGTCCCTCCGGTACTCCTACCCCGGGAGACAGGCCTCCATTTCCCCGAAAGGTGCTGATCCTGGGTTCAGGGGGCCTCTCCATTGGCCAGGCTGGAGAGTTTGACTACTCTGGCTCTCAGGTTAGGCTCACCTTCATTCTTTCCTTCCTCTTGTGTCTGTTACTCCCTGCCCCCGCTGTTCACTTAGTGGTGGACTGAAAGTCTAAGAAGAAAGGGCCTGAGACATGAGTGTTTTTTGGGGATGAAGGTGACCCATAGATTTGCTCACGGGTAGGTAGATAGTGAGGAAGAGTCAGAAGGGAATATTACTAGGCATTGTCAGAGAGCAGTTGAAGATTGGTACAAAGATAGTTTGGCGTCTTGGGTGGTGATAAACACTTCCTATAATTTCAGGCTATCAAGGCTCTAAAGGAGGAAAATATTCAAACACTGCTCATCAATCCTAATATTGCCACGGTGCAAACCTCCCAGGGACTGGCTGACAAAGTCTACTTCTTGCCTATTACTCCTCATTATGTGACCCAGGTATTATCAGCAGAAGGCAGTGGTGGCACTGGGTAAAGGGGCAGTGGTATGATGGTTGTTGCTTTGGGATTTGGATCTTTCATATCCCTTGCCTGTCAATATACTTTGCCCCTTTTCCCGATCAGGTCATTCGTAATGAGCGTCCAGATGGTGTGTTACTGACATTTGGAGGCCAGACAGCACTAAATTGTGGTGTGGAGCTGACTAAAGCTGGGGTTTTGGCCCGATATGGAGTACGGGTCTTAGGCACCCCTGTGGAGACAATTGAGCTGACTGAGGATCGGCGTGCTTTTGCAGCAAGGATGGAAGAGATTGAGGAGTATGTTGCTCCCAGTGAGGCTGCAAACTCCTTGGAACAGGTATAGTGGGACCAGGATTGGTCCGATACTATCCATGGGACATTATCTGGATCTTCTCCCTCTTTGCTTTGGGTGTGTGGGGGGGCAGGAGGCCTTCAGCGCTGTTACCTATGTCTTTCCTTTCCTTGCTTTAGGCACAAGCAGCTGCAGAACGATTGGGGTACCCGGTCCTGGTACGAGCTGCCTTTGCCCTAGGAGGCCTTGGCTCTGGCTTTGCCTCCAGCAGAGAGGAGCTCTCCTCCCTGGTGGCCCCAGCCTTTGCTCACACTAGCCAAGTGCTGGTGGACAAATCCCTCAAGGGATGGAAAGAAATAGAGTATGAAGTGGTGAGAGACGCCTATGGCAACTGTGTCACAGTAAGTTGTGTCAGGGGAGGGGTCCTCATCAATTCTGGACAGTCCTTGGGGCAGCAAAGTTAAGGGGGGATGATGGGAAATCTTTAGGTATTGAAGGGGCAGGGCTAAAACTTGTAGATTGTGTCCCTGGGACCAAAAACAGGGGAGAGACCCTCAGAAAGGACCCCTTGCCTTGATTACAAATGCTGTGTTTACATTGACCTTTAGTGCAACTTCTCCACTCCTAGGTCTGTAACATGGAGAACTTAGACCCACTGGGCATTCACACTGGTGAATCTATAGTTGTGGCCCCAAGCCAGACACTAAATGACAGGGAATACCAGCTGCTGCGGCAGACTGCTATCAAGGTGACCCAACATCTGGGCATCGTGGGGGAGTGCAACGTACAATATGCCTTGAACCCTGAGTCTGAACAGGTAAAAGACCCTGATCCCCTCTGTCTAAGAACTTTCTGTGCTCCCCCTCTCACCCAGCCATCCAAACCCAACTCTCTCTGAGAGTTTTATTGTTTTTGTCATTTGTCATGGACAACCAATTGTCACTGGTTTTATGCCCTCTCTCCTCCCTCCCACCACCTCCCATCTAGCTTTAAAATCCCATGACCCTCAAACTAGAAAGCCATTGAGGCCTAAAGATATGGGGGGTGGGACTGAGATTCCTAAGTCCTGTTGCTGGGACATATTGGCCGCCTCCTATTTCAGGGGAGGGGACTTTGCTCTCTTACTCAGCCGGGACATTGATTCCTCTTCCATATTCTAATCAGGAAGAAAAAGAACCCTATGAAAGTTCCCTAGCCAGCAAGACCCTGGGCTTCCTCGTTGGGCTCATGATTTCTTCCTTTCCCCTTCTATACTTTTGCAGTACTATATCATTGAAGTGAATGCACGACTGTCTCGAAGTTCAGCTCTTGCCAGTAAAGCCACTGGCTATCCTCTGGCCTACATAGCAGCCAAGCTAGCTTTGGGCATCTCCCTGCCTGAACTCAGGTAGGAGGTGTAGAGGGAAGGATTTGAGTAGGATGGAGGATGGGACTGGAAGTATACAGTCCTCTTGGACAGAGAGGATGGAAAGGGTGTCCTACAAGGCTTATGGGACTAACAAGGAGCATCATATTTTCTCTCCTCATGTCTCCCTTGGCCATTGCTTCTCAGGAACTCAGTAACTGGGGGAACAGCTGCCTTTGAGCCCAGCCTGGATTACTGTGTGGTTAAGGTCCCTCGCTGGGATCTCAGCAAGTTCTTGCGTGTTAGCACACGAATTGGAAGCTGCATGAAGAGTGTTGGTGAGAAACCAAAATCCCCGGTTACTACCAAGTATCTATTTTATCAGGATAACAGGCCCCTTAGGCACCCCAGCCTCAAAATACCCTTTTATCCTCTCTGTTGGCATTTCATAAAGAATATCTCTGATCTACCTCACATGTGGATGTACTTTTGTCTTCTCCAAGGAGCAGTAGCAATTGAAGAAATTCTGTAGGAACCCTTCTCTAGAGGAGTTCTAGCAACTTAGGTGATGTCTGAAAGGAAGATCAGAAACAAGGTGTACTCCACAATACTTGTAATTCAGTTTAATTGAAGCCAGGGCAATCAAAAGACTTGGCTTAACTTTTAATAGCATATGTTTCCTTGATCATTCACAATACCAATTTCTCATTTTCGTGTGTGTTGTATTGTTTTAAAACAAGAGAGACCTTGTTAACAAAACTGATCAATATAGCAGGTGAAGATCAGGGAAATAGTGGATTTTGCCAGACTCTGAAATGATTTTGAGTAATTTTTGGTAAATAGCAGTTGTAATGGTAATTTTGGAAAGGGCAAAGCTAGGTAGCACAGTAGATAGAGCCCAGAGCCTGGAGCTAGGAAAACCTGGATTCAAATCCAACCTCAGACAACTACTAGCTGTGTGACCCTGGGCAAATCACTTAACCTCGGTTTGCCTTACTTTTCTCATCTGTAAAAATGTGGGTAATAATAGCTCTCACCTGTCAGGATTGTTGTGGGAATGAAATGAGATCATATTTGTAAAGCATTTCACAAACCATAAAGTTTTAAGTAAATTTGAGCTATTATTTTTTAGCCAACCCTATAAGAGAATTTATCATATGTTAGCAGTAGACATACAGTGCTTGAAATAGATATTGTAAAAAATGTAAAGAGACAATGGAAACATAATGACATTGTAATAGGAACAAAGTAAATGGATAAGATTCTTCAGTGTTTTAGGTGGCAATTTTAGACTCCAAATACATGCATAATTTAGACAGTATGGTCGCATATAAAACTACATCCAACTTTAATGCAAAACAGCTGAACTGGGTGAAAAGTCTTTGTGTAAAACATTGTGGGGAGGCCTTGTAGCATTGTGCATTGAAAGCTAGAGTCAGGAAGTCGGCCCTCTTCTGCCAACTATCTACTGGGTGACCTTGGTAAAACTCAATTGTTGATGTGCCCCAGTAGAGAGAATTTCATTATTGGGAGGTCACTGTACCAGTGAAATCACAGGTTTGGTCCCAAAGTCTCCCCAAAATGAATCATATGGTAGACAAGGCATCCTTAAACTGAGGCTTGCCTGAATACTCCATAGACTCTTCAGGGTGACTCTCCCACTTGTCCTTTCTTCCTCACTCCCCTAGGTGAGGTCATGGCCATTGGTCGTGGGTTTGAGGAGGCGTTCCAGAAGGCCTTACGCATGGTGGATGAGAACTGTGTTGGCTTTGATCACACGATGAAACCTGTCAGTGACATGGTGAGAGAGCAGCCCCATCCACTCTAATGATACCTGAAACCTACCTTGCTGTTCCCTAGTGTTAACCTGTCACTCATGGTGCCAGCCACTAACACTCCCTAGGGCGTAGTTGGGTCAATGGTGCCTCAGGGACTGGCCTGTGGCAAAGGCAGCTATGTGGCATAATAGATAGAACACTGGGCCTGGAGTCAGGAAAGCCTGGGTTTCATCCAGTCCCAGATACTACCTTTGTGGCCCTGGGCAAGTCACTTTATCTCTGCCTTAGTTTCCTTAGCTGTGATATGGGAAAATGAATAGCACCTACCTTTCAGGGTTGTTGGGTGGATCAAATGAGATACTATTATACTAAGTGTTGTTAGCTGGGTGCCTGGCACTAGGACCACTATACCAATGCTTATTCTCCCCTATGGAATATCCTGACCCCACTCTTGAATATTCTTACTCAAACCTTGACCCGTTTATTTCCAACCCCTCTCCCTCTCCCCCCAGGAGCTGGAGACGCCAACTGATAAGCGGATATTTGTAGTGGCAGCTGCTTTATGGGCAGGATATACCATAGACCGACTCTATGAGCTTACTCGAATTGATTGCTGGTTCCTGCAGTGCATGAAGCGCATTATAGAACACACCCGAAAACTAGAAGAACACCGTGGGCAGCCCTTGCCCCCTGATTTGTTGCACCAGGCCAAACGCCTTGGTTTCTCTGACAAGCAGATTGCGCTTGCAGTGCTCAGGTCAGGGGGATGGATGAGGGAGGTTGGTCAGGGCCCATTAGCTGGATCAGGAGGTACCAAACCTCCAAGACTGTGTAGGGAATCAGAGATAGGTGGGTTGTTTTTTGTTGTTGTTGTTGAGGAGAAACCTGGAGACCTCAAGGTCTCTTTTCTGGGAAGGGAATTAATTAGTTTATATGAGTTGTTGCAGGTTTCCTTTCTAATCTTTGCCTTAGAGCATTTTCTTATGGCACTCCTTATGTGCCCATTTCTGACCCTACTGTCTCTGTAGCACAGAGTTGGCTGTCCGAAAGCTACGGCAGGAGCTGGGCATCTGTCCAGCAGTGAAACAGATTGACACAGTGGCAGCAGAATGGCCAGCTCAAACCAACTATCTGTACCTGACTTATGGGGGTACCACCCATGACCTGACATTCCACACTCCCCATGTCCTGGTCCTGGGCTCTGGTGTCTACCGAATTGGCTCCAGTGTCGAATTTGATTGGTGTGCTGTGGGCTGCATCCAGCAGCTTCGCAAGGTCTGGGCTTTAACAACTCCTGTTTTTTAACAAACTTCCTGTTTTTCCACAATCCCTAACAAATGTTGGTTGTGCCCCTAATTAATTGGGGAGGAGATTTCTTCCCACACCTGCTTAATGATAATTACTCATCCAAACTACCGTTCTCTGTATCTTCTTTCTGTTAGGGTCATAGATTTAGGGACCATGGAATCCATTTGGAGGTTATTTATTCCAAGCTCCAGCTCATGTAAATACCCACTCCAGCATTTGCAGAAATGTTTTGAGTAGTTGGGGGCTTCTTAATTCTTGAGGTAGTTTGTTCATTGTCTGATAGCTGTAGGGGGAGGGATTCTCAAGCCCTGAAGGTCAGTTTCAGTAACGACATTTTTCTTAGTTTCTGCCTAGTTCTACCTCTCCCTTGATATCCCATAGCTGAGTAGCATTTCCTGTCATTCCTGAATATTTCCATGTCACAGATGGGGTATAAGACCATCATGGTGAACTATAATCCTGAGACAGTCAGTACCGACTATGACATGTGTGACCGACTCTACTTTGATGAGATCTCTTTTGAGGTAAGGGCAGGGAGGAAAAGGGCAGGGTTAACTTGGTTCATTGAAATGCTTCTGGGTTTCAGTTGAGGTAGGCAAATAACACTTGCTTCCTGACCTGTAGTATCTCACCTCCGGCAGGTAGTGATGGATATCTACGAGTTGGAAAACCCCGAAGGTGTGATCCTCTCCATGGGGGGTCAACTGCCCAACAACATGGCCATGGCTCTGCATAGGCAGCAATGTCGGGTCCTTGGGACCTCCCCAGAGGCCATCGACTCTGCTGAGAACCGATTCAAGTTTTCTCGGCTCCTTGACACCATTGGCATCAGCCAGCCTCAGTGGCGAGAACTCAGCGACTTGGAGGTAGGCCTGGTGTGGGGGCTGCACACAGTACAGGTGAGTCTCTGTCTGACAACCACTGCCTGACCTCCTTGCTCTTATTAGTCTGCCCGCCAGTTCTGCCAGACCGTGGGGTATCCTTGTGTTGTCCGCCCTTCTTATGTGCTGAGTGGTGCTGCCATGAATGTGGCCTATACTGATGGAGACCTGGAGCGCTTTCTGAGCAGTGCAGCTGCAGTTTCCAAAGAGCATCCTGTGGTCATCTCCAAGTTTATCCAAGAGGCCAAGGTTGGTGACTGTGTGTGAGCAGAAACGTCTCTGTTCCTCTTCTCCCCTGCTCCCAGCTGCTGCCCCCATTTCTGTTGTCTTCTGTCTCTCTTGGGACATCATGGTTGTAGTTAAAGTTGTAGAAAAAGAGGCGGGGAGCAGGCTGTTTGGTAGGGGAGGATTCTCATGCTGCATGATCGTTCTTTGTTGTGGCTCTCAGGAAATTGACGTGGATGCTGTGGCCTGTGATGGCATGGTGATAGCTGTAGCTATCTCAGAGCATGTGGAGAATGCAGGGGTGCACTCAGGGGACGCCACATTAGTGACTCCTCCACAAGACATCACACCCAAGACATTGGAAAGGATCAAGGCAATTGTTCATGCTGTGGGGCAAGAGCTACAGGTCACAGGGCCTTTCAATCTGCAGCTCATTGCCAAGGTAATAGGAGCAAGACTTGGATTAGAAGTAGAAGTAAAGCTTTATTCTGTACCTATAAAGTAATCTACAATCTCCATTGTTATCTTAAAATTTGTTATGAAATTGCCAATAATCGGATATATAATTTGTATCTGTATTTTTATTTTATTGCTTCATGTCCTTGTAAGTCATTCATAATTGACAGATGATTGTAGCCCTTGCCTAAGTATTTTTTCTAATAAAACAAAGCAAATCACAAAAAATTAAAAAAAAAAAAAAAAGAAGTAGAAGTAAAAGGTTAATGTCCTCTTTACTGCTAGAGCAGAGCTCCCCAAACTTGATAATGAGGAGTTACTGTGTTCTGTACTTAAAGTTTTGTGATCACAGAGGGAGAGAGAAACCTTCCTTGTGAGATCTGCCAGAATTTTGAAGCTTGAAAGTGTCTAGTCATTGTCCTGTGGGCATGGGGAGTGGGTTTTCTGGCAGCTGTGGACAGTTAAAATGGCAGGAAGTCTTCCCCCATGCCCCTGAGCATTTTAAGTCAGAAATTGGCTCTAGGTTCTACAGTCTGCCTGCCTTCATTTAATCCCTTCAGGTCTACAGCCAACAGGTTGAATACAGTTACATTGTAATCTTACCATTTGTAGTCCAAAAAAAGCAGGGTAGACGGAGGGAAAAGAGGCTGGCTGACTAGCAGCAGCAGGGTCTGCTCTTTGTGGACCTTAGGTAGCCATCACCATCTCTGTCTTCTGCAGGATGACCAGCTCAAGGTTATCGAGTGCAACGTCCGTGTCTCTCGGTCCTTCCCCTTTGTATCCAAGACACTTGGAGTGGATCTGGTGGCCCTGGCTACCCGAATCATCATAGGCGAGGAGGTTGAGCCTGTTGGACTCATGACTGGAACAGGAGTGGTGGGAGTTAAGGTAAGAAAGGCTGGGATTCCTGGGGTTTAAGTCTAGGATTGAGAAATCCTAGGTTAAGGTCTTTCTTGTTGTAGATGTAGCCAGCCTCCTGATTTAAATCACATTTCCAAAGAAATCCTTAAAACACTTTCCCTCATCTCTCCCTGCTCAGGTGCCCCAGTTCTCATTCTCACGCCTGGCAGGAGCAGATGTAGTTTTAGGGGTAGAGATGACCAGCACGGGAGAGGTGGCTGGCTTTGGGGAGAGCCGCTGTGAGGCCTACCTTAAGGCTATGCTCAGCACTGGCTTCAAGATCCCCAAGAAGAATATCCTGCTGACTATTGGTAGTTACAAGGTATGGTAATTAGGGTTTGGGGAGCAGCGTTGGGGTCGAAGTTCCTTGAAGGAGTGAGGAGGAGTTGGGTCTCCAGAGTATCTAAATCACCAGTGTCAGATAATGCTTTGTTTTCCCCCCTCCCTCCCTCCTACCTCAGAACAAGAGTGAGCTGCTGCCCACAGTGAGGCTGCTGGAGAGCCTAGGCTACAGCTTATATGCCAGTTTGGGCACTGCAGACTTCTACACTGAGCATGGTGTCAAGGTACCTGTACTCTCTCCCCTACAGTATTTCTCTGTCTCTTACAGTTGTATCTCACCCCAGCCCCCAGTGGGGGGCCCCCCCCCACCAAAGATGCTGGTTTTTGTCCCTCATTTCTGAGGGTTGGTCTGGGGAAAATAACAATAACCACAATTATTAATTTTATGGCATTTTAAGGTTTTAAAAACTACCTGCAGAGCAGCCCTCTAAGGCAGGTGGAGCTACTATTTTACAAATGAGGAAACTGAGTCTTAGAATTTAAGTGACTTGCCCATTGTCACATAGCTAGGAAATGTCAAACTCCAAATTCAAACCTAAGTCTCCCCAGGGTTTCTGGCATATCTGCAAGGTCTGAACTCAAACTCTCAGGACCTAGACTCCTTGAGTCCCATGGGACTCGTTTCTATCATTTTTTCCTATTTCATGAACCCTGAGGGTTGAATCCCCTCCAAAGACTCCCTAATATGCCTTTCCACTGGGTACTACTTCATTTGAGAGCTACCAACCCAGCTCTTCCTTGTTTTGATGACATGCTGGGCTTGTTGGGCACATAGGTCACAGCTGTGGACTGGCACTTTGAAGAGGCAGTTGAAGGTGAATGTCCCCCACAACGAAGCATCCTGGAACAGTTGGCGGAAAACCACTTTGAGTTGGTGATCAACCTGTCAATGCGTGGGGCAGGAGGCCGACGGCTCTCCTCCTTTGTGACCAAGGGCTACCGTACCCGTCGACTCGCTGCTGACTTTTCTGTACCCCTAATCATCGACATCAAGTGCACCAAGCTGTTTGTAGAGGTGACTGTGACTTCAGAGTGATCAGTGGGACTTTGTGTGATGGTGCTGGCATTAAAGGGTATTTCTAGGGAATAAATTGGGTGGCTGGGGCCTGGGAAGGCATGAGAAGGCAGGCATCAGTATAAAATGCTGCTGCTGCCTAACTGGAAGAATTGTGTCCCTGGAAGGAGAGAAGCTGTTTGGGAGAGACAATCCCGGGCTTCCACGTGTAGAACATTTGATTAAATACTCCTTAGTTTTTACAGTCCTTTTGCAAACAAAAGTCAAATTAAATTAGGAAAAGGTAGACCAGATAATTGATGTCATACAATAGGGAGATGAATGGAGGTAGATGGAACAGCCGGTGGAGATTTGCAGCATAAGCTTAGAGTGGTGGGTGTTAGAATATTCTGAGAAACATATTAATGGGTAATTGATAACAAGGAGTTTAGTCAAGCAAGTTACAGTGCTTCCTTTGTTCTTCCTAAAAGCATCAGGGCTTCCCTTGGGAACTCATTTAGGGTAACAACCTAATCTACCCATCTCCCTTTTTGATAATGTCAAATTCTATTAAAACACAACAAAATACAGCTGGTCTATAAACCTTATTCCACCAGTAGCTTTTGACACCCCCAAGACCACCTTCCCTAAATAACAGGTAGCTGTCATCCACTTGCAGGCGTTGGGCCAGATTGGGCCGGCTCCCCCGCTGAAGGTGCATGTTGACTGCATGACCTCACAGAAGCTGGTTCGCTTGCCAGGTCAGTGGCAGCTCTGCCTCCTCAGTTGGTCCCAGCTGGGTAACAGGAGCTAGAACGTGTGGGAACAGGGCTGTAGGCCGTGTTTATCTTTCTCTTTTCCATGTTCTATTCTCCCTAGATTTAATTCCGCCCCAAGGTTTTCCCCCTGTACCAGTCCCTCTTCTCATTGAAAACTCAGCTTTTCCTTCTCATCAACCTCTCATTTCCTTCCTGTTGTGGAATGGAGTCCCGCCTTTTTTTTCCACACACACAAAAAACAAGCCTCAGATGCCCTTAATAGATTTTGTTCATTAGAGGTAAATCTGTTTCTCTCTTCTTCACCTTCTTCCAGGGCTGATTGATGTTCATGTGCACCTGCGGGAACCAGGTGGTACCCACAAGGAGGACTTTGCCTCAGGCACAGCAGCTGCCCTAGCTGGGGGGGTCACCATGGTGTGTGCTATGCCCAACACCCACCCTCCCATCATAGATGCTCCAGCTCTTGCCCTTGCGCAGAAGGTGCGTATTCCCAGACCCTTCATTTATCCGCTCAAAAAGAGGCTATTGTTGACCATGCTGTTCCACTTGGTCAGTTTCCTCCCCTTTTAATAGATCTTTTTACTGACCCTATCAGACCCTACCTCCTTTAAGATACAGTAAGGGCCCAGAATAATTGCCTTGAGGCCATACAAAGGTACTACTAGATGTCTAGACCTACACTGATACACTTTATCATTGTCCTCTAGTTGGCAGAGACTGGGGCCCGCTGTGACTATGCCTTGTTCCTTGGGGCATCGTCGGAGAATGCAGGAACCCTGGGTGCTGTGGCTGGAGCAGCTGCAGGGTTGAAACTGTATCTCAATGAAACATTCTCTGAACTTCACCTGGACAGCATTGCCTATTGGATGGAGGTGAGAAGCGAGAGATTGGACTGGGTGGGTGGGAGGGAGGGTGGTGCCAAGAGATAATGAGAGTAAGACATGGAGACCAAATTAGGTAACAGGAACAATGGAGTGCTGGCCAGTTCTGGTGGACCGGGAAAGGCTGGGGGAAGGAGCAGGAGTACTCAGGGGCACTGCCTAATGATGGAAGGGGGTCCCAAACTTGCCTTGTTATCCCTCCTCTGTCCATAGCACTTTGAGACTTGGCCACACCATCTCCCCATTGTGGCTCATGCAGAAAGACAGACTGTAGCTGCCATCCTCATGGTAGCCCAGCTGGCTCAACGACCTGTACATATCTGCCATGTGGCTCGGAAGGAGGAGGTAAGAAGCTGAGGGCAGAAGAAATTGTGTGATTGTGTATGTGCTCACATGTTTGAGAGGTAGGGAGACTGGGTCAGTGGTGGGGGGGATAGAAGGAATGAGGAGATAGAAAGACAAGGGGTACAGGGTAGGAGAGTGGGACCTCAGAGTCAGGATCTTTATATATTTCTGGTTAGTCTACAGATAAAAGTCCAAAGAGACTGGACTGGGGAGGGGGGATCATCCTCAGAGCTGGGCTCTCTCCAAAACTCCCTGTTCTCTCAACTTACAGATCTTATTAATTAAATCAGCAAAGGCCCGGGGGGTACCAGTGACCTGTGAGGTGGCCCCCCACCATCTGTTCCTAAGCCAGGCAGACCTTGAGCGCCTGGGGCCTGGGAAGGGGGATGTCCGGCCTGAGCTTGGCTCCCCTGAGGATGTGGAGGCTCTCTGGGAGAACATGGCTGTCATTGATTGCTTTGCCTCAGACCATGGTAAGAAGGGGAAACCCCATGTCGACATCTTCTAAATGCTAGTTTGGTTTGTAAGTTAGGCATGGGGAGTGCGTAAGCTCTTGGTTGAAGGAATGGCAGTGAGGGAGAGGGGCAAGGTTCCTCTCTGCTTTTTCCTCATCTCACATAGAGAAACAGACCAGCATCCTCCTCAAATCTACCTTTTCCATTTCTTTCCTGAAGAGTAGCTATGTCCTGAGGTGGATCTGAGTCTTCAGGTAGGAAAAGCATCTTGGTCCTTCCAATAACAGGCCCTTTTTTTCAGCTCCCCACACCCTGGAAGAAAAAACAGGGTCCAAGCCTCCCCCTGGCTTCCCCGGCCTGGAAACAATGCTCCCACTACTGCTGACGGCTGTGAGTGAAGGCCGGCTCAGCCTTGATGACCTGCTGCAGAAGCTGCACCACAACCCCCGGAGAATCTTTCACTTACCTCAGCAGGAGGACACCTACATTGAGGTGGGGACTTGGGGTGGGAAGGGTCACAGAGGAAACCACACCCCCTAGATGGAGTGAAAGGAGGACATCATGCCCAGAATGGTGTGGCAGGGTGGGGCGGGGGGGATGCAAAGGGAGGGTAGATTTGAACCCAGAATTTGCTTGTCTTTTGGGGAGGCTATGTCCAGTTATGACCCTCACTCCCCACTCCTACTTGTGTCCGGGACAGGTGGATCTGGAGCATGAGTGGACCATCCCCAGCCACATGCCCTTCTCCAAGGCACACTGGACACCTTTTGAGGGTCATCGAGTGAAGGGCACCATCCGACGAGTTGTCCTTCGAGGGGAAGTTGCTTACATTGATGGTCAGGTATCTGAGCCGATGATTCCTGCCCCTCCCTCTCTGTTTTTGGTCAAGCCCTCCAGTTTTCTAACCCTATCTAATATTTAGATAATTTAGTTGTTTCACCTTCCATAGTCATTCAGGTCATGTTTCATAGAATCTTAGAGCTTGAAGGGACCTTAAAGGTCATTAAATCCAACCCAATAACTGAGCAGTTTGTCATTCTGCCTCTGTTTGAGCACTTCCAGGAATGGAAAACTTACTTTTCTCCGTGTTCCACCCCCAGCCCCCATGTAGCCCATCCCATTTGAATTTGTTAGGAAATATTTCCCCTATTTTGAGATAAAATCTGCTTCTTTTAACTGCCACACATCCACTGATGGTAGGTCAGCCTTGGGGGCCAACCAGGACAAGTAACATCTCTTTTACGTGACAGCCCTTTAGCTATTTGCAGAAATAATTCTACGAGGTGTGTCTCTGTTTCCATCAGTCCCCCCAAACTCGGTTCCTCCCTCTCTCTCCAATGAAAAGAAGCTGTCTGTACCCTTCAGATCCAAGTCTGACCTAGAGCTTCCCCACAGCAGCTATCTCCTAACTATGCTCAGGACCATCTGTTGATTTTACTATGTGCACGTGGGCATTACAAAGGCTTTGACACCAACCCATGCTTGCTCTCCCTCTGTCTTCCAGCTCACTCTGATTCCAGTCTTCCCTCCCTGACCCCATCCTTACCTCTTTTTTC
Source organism: Gymnobelideus leadbeateri (assembly GCA_011680675.1). NCBI lineage: Eukaryota > Metazoa > Chordata > Mammalia > Diprotodontia > Petauridae > Gymnobelideus > Gymnobelideus leadbeateri. The sequence continues at coordinate 94,785 of WOXC01010343.1, read as the reverse complement.
CTGGTCTCTTGTGTACAGGTGCTGGTACCTCCTGGCTATGGGCAAGATGTGAGGAAGTGGCCTCAAGGTCCAGTGCCTCAGCTCCTGCCTTCAGCCCCACCCAGTGAGAGCACCAAGGTATGGAGCCATGCGGTGCAGGTGGTCATGGCCAGCTGCTTCAGGAGAGGCCATTCGGGGCTTCTCACACATTTTCACTGTGATTTCAGTTGGAAGAGAACTTAGAGTCATCTGATCTAACCTGTACCTGTGCAAGTGTTTCCTATACAGGTTATGAACACTCCAGCATCTGCTAGAAGACCTCTAGGGATAGGGAAACTGTACCCCCTCCCCACCAAAATCTACTACTGGGGCCACATGTTTGATTCCTCTTATACATGGCAGCCTCTTACTTGAAGACAGCTGCCATGTTCCTCGAGTGTTCATTCCCTTTGCCACCAAGACAGCTGATTCTGGCATGACATAGTCTCAAATCCCTTCACTATTATAGTTACTCTACTCTGAATCATCACCACTCTGCCCGATTTCTACTTTGCCATTGCAGGAAACACAGAATTAACAGGAGAATTAACAGGGAGAGTAGTGGTGCCATTTGTGGAACATTTATGACAAACATAGGTTTATTGCTAATTTATAGCAAAAGCCAAATTAAAGATACTCATGTCATATGTATGAACGTTCTGAGGAGCCAGTTCATAGATGATATTAAGGATCATCTCAGTGAAAGAGAGGAGGGATAAAGGATATGTAAGTTTGTGAGAAAAGTGAGTGATTTTCTTCAGGGAGGGGAAGGAAAGAGGGACTTTTGGTTGATGCTTCAAAAGGATGGACCCATGTTACCTTCACAGACTCCTGAAAGGCCCCGACGTGGCATCCCAGGCCTTCCTGATGGGCGTTTTCATCTCCCACCTCGTATCCACCGAGCTTCTGACCCTGGCCTTCCAGGTGAGAGGAATTCTGCCAACATTGACTGTAGGGATGGTCTTTTCTCCTCCTTTCTCTAAGGACCCAGGATAGAGGAGTAGGTCTTTTGGGGCTCAGCATTTCTTCCAAGTTGTCTTCGGGCTAAACACCCTAGATTAATGAGTCTCCCTGCTCTAACTCCTGCCCTTCCCTACTCCTGTCTCCCAGTCCCATCCCCACCTCTCCAATCAAGTTTGATCCATTTTTTTCATCTTTTGATTTTGATAAGACCAGTGTAAGCATCCCCTCCCCAGCTTCCCCTTATTCCTCCTCTCTTGTTATGGGCAGCTGCGTTCATCAGCCTAAGAGCCAGGACCCCACAAGGCAACAGAATGTGGGGTAAATCTGGGGCTGTTTCCCCATGGAGTGTCTTTTAAGTTGCTGTGAGCCTGGCCTTTCCATCTTGCATAAGAGCCATGCTGTCATGGGGCTGAGGACTGGGGCTGGGGGAGGGGATGAGGGGAAGAACTGCTGCCTGTGTCCAGTTTGCTGTGTCAGGCCATGTGTGTCTGTGTGTATGTCTGCCTGTAGAGCAGAGCTCCTTGTTTCTCTCTCTTCCACTAACCTGCTGTGGCTGCCTTGATGTGAGCTGGTTTAATGTGCACAGTGTGATGAGTGAGGAACCTGGGAGAGGAGTAGCTGCTCTTGACTCCAGCCAAGACTTATTTCTGCCCTCTTCCCTTTGTAGCTGAAGAGCCCAAGGAAAAGCCCTCCCGGAAGGTAGTGGAGCCAGGTGGGAAACTAATGGGAAATGACAGGAGGAGGTGGAGGGAAACTAGAGTTGAATACTCTGACCCCCGGTGGAAGTAGGCCGCGCTCTGACCAGTTACTTGTTTTATCCCCTGCTGCAGACCCAGCAGGAACTCCTGATAGCTGCTGCTACCCTCCACCAGTGCCTAGGCAGGCATCGCCCCAGAACTTGGGGACTCCTAGCCTGTTACATCCTCAGACCTCCCCCTTGCTGCATTCTCTAGTTGGGCAGCATATACTGTCCGTTCGTCAGTTTACCAAAGATCAGGTAACTGGCTGGGGGAGGCATCGTCAGGACAGTTCTGGGGTCTGCCGGGATTTAGTAGAGGAAATCTGAGAAAGTGTTGTCCTGACTGACTTGTGACCCTCTTCAGATGTCCCACCTGTTCAACGTGGCACACAACCTGCGCATGATGGTGCAGAAGGAGCGAAGCATAGATATTCTCAAGGTTAGAAAAAAGGGAATTGCAGGGGAGAAGGGCTTGAGTTGGGCTCCTGTGGAGAGAAGGAAGACAGGCTGTTTCCATGTCTGTCTCTTTTCTACCATACACTTACCGGGTATCACAGCTTGAGATAGGTTCATCTTCCTTGTGTAGCATCCTATGGAATAGACCTTAGCCCCTCCTGTCCCCAACACTCAAAACATACCCATCCCCTTTATGGCTTTGCTTTCCAGAACCTCAGTGAGCCAGTATGACTTAAGTTAGCATTGTTTTATCACTAGGAAAGGCCAGCCAGATCTTTACCCCCTGCCAGGGAGCATATACTTTTTAACAGTGAATTTCTAGAGAGAAAGCTTGAAGCAAAAACTGATGGTAGGATGTTCTGCTTTGTAACAGATCAGTGGGGCAAATGCTTCTGGATAGGTGGACTTTTTCCAGTATCTCTCAAAACAAAATAGATACTGTATAGATGGTCATTTCTTTTTCTTGTGGCTAAGAAGGTGCCAGGGGAAGATTCTTGCCTTTGTTTTCTCTGGGGTGAATCTGCTTCCCACTTGTCCTTTCCCACTAGGGCAAGGTGATGGCCTCCATGTTTTATGAAGTGAGCACTCGCACTAGCAGTTCCTTCGCAGCAGCCATGGCCCGCCTTGGGGGCTCTGTGCTCAGTTTCTCTGAAGCCACGTCGTCTGTCCAGAAGGGAGAATCCCTAGCAGACTCTGTCCAGACCATGAGCTGCTATGCTGATGTCGTCGTGCTCCGCCACCCCCAGCCTGGAGCTGTGGAGGTAAGAAGAGCTGGGGGCTGCTGGGGGAGCAAAATGAGAAGGCAGTCTTTTGGACCCAACTAGGAAGACAGTGGGGATATGGATGGTGAGATAGTCATGCAAAAGAGAGGATGGGCAGTTTTATTGGCAATATGATGGGCCCCGTTTTTTTTTTGTTGTTGTTTTTTTTAAGAATTTGCAGTGAGAAATTTTATTTTAACAAATGTGAGCACATCTGGCATACTCTTGAATTGAGTAAACCACAATGTTCAGGCCATGGGAGATAGAAATCTGAGATTTGGAAGGTGCCGCCTCTGGGGCCCTCTGTCCCCATTACATCATCCCACAGGTGGTCATTTAGCCTCCCACTAAAGGCCTCTGAGGAGAGGGAGCCTATCACCTCTGAGGACAGGCCATTTGACCTTGGACAGATCTAATTGTCAGGAGTTTTTTCCAAAAATTGAGCCCAAATGGGCATTTTTGCATTCTCTACAGTTAACACAAGTACCATTTCATTCCATCTGTGCCTCCAGATCATTGATTAAGATGCTCTCCTGCACAGGGCTAAACACTGCTCCCTGGGGCACTCTACTGGAGACCTCACTGGAGGCCACCATCACATGGAACCATTAACCACTGTCTCTAAGCCCAACCTCCAGCCAGTTCTGAATCCATTCTGGCTGCTTTATCTGATCCATATCTCTCTGCCTCCTTTATAAGAATCTAAGGAATCTTGTTATGGGGGGAAGGGTTAATGACTTTGGCTTTGTGTGACTTGTTCTTGAAACTCTGCTAGGTCTTTGTAGTCCCTGTTTCCCTTTCTGAATGTCCACCAGCCATCTCTTTAATGATCTTTTCTATAAATTTTCCCAGGAATCACAATTGTCCAGCCCACTGGCTGATAGCTTGGGCTTAGTTCTCTTTCCCCTTTGGAATCAGAGCATTATTTGCCCTTCTCCAATCTTGTGGCACCTCTCATGCTCCATCATTTTTAAATAGCACTGACAAAGGTTTAGACATCACACCTCCCAGTTCATTCAGGTGAGGATCAGAGGAGGGAGGGAGTTTGTTGGGACTGGGTAACTTGAATCCACCCAGGGCAGCCTGGCACTGTCTCATTCTTCTCTCATTTTTGTTGAGCGTCAGCTCCCCATTAGTCATTGATGTGTCTGTCATTTCCAGTGTGAAGGCCATTCTTTTGCAGAGAAAACAAACAACATATGAGTCAGGCAGGCTTGCCTTCTCCCTGTTGTCAGCTGCCGTCATCCCATCCACCCCAAGCTAAGGTCCTGCTTCCCCTTTTATTATCTTCCTTTTATTAAGCGGATTTGTACTGTGAAGTTTGGATTCAGTCAAAGGTCCACACTTGAGGACCTAAAGGGCCACATGTGACCTGGAGGCTGCAGATTCTCCCCCTCCCCCTGTCTTAGATTCTCTGTTTTGCCTGGCATGTGTAGCCAAAATCCCATTTGGTTGTGCTTATTGTCCCCTGTCACTCAGCCTCAGCTCATTCTGAACTAGAGCTTTCTTCATGTCTCATGCTTTTACATTTATTTTCTGTTACTTGGCCTTGCTTCTATCTTTTGGGCATTTCTTCCGTGCTTGGCCCAGTGATATTTAATGTTTATCAACAGTGTGGATAAAGGCAGAGATTGGTGTGCTTCTCGAATCTGAGGGGATGGCTGACACAGCAGGATGGTCATAGAAGCCCAAAAGATCGGGGCGGCTAGGTGGCGCAGTGAGTAGAGCGTTGGCCCTGGAGTCAGAAGGACCTGAGTTCGGATCCGGCCTCAGACACTTAACACACAAACAAAAACCTAGCCATGTGACCTTGGGCAAGTTACTTAACCCCAATTGCCCTCAAAAAAAAAAAGCCCAAAAGACCTTGACAGGCTAGAGCCTTGTGCTGACTAGAATAAGATAAAGATTTGAGTGCAGAGTCCATGTAGAGTCTTACATTGGGTACCCAAAAACATCCGCTTCACAAACAGAAGAGGAGGAAAGAATGGTTAGCCCGGCAGCTGTTCTAAACAAGCTCCAGATGACTCAGCAGCCTGACCTGATGGCCAGCAAAGTGAATTCTATCTTGTCCTGCCAAGTTGAGGCATGGCTTCCAGAAATAGGGAGGTGATGGAGAAATAGGGAGGCCTGGGTTCAGATCTTGGCACTGTGTGTAAGAAGGACAAGGCTAAATTAGAAAGTTCCCAGAGAGGAGCATCCAGGAAGCCTAAAACCTAGGGTCCATTCGAGAATCAATCAGTTGAAGGATGTGAACAAGTTTAACCTGGGGAAGAGAAGACTCCAGGAGAATGTGACAACTGTTGTGAGGTATTTAAAGGGTTGCTTTGTGGATGAGGCATTAGATCTGTTTTTTTGTTTGGCCTAGAGTACAGAACCAAAAGTAGTAAGTGGAAACTGCAAAGAAGTTAATTTAGGCTGTCAGGAAAAGCTCTCCAATTTTTGTTTAGTTGTTTATTATGACTCTTTGTGACCCCATTTGGGGTTTTCTTGGCAGAGATACTAGAGTGGTTTGCCATTTCCTTCTCTAGCTCATTTTACAGATGAGGAAACTGAGGCAAATGGGGTTAAGTGACTTGCCTAGGGTCACACAGTAAGTATCTAAGGTCAGATTTGAACTCAGATCTTCCTGATTCCAGGCCCAGTGCTTTGTCCACTGTGCCACCTAGCCACCCCCTAAGAGCTACTCAGGAGTGGAATGGACTCCCTTGGAGACTGTTAGTACATGCAGTCTTTTGTTAGAGGACTTCTGCTTGTTTAAAAAGATGCTTTCTGTTCATACCAATATTGTCCAGTGTTGTTTTTTGTTTTGTTGCCATTTGTGTCTGTTTACAGATGACTTTAAAAGAGCTGGTGTCTCCTGTAACATTGGTCGTAGTTAAGCAGTGTTCTTTTGGTTCTACTTTATTCATTGTCACTTCTTAAAAGTATCCCTGTATTTTTTTTTACTTCTGTATTCAAAATTCATTAAGGCACAGAGTCACAGCTGGGGGGGGTCAGGGAAGTCTATGTAGGGAGAGTTGGTGCTTGGACTGAAGTGAGGTGGGGAGAGGGGTTCCCAGAGGGCCAGGGGAGGCAGGGAACTGAATGTTGTCATCCTTGTTTCGAAAGACAAGGGAGCTGGTTTGGCTGAAGTGTAGAGTGTGTATGTGAGATTCTGTATTCCTCATGAGTCCACACTGTGTTCAGAAGGCACAGTTCTTAGACTTTTCCCAGAGTTGGGTGGCCTGAGAGGTTGGCCCTCTAACCCTCACCCCCAGATACAAATGCATCCAGTTTTAGCTAACCTGCTCCCATCATTGTCGGTACATGGCTGGGGATGGGGCCCTGGCTCTGATGTCAGCATCAGGGTTCAGATGTGCTTCTGATGTCTTCTACCTGTGTGACCTTGGGCAGGTCAGCTTTCCTGGGTCTCAGGAAAGTTAGTTCCTCTCCAGAATGGAGGTCCTGGGCTAGAAAGGCTTCTGGCGACCTTCCATTTCTGGCTCTATAAGCCATGGTCTCCATCCCTTTTCAGAGGTTGTCCCCATCCCTGGCATGTTCCCCTTCCTCTCTTGGGGCCTCTTAGAATCCCTAGCTCCTTTTAAATGTGAGCTCCCGTACCATCTGCCTTTCTCAGTCTCCTCAGTTGTTAGTGTGCTCTTTTCAGTAACCACAACAAAAGACTGTATTTAGTACATGTTTATGTCCTGTGTATGTGTTTTCTCCTCTCCCCTGAGTAAAAAATGGAAGTGTCTTGATGGCAGGGAATGATTTGTTTTTGTATCACCAGCTCCATTCACATTGTAGAAGGCACTTAAAAAAATGCTGGTTGGATTACATAATAGCATTGCTGCTTATGAACAATTTTGTAACTTTTCTTGAATGAATTCCAAATATTCCACTAGCAGTGAAAGTAATAGACTTATTTTCATTTGCATTGCTCTTATTAAAAGTAGGCACTTTTTAAAATTGTTGTTGATATTTATTTTGCAGTTGTTTTCTTGAGAATTGTTCATATACTTCTTCCCCAACATCTCTTATATAGTTGGCGGCAAAGCACTGCCGCAGGCCAGTGATCAATGCTGGGGATGGAGTAGGAGAGCACCCAACACAGGCCTTGCTGGACGTCTTTACCATTCGAGAGGAGCTAGGAACTGTCAATGGCATGACGGTAAGAGGGCCCCCCCCCCCCCCATGGTGGATTGAGGTCTGGGTCCTACCCATACATTCTTCAGCAGACTCAAGCCTGCCAAGGGACCTCGTGTTTCTCTAGCTTTGGCTATGCTGAGAGTGACTTTGGAGGCAGTCATGGGGCAGGTTGATTCTGAAGAAGATGAGGACTTGAGATCCACTGCAGCTCCTGTATTTTCTGATTGCTTAAGGAAAGGGGAAGGCTGAGGGCTCCTGTGATTGGAGTTACCTCTGAGTGAAGAGGCCTGGCTCTTTCCCCTAGATCACGATGGTGGGAGATCTCAAGCATGGACGCACAGTACACTCCCTTGCCTGCCTGCTCACCCAGTATCGAGTCAGCCTTCGCTATGTGGCACCCCCCAACTTGCGAATGCCACCCGATGTTTTGTCTTTTGTGGCTTCCAGAGGGACTGAGCAGGTGAGCCTCCTGATTTCAGTCTGGTCACCTTGTTTCTCTGCCATCTTGGCAGGGTGGCAACTCATCCTGGGCAAATTAGCTTGAGTGGATCAGGAAGCAGTAGATACTGCAACGGGGTGCTGGGTGTCCTAGGCTTCAGCCTGCTTTCTTCCCTTTTTCCTTTACCTAGGAGGAATTTGAGAGCATAGAGGAGGCGCTGCCTGACACAGACGTTCTTTATATGACTCGGATTCAGAAGGAACGGTTTGGCTCCAGCCAGGAATATGATGCTGTGAGTGCTTAGGACCATGGCTTAGACAGGGAGGGGTGAGAGTGAAAAGGACAGCCCCATCCCAGGGGCCACATTTGGTTTGCCTGGGGTGTTGCCCACACAACTGTGACTTCTGGGGTGTCAAGGAAACTTTGAACCAAACTCTTCCTTCCCTTTAGTGCTTTGGCCAGTTTATCCTCACACCCCACATCATGACCCGGGCCAAGAAGAAGATGGTTGTTATGCACCCAATGCCTCGAGTCAATGAGATTAGGTGAGAAGGGCTTGTGGTTAGGGCAGTGCAGATGTGGAATACATTGAAATCCAGCTTCTGGGACCTGAGTTTTAGACTCACTGGAGTTTCACTGGGTTTAGGCACCTCTTCTGTATAGGCTGACTAGTGGGGGAAGGAAGATAAAGGAGTAACTGGGGACATGTTTTCTGGAAGCACCGCAGTGACCTGTCCTTTCCCCCTGCAGTGTGGAGGTGGACTCTGATCCCCGGGCTGCCTACTTCCGGCAGGCTGAGAATGGCATGTACATGCGGATGGCCCTTCTTGCTACCGTATTGGGTCGGTACTAGAATCCAGCTCTAACCACTTCTCTGATGCTCATGCCACTGGGCAAGGATTCCTGGTGCCCCCCACGGGGGCAGCACATTGAATGTGAGACTGTGGGGTAGCCCCAGAGCACAGACACATACAAACTTGCAAGCCTTTGGGCTGGGACTCCCCCAGCTTGAGGATGGGGCAGGGTGTCAGGTGCTAGGCTCTCCACCTCACCTCCCTGCACACGTGCTCTTCTCCCCGCTGCCTTCCCCCACCCCCATAACTAGCCTTTAAATTTCTTTTACCTGATCGCAGAGCCATTTCCTGAATTTAATAAACAGCTGAGCTGCCTTTATTTATCATTTGTTCCAATTCTCCCATTGTCCATAAAGGGAGTAGTTTCTTTGTGGCCAAGTGTACACACACTAGGTTTATTTAACCCAGGTGTGGGGACTTCGTCATCATCATAATTACTCCAGATCCTGTTGCTTTTTGTGGAGTAAAAACTCAGGTACTTGCCACTTAGGGCACAAGCCTCTCAAAGACAGTTTACCTTTTCAGAGATTAAGATCCTTTTAAAAAGGGCTTTACTGATCTACTTTTTTAGAGTTCTTCCGTGAACTTTAAATTTCCCTTTAGACACTAGCTAGGCCTTTGATAAGGACGAAGCAGAAGAATTTGGTAAGAAATAAGGTTTAGGACAGAGGGAGGACACTGAAATATTTCTTCATATTTTCCAAAGAGGGAAGGGAGGCATGAGTGTGCTTCTACACCAAACACAAACTCCAAACTAATACTGGAATCAGCCTGAGCAAGGAGTGTGCAGGGCAGTGTTTATCTCCTTTCAAGGCAGGCTTCCCCAGGAAAGTCTCCTTCCCTCCCATATCTCCACTTTGCAAATAGACTCCAGGTTCTAGACCCGGCCAGCCTTTCTCTCTGATACTAAGGAGACCGACAGTTTCTATTGGCCTCCACAATAACCCTAATCTCCCAAAACGTCATAGTTTCAGGAATGAACAGGAATTTAGTAGTTTAGTCCAACTCCTCTTCCCACCCCCACTTTATAAGTGAGGAATCTGAAAAGTTAAGTGCATTGCCTAAGATGGTACAGGTAGCAGATAGGAGAGATTGGTTTTGAACCTAGTGTTTGGGACTCCAAATCCAGTGTTCTTTCTTCCTCTGCACCTTTCTGTTTCCAGTGCCATTTGTGAAGTTCAGTGTCCATCCTTTCCTACTGCCAGTGATGGGGGCCTGTGCTGCCTCCTTGTGGGGCAAAGGAAGTAGTCCAAATGCTGGCCTTATTGGACCCCATGCTTCCTTCAGGGACAACGGAGGATCAAAGCTGTGATGAGGTTATTTGGTGAAAGGCCCCCATAAAGGCAGTGTGACATAGATCAAGTAGCAGAGTTGGGTAAACTGATGCTTAGAAAGGCCACCTGTGTTCCAAACACTGGTAGGCACTGGGGACAAAGACCAAAATCAAACAAGTCCTTCCTATAAGGAACTTGTTTGAGCCGATTTATGTTCATATAAATGAATTGGAGCAGAGCACTGGACCTGGAGTCAGGAAGATCCGAGTTCAAGTCCAGCCTCAGGCGCTAGCTGTGTGACCATGGCCAAGTCACTTAACATCTATTTATCTCAGTTTCTCATCTCTAAAATGGGGACGCTCTGGAGAAGAACATAGCAAGCCACTCCAATACTTTACCAAGGAAGGCCCAAATGGGGTCATGAAGAGTTGGTCACAATGAAACAATGAAACAGAAATGAAGCTGACACTTGATTATAGGCCTGAAAGTGATATTTCAAAACCCCAGTGATGCCCCTAGAGTGTCACTAGAGCAGCCCTATTTCTAGGAGCTGTCTCTGAGACTGTAAATTTGCCCCTGAATTGTTAATACACATTCTCTAAGCACATGCTCTCCACCAAACATTTCTTATTCTGGGAATGAAGCATTTAAACATTCTACCTGCATACACTGGTCTTCCTTTTTGGCAGACATACTTGCTGATATTAGAATTAGATTAGATGTTAGGTAAGATTAGGATATTGAACGTGAATCTGAGCAGTTTGAGGTGACTGGATAAATACTAGCCTTTAGTCATTTAGCAGTTGAGTGACATTAAAATATCATTTAGGAATCTAGCCAGTGTTTTGAGTTTGGGGCCTGTTGCTGAGTCTCAGAAAGGTTCTCTGTAGAATGTTTCTTCAGTAGGAATTTGGACACCATTTACCTAGGCAAAGGGATTACAATGTATAAAAATGCGTCTACTTAGTATCTACCAACCACAGCTAGATGGTGCAGTGGACCTGGAATCAAGAAAACTCATCTTTCTCAAACACTGGCTGTGTGACACTGGGCAATTCACTTAACATTATTTGCCTCAGTTTCCTCATCTGTAAAGTGAGCTGGAGAAGGAAATGGCAAACCATTCCAGGATCTCGGCCAAGAAAAATCTAAATAGGGTCACAAAGAATCAGATGCAAATGAAATTATTGAACCACAACAATGTGCCAGGAATTCAAATTCAAACTTTACAAAAGTGAGATAGTCCCCATCCTCCAGCTTACATTCTTCATATATATATATTTATATTTATATTTATATATATTTTTGCTTTTTGGAGGGCAATTGGGGTTAAGTAACTTGCCCAAGGTCACATGGCTAGGTTTTTGTGTATGTTAAGTGTCTGAGGTCGGATCCGAACTCAGGTCCTTCTGACTCCAGGGCCAGCACTCTACTCACTGTGCCACCTAGCCGCCCCTCCAGCTTACATTCTAAAACGGGAGAGACAGCACATTTGTAGAAAAGGTAGATAGGGCAGGGAAGGAAGTTTGGTCTAGGGAGCTATAGAAATGGTGAGAAGTGTTAATAAATATAGCAGTGGATTGTCGTGCCTTTTGTAGAAATGACAGCACTAGTTTGATAATGGTCCCCAGAGAAAGGTGGAAGGTGTATTATGGTTAGAGGCAGCTAGGTGGTATAGTGGATAGAGATTTGGGCCTAGATTCAGGAAGTTCAAACCTGGACTCATTAGCTGTGTGACCATGGCAAGTCACTTAACTTCTGTGTGCCTGTTTCCTTAACTGCAAAATGGGGATAATACTAGCACCTACCTAGTGGGGAGGATTAAATAAGATATTTGTAAAGCACTTAGCACAGTGCCTGCTTGTTAACTGCCCAAAGGGCAACCAATCTGCATACCCTTTGATCCAGCAATACCACTACCAGGTCTATATCCCAGACAAAAAAAGGGAAAAGGGCCTACTTGGGCAAAAATATAGTAGCTCTTTTCATGATGGCAAAATACTGAAATTGAGGGCATGCCCATCAATTGAAGAATGGCTGAACAAGCTATATTGTATGAATTTAATAGAAAGCTGTTGTGCAATAAGAAATGAACAGTTAGATTTCAGAAAATCCTGAAAAGATTTGTACGAACTGATGCAAAATGGAATGAGCAGAATCAGGAAAACCGCACACAGTTATTGGCAACATTGTGTGATGTTCAACTATGAATGATTCCACTCTTAGCAACACAATGATCTGAGACAGTACAAAGGGCTGACAAAAGAAAACGCTATCCATATCCATATAAAAAACTGATGGACTCTAAATGAAGATCAAAGTTATTTTTTTCTTCACTTTATTCTTTATCGTGTTTTTTTTTATCACAAGTGTGACTAATATGGAAATATTTTTACATGATAGCACATGTGTAAACAATATCAAACTGCCTACTGTTTTCAGAAGAGGGGAGAGGAGGGAGAAAAATTAACATGTAACTGGGGGAAAAATAAAATACTATTAATAAATGCTTGTTTCCTTCTTCCTAGGGGGAGGGGAAATGATGGTACATGCAGTATAATCTTCACAAAAGCATGTTTTAAAAACTAAGATGACTACAACTTTAATAAGTTGACCCATCTTAAGATGTGAAAAAATGTGACACAGAGAAGTAAATATAATCTGAAAAAACTTAAATTTTGCCTAAAATAAAACCGATAATCGTGAATCAAAAACACTGGTTAATGTTTAAAAAAAAAAATGCCTTGCCAGTATAAAGTTAGAAAAGGATACAGATGTGTGTTCTCACCTGACTTTATATTAGTAATTTTCATATGCACATTGTTTTTCCTATAAACACCCTGGCCTCCTAGTTCCTTGACTTATTAATACTCTATAACCTACTCCTCTCGAGACAGTGAAAAACGTGGAAGACAGTTTCTGGGTAATTATTAATTAGGCTAGTTTGTAATCGATCAATGGCTTCTTTTCAAAGACTTCTAATGGGGATATTGAAGGCCTTAATATACTTTTAGAAAGGGGGTTTCCCCTGACTGGTAAAAGTCTATCCTGCTGGAGGAACAGTTAATGAGGGCGTGGGCATATTAATGAGGTGGGTTCAAAGTCTTCAGCTCTGCTTGCTGAGAATGAGGCTAAAGCTGCCTTCAGCAGTATGGACAAAGGAATCCATCTCTACCCATACCTCTGTGGTTGGTTACCTTAAAGTCCAGTGGAGGTGATGCTTTGGGACTGGAATTCACCTAGATTAGACTATTTACAATCTAAACTGAAGTAAGGCTCCTAGTGGGGTGGTGTCCTGCCCAAGATTGTTTTGTTTGTCCTTCTTGAAGAGGACCATGACATTAGGGAATGATGACATGACTTGCAGTTGACTTGGATTTGAGTGAGGGAGGGCTTCACTTTCTTTTCCAGGACCATCTGGGTCCAGTGGCCCAGTATGCCATGGGAAGCCCTGGTCCTTTTAGGCTAAGGCCTTTTCAGGTTCTCACTTTGAGTGAGGCAATGCCCATTCAGTGAATTGGCCTCTTTAAGAAGTGAGTCAAGGTATGGCCCCTTAAAATCAAACTGGGAGGGGAAGACCCTCAGGATTGTTGGCCAAGAGAAACAGTTACTATTTACTATTTACATTCACCTGTGCTAGGAAGGTAGGGATCTAGTATCCAGAGACCAAACCTTAAACCCAATTTACTTGGAGCTCATAGATTGGACCACAGTAGGTCCCTTCTGGACCTATTCACCTCTTGGTGAACCAATTAAAGTTTACGATGTCCTTTTGAGTCCCTTGCCTCCTTATTCTATAGCTAATCATGCCCTGCCATGCCTCAGACCTGGATTACTCCCACTGCTGCCTACTCAATGGTTTTTTGGGGGGGAGGAGGGGCGTTGGGGTTCTTTTGGTGGCAATTCGGGTTAAGTGGCTTGCCCAGGATCACACATATAGTAAATGTCTGAGGCCAGATATGAACTCAAGAAGATGAGTTTTCCTGACTTATGTCAGTTGTCCAGCCCTCTATCCACTCCTATCTACTTCACCAGCTAGTGATAAAGTTTTTCAGCTCTCTATATTGACGAACGATTCCCCTTATGGCAATGGTACTTCTTTTTATCCCTCTTCAGAACTCCCAAAGATCCTACTTCTACCCTCTGCTGAAAATCTCTTATTTCTACAAGTCTATCTAGGAAAAGGGTGGGGTTTTCTTGATTTGTCTGAGAAATTTCTCTGACTTTTTAATAATTTACTTGCTTTTGAAATGCAGTTCCTAGGCCTTCTAACAGGCAAAGTCTGGTCTCTCTTTTCTCTGTCCTCCCGTATATGATAGTCCCATCCTGGGTCACTAGTGGAAACAGAAGCTGTTCCTGGGGGGTATTTTCTGGGGTCATTACTAGCCAAATGTTCCCAGATTCTCCTCTTCTCCTCAGTGGAACAACAGGTAGAGAAGAGGATATGCAAATCACCCCCCAAAAAGCTCAAAGTTTACCTTCAGTAAAGTTTTACCTTCAGTAAAGTTTTACCTTCAGTAAACTTTATTGGGTTTTTGGAGAATTTACCCAACTTTTCTTTAATTTGATTGAGATCCGAAATGGAGAATGGGGCATGCACTCTAGTTGTCCCACCTGAAACAACCACTTCCCTTAAGGGAAAAAGTCCTGAAGGCTCTATGGGGACAGGGGCTTGGGAAGGGAGATTGGAAGTCCCACTCCCTGTGAGATAGTGACGGGGGGTGCTGGCTGAACTGGATCAGACTGCAAGACTGGGGGATCTGGCTGGCAAGAGGGAAAGTCAATCAGCACATGAGGAGTGGAGGGTCTTCAGGAGGAGTTAATGAGGTCAATAAGTAAAAGGGTGGAAAGTCGCTGGAGACTACAGACAATGGTGGGCTAGGCCAGTTCTAGGGTGGATCAACATTTCCATAGATGGGAAGTCTAGTAACAGAGGGTGGGAAGTCTAGTAACAGAGGCTTGGGCTCAGCCACAATGTAAGGCTTATTGCCTCATGCAAATGCCTCATCAAATGAGACAATTTAATCAAGAGTCTAAGGGAGGTTCCCAGAGCCTGTACCTCAAGGACTCAAGGAGAGCTTGAGGGGGCTCCCAAAGCCCATATCTCATCAATGTCACTGAAAAAAATTGAGGCCATTTGCTAAGAGTTCTGTCTTCTCCCCTCCTCATCCCAAATGCCTTCTGCTACTATTTCTTCCTTCATCCCTGTCTCATCTGAAGAGGTGGCCCTTCTTGCTGAAGCAAACCCCTTTACATGCACAGATGAGCCCAAGCCATTCTGTCTTCTCCAGCAGATTGTCCGTTCTATTCTCACGCTCTCACTTATCTTCAGTCTCTCCCTGTTTACCAGCTGCTTTCCCATTACCTACAAACATGCACACATCCCCCTTCTCCTCTAAAAACTCTGAATAATCCACCCTCACTAGCTATCACCTGCTATCTCTCCTCCATTTTGTGGCTAAACTAGAGAAGGTTGTCTACAATCAGTGCCTCTAGTCCCTGTCACTCTATTCTTAACCTCTCTAAATTCTGGCTTCTAGATCTAATCATTGAACTGAAACTGCTTTTTTCTGAGTGATTAATGATCCTTTAGTTGCCAAATCTATCAGCCTTTCCTCAATCTTAATCTTGACCTCTCTGCTGCCTTTGACACTTTCATTCATTCTCTTTGATTCTCTTTTCTCTCTAGTTTTTCTTGACACTACTGTATCCTGTATTTTTTCTAAGCTATTTGACCATTCTTCAGTTCCCTTTGCTGGGTCATCATTGGGTGTCCCCCACCCCACTCCAGGCTACTGTCCTAAGCCTTCCTCTCCCTCTATATATTATTTCACCTGGTCATCTCATCAATTCTCACAGATTTAATTTACATCTTGTAATGTTAATGGAATTTGAAGATCTTACCAGCCCTTTGATAGGCACATAGAATCCTGGCCCAAAGCTAATCAGACTTTGGGCTCCAGAGATATTCCAATTAAGTGCTGAGGAATGTGAAATTTCAGGCTTCTTGGCACTAAGCCAATCAGATTCAGAGTCTTTGTTACATATTCTGGGAGATTAGTATTTTGCTTTAGGGGTTCACTTACAAGAAGGACCTTTTGATTCCCTGGATAGGACTCTGACTAGCTGTTTGTTAGAGCCCCCCCGCCGCCCATTACTCAAAGGTTTGTACTCTTCTTCAGTGGTGTATGTAGGTGGTTGTATTACTTTGCTCAGACAGTAGGAGCCTTGTCTGTTGAATCTTTGTGCTAATTTCTCTGTTGTATTTTCTACTTATCTGTAAATAAAGTAAGATTGTTGACCCCTTTAAAAGTTGTCTTTCCTTTAGCAAAGCAGATCAAAGAACCTGTGCTAGCAGGCCATTCTGGGTGTGCTAGGGTGATTGCTAATACACATCTGTATGCCAAGGATTCTCAAATCTTATCCAATTCTAACTTCTCTGCTGAGCTCCCATCTACCCAGTTACCTATTAAACATCTCAAACTGTATGTCCTATAGATATCTTAAACTCAACATGTCTAAAACTGAACACGTTATTCTTTCCCTCAAACTCTTCCTTACTTATTTACCTATTACTGTCATACATCAGTCTATACACCATGGCCTTAGGGCAGAGCTCCAAAACGGATCAGATTAAGTGTTCCAAGGTATCTGGGTCTCTGGAGGTCTGATCCAGGTGGAGAGAAGGAGTGTTAGGGGGCTTTCAGCAAGAAAACTGGCAAAATGCCTGGGGGAGGATGGATGAAGCAACAGTGATGAGAAGACTCACACAAGTGTGAGTGTGGAAAGGTAGCCTGAAATAGTTAAGGCATTTATTAAGTACATACTGTATATTGGGCACTGCACTAAACACCAGGAAATATGAATAAAAGCAAGACAGTTCCTGCCTTCTAGGAGCTCACATTCTAATGGGGGAAAGAGCATTTAAAGGGGTGCTGGAAAAGGAGGGTGCCATAAGGGGGCAGGCATGATGAGATGATGCAGTGAGGTGGCTTAGTGAATAGAGAGCTGGGCCTGGAGTCAGAAAGACCTGAGTTCCAATCTGGTCCTAGACACTCCCTAACTGTGTGATCCCTGGGCAAATCACTTATGCTCTGTTTGCCTTAATCCACTAGAGAAGGAAATGGCAAAGCACTCCCATGTCTTTGCCAAAGAACTCCACGGACAGTCCTGGAGTGCTATGGTTCACCAAGAGTCAGACCCAACTGAACAACAGTAACAGGATGGGGAAGAAGTGACTGGAAAGTGGAGTGGGAGACCTGGTTTCCAGCAAGACTAGGGGAAAGTTTGTAGTTACCAATAGGGTGGGAGGCAGGGATCCCAAGGGTGGAGGGAGACAAAATTGATATGTGAAGAGCAAATAGCAAGGAAGAGAAGGCTGCAAAACGGAGAAAACCGAAACATGGCTGTACACCAGGTGTGAAATAATGAGGATCTCAACTGGAGTGGCAGAGGAGTGAAAGTGGAGATCTGAACAGTCAACAATCAAGTTTTACAAAGGGCTTACTCTGTGGCAGGTGCAGCTAAGCACCAGAGATACAAAGAAAATGCAAAATGCAAAATGCAAAAATAAAATGACCTCTGCTCCCAAGGAGCCCACATTCTTCTCGTTTGGTGTCATCTGACTTTCTGTGACCCCTTTTGGGGTTGTCTTGGCAAAGATACTGAAGTGGTTGGTTTCTTATTTACTTCTTCAGCTCATTTTACAGAAAAGGAAACTGAGGCAAACAGGGTTAAGTGACTTGCCGAGGGTCACACCGCTAGTACATTTCTGAGGCCAGATTCTCTAATGGGAAATAACTGAAGCCTTGACCCCAGGTCATGGCTACATGCTTTCCCATCAAGATTGACATATGAGAAGAAGAAACCATTTGTGCCTTAACAGTCTTTAGCCCAGTGGATGAGAAACCAGGTTGATCAATTAACAGGCATTTATTAAGCATAAGCTTTCTGCTGAGGATGGGGACTGGGCCTATGATTTCATTAATATTGGGAATTTCCCTCTCTAATTCAAATTTTCACCTTTTCAACTTAGTAGTCTTAGAGTACAGAAATATAGTGTCAGGGGACAGGACTTGAACCCGGGTCTTCCTAACTTCAGGGCCAATGCTGTATGTATTCCACCAAGCTGTCCCTCCCATATGACACAGTTCCTGCTTCCCTGGAGCTAAAGGGAAGGGAACAAGAGGAGGGAAAAAAACTTCCCATGGCTAAAATTAACACAAGATGCTAACCAGGAGATAAATAGGGTGTTATTAGAAATCATCACAAGCTATCAACAAGCAGATGAAAGATGGTTCCAAATCACTAATAATAGAAATGCAGATTCAAACAACTCTGAAATTTCACCTCATCCCCATCAGATTGGCAATTGTGACTAAAGAGGAAAATGCTTGAGGGCCTGTGGGAAGACATGCCCATAAGTATACCTGCTGCTGGTGGAGGTGTGAATTGGTCCAACTGTTCTGACAAACCATTTGGAATTGTACTGAGAAGTCAGTGGACTGTGCATACCTAGACCTTTATCTCCAAGGACATCTGAGACAGGGAATTCACAAATATTTATAGAAGCACTTTATGTGGACACCAAAGACAAACAAAACAAAAACCACCTGGAAACAAAGTGAGTAATCAGTAATTGAGAATGGTCAAGCAAATTGTAGCATATGAAAGTAATGAAGCAAGGGGCAGCTAGGTTGTGCAGTGAATAGAGCACTGGTCCTGGAGTCAGGAGGACCTGAAGTCAAATCTGGCCTCAGACACTTAACACTCGTCACTTTACCCCAATTGCCCTGCCTTCCCCCCTCCAAAAAAGAAGAAAGAAAGTAATGAAGCAGTATTATGCCAAAAGAATTGGCAAAAGGAAGACTTCAGAGAACTTTGGGAAGATGGATAAGTCTTGATAACAGAGATAAGGAAGTAGAACCAAGAGGACAATTTATACAATGACTGCAATAATGTAGCAGAAAGTAACAGTTAAAGAGAGAAAAACTTGATGAATGCAATGATCAATCATGAAGACCAAAGTTTAAATATGCCTCCCTCATACCACATCTCACTGGTCAGATTGGCTAAGATGAGAAAACAGGAAAATGACAAATACTGGAGAGGATGTGGACAAGTTAAAACACTAATACATTGCTGGTGGAGTTGTGAACTGATCCAACCATTCTTGAGAGCAATTTGGAACTATGCCCAAAGGATTATAAGTAATTTCATACCCTTTGACCCAGCAATACCACTTCTAAGGTTGTACCCCAAAGAGATCACAGAAGCGGGAGGAAGACCCATATGTACAAAAGTATTTATAGCAGCTCTTTTCATGGTGGCAAAGAATTGGAGATTAAGGGGATGCCCATCAATTGGGGAATGGCTAAGCAAGTTGTGAAATATGAATGTAATGGAATACTATTGCACCATAAAAAATGAAGAGCAGATGGACTTCTTATCTACCTGGAGAGGCTTATACAAACGGATGCTGAGTGAGAAGAGCAGAACCAGGAAAAATGTGTACACCATTACAGATACAATATATATGTGATAACCAACTTTAATAGACCAGACTCTTCTCAGAAATGCAGAGCTATAAGTAAACTCCAAAAGACTCATGATGGAGAGAGATGTTTACATTCAGAGAAAGAACCAGAAAGAACAGTTTGAATGTAGATCGAAGCAAATTACCTGCTCTCTCTTTCTTGTTTTGGTTTGGTTTCCTCTTTCCATTCATTCCATCCATTACAATCCTTCTTTTCAACCTGACCAATGTCTAATGTGAAAGTATCTGCAGATCCTATACCTGATTGTATGTTGTCCATGGCAAGGGGTGGGGAGTGAAAAGGAGAGGAAGGGGGAGAAAATTTGAAACTCGAAGAACCAGGGAAGTGAATCTTGTAAACTCAAAGTAAACAACAAATTAATAAAGACTCCCCCCCCCCCCCCCAAAAAAAAAGAAACATGCTTCCCTCAGTCTCAGTAGAGAGGGCTGAATGATAGGTGTGGAATAAGGCATGTGTTGTCAGACAAGGCCAATGGGTTGATTATACACACACGTACACACATGTATATATATTTTTCTTTGTTGTAATTTAGATTGATTTGTAACTTAAATCATTTGACCTACTAAGTACTATGCACTGGAAATACAAAAATAAAAATGTGATAGTCCCTGACCTCAAGGAACTTACATCTACTAGAGGAATTAAACATATACATAGACAAGTAGGCTATACATACACATACACAAACACAATGTGTGTATAAATATATCTTGTGTGTGTGTGTGTGTGTGTGTGTGTGTGTATATATATATATATCACCTATATGTGTATATATGGGATATATATATGTGTGTGTATATGCACACACACGTACACATAGATATAGATATACAAAGAGAGTATACATGTATTTAGGAAAGACTAGTACTTTTGGTATGAGGGCTGCCAAGCCCTTTTCAAGGCTGCTTTCCACCTTTGGCATCCGTCTTATTCACCCAACTCTCACCTCTGTCTCCAAGAAGCTATAGTATATGCAGCAGCCACCCCGGTAAACTGTTTTGGCAGATGGGCTAACCCAGGGGACTCTATGAGGAAAATAATTATTTAGAGACATCACACACACACACTTGTGTGTCTGAATGTCTGTCTGTATCAGCTAACATTTATAGAATGCTTTAAGGTTTACAAAGTGCCTTACAAATATATAATTTTATCCTCCTAACAACCCTGAGAGGTGGGTACATCTCCATTTTACAGAGAAGGAAACTGAGGCTTAGAGAGATTAAGTGACTTGCACAGGGCCATACAGCTAGTAACTGTCTGAACAGGGATTTGAACTCAGGTCTTCCCTGACTCCAGATCCGGTGTACTATCTACTGCAACACCTAGGTACTAAATAATTTTGAATGGGGCTCTAGCCATTGGGGGAGCAAGAACAGGTCTCTTATAAAAGCCTTGAAGGACAGCTAGAAGTTCCACAAAGCAGAAGCAAGGAAAGAGAGTATTCTAGATATGGCTGGGAGAGGTAGGAGGGGGTAGACCTCTATGGAGAGCAACAAGTGTGTCAGTTTGGCCAGAACATAGCTTGCAAAGGGCTTTAAATGACAATAGGGAGCCACTTATGTTTCTTGGTCAGGAGAGTGGCACCATCAGTCCTGTGCTTTAAGCAGTTCTATCTGACAGTTATATCGAGCATGAATGGAAGAGGGGAGATGCTTGATGTAGAGAGAGCCCCTAAAAGCCTATTGCAAGTGTCACTGAGAGGTGATTGAAGGCTTGCATTAGAGTGGTTGTGGCATGAATGGAGAAAAATAGACTTATGGGAAAGATGGGAAAATAGAATAGACAGAAATTGGCAACTGAATGGCCACAGGGCTTGGCAGGGGATAAGTGATATATCAAAGAGCCAAAAATGACTCCTAGTTTGAGAAACTGGGTGACTGTAAGAAAATGATGGTGTCTTCAAGGGGATCTGGGAAGTTAGAAGTAGAGGATGGCTTAGGAGGGAAAGATAATGAGTTCTATTTTGGACATGGTGAATTTGATATGTCTATGGTACATCCTGTGTCTTTGGATGTCCAGCATGCAGATGCAGAATGTAGAACTGTAGATCAGGAGAGGTCAGGGTTGGATATGTGAGTTTTGGGAGACATCTGCAGAGAGACATGATAGGTGAACCCATGAGAGTTGATAACCAAGAAGAGTGGAAAGAGAACAAAAGGGAAGGAAGGGAAGAGGAAAGAAGAGGAGAGGAGAGGAGAGGAGAGGAAAGAAGCAAAGAGGAGAGGAGTGGACGGGAGAGGCAAAGAAAAGAGAGGAGAGAAGAGGAGGAGAAGGAAAGGGAAAAGAGGAGAGAAGAGAGGAGAGGAGAGAAGAGATGAAGACAGAAGACAAGAGAAGACAGAGTAGAGAAAAGAGCCCAGGACAGAACCTTGGTTTATACCTACATATTACAGGTGAGACATAGAGGAAGATCTTGTAAAGGAGACTGAGAAAGTCCAACAAGTAAGTAAACCATGACAGCATATCATGAAAACCAAAGAAGGATAGACTAGTTAGAAGGAGAAATAAGTCAGCAGCATCATGTGTTTCATAAAAGTCAAGAAGGATGAAGGTTGACAAAAGACCATTTATTTAGCAATAAATAATTCATTTATAACCTTGGAAAGAGCTGGTGAAGTGGTGAAGATAGAAACTAGATTTCAAGATTGAGAAGTGAGTGGAATTCCTTGGCAGAGAGATAATACAGAGAGATGTAGAATGAGATGTACATTTTCAAACATGGCCAATATCTTGATTTCTTTTGATGGACTATACATATTTTTACACAAATAAAACTAATGCAGCCAAAATTATAAGGAAAGTAGGAAATAGGGTGGGAGGGAGGAATTTACAACAAATTTTCTCCAATAAAGATCTTGTTTCTCAAATATATGGGGAACTGAACCAAACTTATAAAAATAAGAGCCATTCCTCAATTGATTAAATGGTCAAAGCATATGAACAGTTTTCAGAAGAAGAAATCAAAGCTCTCAAGAGTCACATAAAAATGCACTAAATCACTATTCATTAGAGAAATGCAAATTAAAACTATTCTGAGGTTTTCACATATATCAGATTTATTAACATGAGACAAAAGGAAAATGACAAACACTGGAGGGGCTGAGGAAATATAGGTACACTAATGCACTGTTGGTGGAGTTGTGAACTAGTCTAGTCATTCTGGAGAACAATTTGGAACTATGCCTAAAGGGCTATAGAACTGTATACCCTTTGACCCAGCAATATCACTGGTAGGTCTGAATCCCAGAGATGTAAAGAACAAAAAAGGGGGAGGGGAGGGAAATACATATATGTACAAAAATATTTATAGCAGTTTTTTGTGTGGTGGGAAAGAATTAGAAATTGAGGGGATGCCCATCAATTAGGGAATGGCTGAACAAATTGTATTATATGATTGTCATGGAATTGTGTTGTAAGAAATGACAAGCAGGATGGTTTCAGAAAAACCTAGGAAAACTTATGTGAACTGATGCAAAGTGAAGTGAGCAGAACCAGGAGAACATTATATACAACAGTAAAAGAGTCTGAGTGAAGTGAAGCACACTTTCTTTATGTTTCTTGCTTTTTATTTTTTTAACATGGCTAATATGGAAATATGTTTTGCATGAATTCACGTGGAGTTGATGTCATATTGCTTGCTTTCTCAATGGGTGGGAGAGAATTTTAACTCAAACTTTTAAAAAAGGGATGTTAATAAATGAATAAAGAAAAAGAAAAGATAAAGAATTTTGTTTGTCTTATTTTGTTTTTGTTGTTTGATTGGTTGGTTTTGTGAAACTGGATCCTTTCTATCTCACTTAGGCTGGAAGTGTATTTATTGGCCATTCTTGCCCCCAATCTCACTGCTAATTGGCACAGGAGTTTTGACCTGTTCCATTTATTACCTGGGCCAGTTTTTCCTTCTCAGCACTCTCTTCCCCACTTCACCCCCAACTGCTGATGATGAACTTAATGGGGACACCCAATTAGTTTAGCCAACTCAGTTTGTAACTCCCAAATTCAAGTCACACATCAGCCTTGGCCTCCCCCAGCAGGAATTACAGGCATGTGCCACCAGTTAAGAAGAGATTTGTAACAGACACTGTGGGAAATTCAAGAATCAAGCACGGTGAAGTAAAAGGATTGACTTGTAGCTACGAGAATTACCCAGATGAGATTATATAACCTAAATCTGTGGCAGACCCAGTCATCAAGGACATGTGACTTCCACTATCAATGATCAGCTGCCCATGAGTAAGACTGAAAAAGAGGATGGTGAGACTAATCCAGGGTTGGGTTTGGAAAGGAACAAGATAGGGACAAGGTAGGATTCTTTTGGAAGGGCAAAAATATTGGAGAAATGACAGCAATATCTAAGAAAGCATCAACAAAACTTTTATTTAAAAATAATTTAAAAGAAGAACTGAGTCAAATTTATAAGAATGCAAGTCATTCCTCAATTGATAAATGGTCAAAGGATATGAACAAGCAGTTTCCAGGTGAAGAAATTAAAGATATCTATAGTCATATGAAAAAATTCTCTAAATCACTATTGATTAGAGAAATGCAAATCAGAACAACTCTTAGGTCCCACATCTAACCTATCAGATTGGCTAACATGACAAAACAGGAAAATGACAAATTCTGGAGAAGATGTGGGAAAATTGGAACATTGTTGGTGGAGTTGTGAACTAATCTAACCATTCTGGAGAGAAATTTGGAACCATGCCCAAAGGGCAATAAAACTGTGCGTACCCTTTGACCCAGCAATACCACTTTTACATCTGTATCCCAAAGAGATCATATAAAGGGGAAAAGCACCCATTTGTACAAAAATATTTATAGTAGTTCTTTTTGTGGTGACAAAGAATTAGAAATTGAGGGGATACTCAATCAAATGGAGAATGACTGAACAAGTTGTAGTATACGAATATAATGGAATACTATTGTGCCATAAGAAATGATGGAGGGAGGAGCCAAGATGGTGGTGTAGAAGCAGGAAAACTCTCTGCGCTCCCCCCCATAACCACCTCAAATACCTATAAAAATGACTCTAAACAAACTTTAGGGCTACAGATCCCACAAAATGACAGAAAGAAGCAAACTTCCCACAGAAGATAGCCTGGCAGGCTGGCAGGAAGGGTCCATCACAGCATGCTGGGAGCAGAGCCCCTCCCCCACAAGCATGCAGTTTTAGCCTCAGGGTGGTCCAACCAGCCTTGGCTAGAGGGACTTCTGGAGAGTGGATCACCAGCAGCTGTGGCAGTTTCCAGAATTATCAACCCATAAATGCCAAAGACAAAGTGAGAGGTCAGTGGACTTTGGTAACAGGGGGTCCAGGAATGCAGTCCAGCCTCTGCCCCCTGGAGGGAGTGGCTGAGGCATGGTGGCCATGCAGCCACCAATGCCAGAGCTCCTGGCCTTCAGATTGTAGGGGGACCAAGCAACCATTCTGAGGGGTAATTGCTCTTGCTTTAACCTGCTTGGATCTGGATTGCTGTCTAGGGTAGAGGTCCTGGGGTGGGTGACCAGGTGCCAGAGCTGGTGGAGGCTTCAGAAAAGGCAGTCAGCTACTAGCTCCAGCAGCTGTGAAAACCCCAGCAATTTGGGACAAAGATCTCCTCCCTGGAAGCAGAATTCTACCGTGGCAAAAGCTCAAAAGTCAAGTAATTTTGAGTGGCAACATGAGCAAGCAAAGAAAGCAAAAGCAAGTACAGCAATATGACTTTGGATTCCTCTTTTGAGGACCAAAAGGATCAAAACATGGAAGAGGAGGAAGAAAACAAAGTCAGAACACCTGTATCAAAAGCTTCCAAGAAAAATATGAATTGGTTACAGGCCATGGAGGAGCTTAAGAAGGATTTTGAAAACAAAATAAGAGAAGTGGAGGAAAAATTGGGAAGAGAAATGAGAATGATCCAAGAAAATCATTAAAAGACAGTCAACAGCCTGACTGAGGAAAATAACACCTTAAAAAATAGACTAACTCAAATGGCAAAAGAGGCTCAAAAAGCCAATGAGGAGAAGAATGCCTTAAAAAGCTGAATTTGCCAGATGGAAAAAGAATCTCAAAAGCTCACTGAAGAGAATCATTCCTTCAGAATTAGATTGGAGCAAATGGAATCCAGTGACTTTATGAGAAATCAAGATACTATTAAACAGATCCAAACAAATGAAAAACTAGAAGGTAATGTGAAATATCTCATTGGAAAAACCACTGACCTAGAAAATAGATCCAGGAGAGATAATTTAAAAATTATTGGACTACCTCAAAGCCTTAATCCAAAAAAAGAACCTAGAAATCATCCTTCAAGAAATTCTCAAGGAATATTGCCCTGATGTTTTAGAACCAGAGGGCAAAATAGAAGTTGAAAGAATCCACTGATCACCTCCTCAAAAAGATCCCAAAAAGAAAACTCCTAGGAACATTATAGCCAGGTTCCAGAGTTCCCAGATCAAGGAGAAAATATTACAAGCAGTCAAGAAAAAACAAATTGAATACTATGGAAACACAATCAGGATAACACAGGAGCTTAGAATATGACATTCCATAGGTCAAAGGAACGGGGACTAAAACCAAGGATCACCTACCCAGCAAAACTGAGTATCATGTTTCAGGGGAAAATATGGTCATTCAGTGAAATAGAGGATTTTCAAGAATTCTTCATGGAAAAACCAGAGTTGAATAGAAAATTTGACATTCATATAGAAGAATCAAGAAAAGCATGAGAAGGTAAACAGGGAAAAGAAGTCATAAGGAACTTATCAAAGTTGAACTATTTGCATTCCTACATGGAAAAATGATAATTGTAACTGATGAAACTTTTCTCAGTATGAGAATAGTTGAAGGGACTATAAATATATATATATATATACATATATATGTATATATATGTATACATACATATGTCTATATAGGAGGGTATATGGGCATATAGATACATATGTTAGTGTGTATATATGTGTATATATGTGTACAGGTATACATAGACAGAGGGCACAGGACCAATTGAATAGGAAGGGATGATACTTAAAAGGTGAAATTAAGAGGTGAGAGAGGAATATAATGAGAGGACATGGGGAGAGACAGAATGGGGTAAATTATCCCATATAGAAGAGGCAAGGGAGGGGAACAATGTTACAATGGAGGGGAAGAACAGGAAGGCAAAAGGGAATAGGTCAATGTTACTCTCATTGAATTTGACTTAGGGAGGGAATGATATATACACTAAATAGGGCATCTCACCCTACAGGAGAGTAGGGGGGAAGGGGATTAGAGGAGGGATGATAGAAGGGAGGGCAGGCACACTTTTGAAAAGGGAAAGGGTCAAAGTAAAGAATAGAACAAATCAGGGGAGGGATAGGGTGGAGGGAAGTATAATCAATCTTTCACAGTATATCCACTATGGAAATATTTTGCATAGCTACACATGTACAACCTATATTGAATTGCTTGTCTTCCCAGTAAGGGTAGGTGATGAGGGAGTAAGGGGAAGAATCTGGAATTCAAACTTTTGAAATCAAATGTTTAATATATGTATATACATATATACGTTTTTACATGCCACTGGGAAATAAGATGTACAGGCACTGGTGTATGGAAATCCATCTTGCCCTACTGGAAAGGTGGAGGGGGTATGGGAGAGCATATAGGAGAGAACAGATTGGGGGAGGGGTTATACAGTGGGATCGATGTTTTGGGGTGGTGGGTAGGGGAGAGAAAGAGAGAGCCAAATTCATTGAGAATAAGGTTGATTCATTCATTTGGGGTTTTCTTGGCAAAGACACTGGAGAGTCTTGCCATTTCCTCCTCCAGCTTATTTTACAGATGAAGAAACTGAGGCAAATAGAGTTAAATGACTTCCCTAAAGTCACATAGCTAGTAAGTGTCTGAGGCCAGATTTGAACTTGGGAAGATGAGTCTTTCTGACTCCAGGCCAGGCACTCTATCTACTATACCTGCTAGCTGCCCCTAGGTATATATACATATCAAAATATAATTTTTAGGTATATATATATATATATATATAAAATATTACATGTGTCAATTTTTAATTAAAATGAGCTTAATTGTGTTTATTTTGTTTCAAAAGCCACTTCCTTTTAGACTGAAGCAGATTTTTTACAGTTTGTTTTTTCTTGTTCCCTCTCAACCCCCACACACAACATGATTAATGTGGAAGTGTTTTGCGTGGCTTCAAATGTATAGTGGATGTTGTATTTCTTGTCTTCCCAATAAAAGTAGGGAAGGGGTGGAGGAAAAAAATTTGGAACCAAAAAATAATTATTAAATGCTGAAACAACAACAACAAAAAACCCCACCCATTTTCCTTAACCCCAAGGAGCACTCCAAATCCCTGAATACCCAAATTAGCATATGAGGTCCATCCATATATTTCACATTTTCAAGTGTTTTAGTGTTTCATGGACCATTTGGAAACATTGCCAAAGTGATGTTGAGCCATTGCAGATTTTTGAGCATGGATTGGATGAAATGAAATTGTTTTTAGCAAGACTAGTCCAGTAGCAGTGTGCAGTCTTACCATCACTGTGCACTGAATTTGGATCTAGTGATTTTTTTTTTCTTTTTGGAGGGCAATTGGGGTTAAGTGATTTGCCCAAAGTCACACAGCTAGTAAGTGTTAAGTGTCTGAGGCCGGATTTGAACTCAGGTCCTCCTGACTCCAGGGCTGGTGCTCTATTCACTGTGCCACCTAGCCACCCCACTAATGAACTTTTTAAAAGTTCCAGCTAGCTGTGTGACCTTCGGCAAGTTATTTGAGCTCTCTGAGCCTCAGTTTTCTCATCTACAAAAATGGGAGTAGTGGGATGGGTGATGAGGGAAGAAGGGAAAGAATCTGGAAATCAAAGTTTTAAAAACAAATGTTTAAAAAATTGTTTTTTTACATGCAACTGGGAAATAATATATACAGGCAATGGTGTATAGAAATCCATCTTGCCCTACTAGAAAGTTGGGGGGAATAGGGGAGGATATAAGAGAGAACAGATTTGGGGAAGGGGTATTCAGTAGTCTCTTTATTTTAGGGTGGGGGTAGGGGAAAGACAGGGAGAAAATTTGTAACTCAAAATCTTGTGGAAATGAATTTGAAAACTAAATAAATAAATTGGAAAAAAAAACTTTATAGATTAAAAAAAATGGGAGTACTAATATTTGTATCATGCATCCCACAGAGTTTTTGTGAGGAGAGTGAGGCTAACCCTAAGACCATTCATTATAGTCATATTTTTTCCCTTACTGGGGTGTAGTCTGGGAGCTGTCCAGCACTTCTATTTCTGAAATTCTCCCTTAAAGAAAAGTAAGGAACCTTAGACACTCCCAGAATTTGGAGATAAAAGAAGAGGGCGCCCCAAAACAAGCACACTGGTGGTGAAGGTGTGGATTGATCCAACCATTCTAGAAAGCAATTTGTAATTATACTAAGAAAGTGACTAAAATGCTCATACCCTTTGACAAGGATTATCTCCCTGGTAATCTTGAAAGAAAAGCCTTTTGGGGCAGCTAGATGGCGCAGTGAATAAAGCAGCGGCCCTAGAGTCAGGAGCACCTGAGTTCAAATCCAACCTCAGACACTTAACACACAAACTAGCCGTGTGGCCTTGGGCAAATCACTTAACCCCAATTGCCCCACCTTCCCCCCTCCAAAAAGAAAAAAAAAGCCTTTCAAGGCTCAATTCAAATTCAACTTTCTACATGAAACTTTTTGCTGATCCACCCCCCCCATACAAATTGCCTTGCATCTATTTTGTATAACTAAATCTATCTATTTATTTTCTCCTCATGCTAGGATGTGAGCTCCTTTGAGGAAGGGACTTTTTCTCTTTGGTCTTTATACCTAGAATATTTGGCATAGTGTGTGACACAGAAGGCACTTGATAAATGCTTATACATTAGTTGATGTACCCCTAGAAGATCAAAGCCAGAAAGGAGGGTGCAATATGCACAAAAATAGCCATTGCAGCATTTGTTATGGCATCTAGAAACAAAATAGATTCCTATTGCCTTGGGAATGGCTAAACAAAGCATGTAAGAAATAAAAAATATGAAGAATTCAGAGAAACATAGAAAGAAATATAAGTTGAGGTGGAGTGAACTAAACAACTGTTAAAAAAGATACTCAGAGATGATCACAATGTACAGAAAGGAACAATAAAATGGAACTGAATTCAGTCATGGTTGGTCCTGGAGAAGAAAAGAGAAAATGCATGTCTCTTCACTGGGGTAAGGGATGGGAGTAGTGAACCATAGCTATGGAATACTGCAACATTCTGAACTGTCAGAAGTAATCCATATTGTTGGTTGGTTTTGCTTAACTGTTTTCATTTTCTTTCTTATTCTGCTGCAAGGGAAAGCTCACCAAGTAGAGGGTAGGGAAGAAGAATATCTTGGAAAATCAATGTATTGTACAAAAAAGGGGGCATTAGTTTAAAATTTTAAAAATGAATGAATGAATGACTACATAAATAAATGAGGGCAAAGTGCACTTCCCATGGAGGGGGGTTTTAGGATTTGGGTAATATCAATCCTAAGTGCTCTGTACCAATAAAGAAGCTGACTGATGATAACAACAACAGCAACAACAAAAAGAAAGTGAAAGGGTGGTTTGAGAGAATGAGAATCTGGACGCTATCCACCATGAGGATGGCAAGGCAGGAGGAGTATGGAGGGGAGCCAAGAAATAAGGGTATTTTTCCAAGAAGTCAATAAAGGCTGGGATGGTTAAGGTGGGAATCTGAAGCTTGACTTTTCCTCTGGCCTTATGCAATAGGTTCTTCTGCCCAGTTTGGGCTTCCTGACTCTGACCCTTTTGTATAGGAAGGTGCTACTACTTAATCTATCCCACCTGGAGGGACTCCGGGTCCTACAACCTCAAGATAAAAGGAACAATAAGGACCCCAAGGCCCTGGAGGGGGTTCCACATAAAGGAGAGGGAATTCTATAGATCTTGATAAGGGCTCAACCAACCCTAGGGTTTTTATACACTGTCATCCAATTCCACCATCACAAACATTATCTTTTTCTCTCACTGTACAAGTCTTCACTTGTTCTCTGCAACTGGCTATACATTCTGTGTGTGTGCATGCCATGTGTGAGTGTGTTTGTGTGTGTGTGTGTGTGTGTGTGTGTGTGTGTGTGTGTGTAATCCACTGCTCACTCTCACACATACTCCCTCCTTTCACTCTCATGGTTAATCAGCTGTGTAAAGTGCTGCTGATGGATAAGGAAGGAGGGAGGCACTAGACACCCATTCTCCAATTTCTCTTTGTTTTCTCCCCTTGAGCCCTATCCCCCTTCTTCTTGCCATCCCCTCATCCAGATATGCTGATTACCCTTCCCTCTTACCCCTCTCCCCTCCTGAGATAAAGGAGAAAGGTAGAGCAGGGAAGACACCTAATCTCAATTGAGGCAGCTGGGAGGAGAGATAAGGCATGAGTCAAATCCCTCAGGAGAAGCCATGGCTAATGGGGAAGAATGAGGAGACTCAGCTCTCCCACTCTCACTGTATTTCACTATCCTTCTCTGACAGATACTCTGAAGCCCATTATCTGTGAGGCAAGGTAGGGAATTTGCTGCAGACTCTTTCTCTCAATCTCTGTCCTACCCCACCAGACCTTCCAGAACAGGTTTGTCTTTTTCCTGACTGGAAATCTCTTCCCCACCCTCTAGGCCAACCCCTGCCCTGGGCCTCTTCCAAAACGGATGTCCCTAAATTTAGTCTAGATGTCATCTAATATTACAGGTTAGAGTGTGTGTGACATCCCATCAGGTGAGGACTCCCTCTGAGCATGTTCAGTGTTTTAGCCTCCCCAGATTGATAATTAACTGGAACTAACTGGAAGAATTCAGGTTCTCTGATAGGGAAGGACCTATGAGTATCCTATGAACCCATCAGCTGCATGAACTGCTCCTTGATGACGGATCTGGCCTGGCTCCTTCCCTATACTGAAGTCACTGGGGCATAGGATAACTGCTATTTCTTATATGGCAAGAAAGGTGGGTAGCAAGAAGGGTTTATAGGGCAGGCCTAGAATGCAAGAAGTGGTATGGGTATTGGTACAGAATGGTGATGGAAAAGGGCCAAGAGAAACCCTGCTTATAGAAGGAATTGGAATTCTTGCAGAAAGCTGGGAAGGGGGCCAGGGGCAATGTGAGATGGACAGAACACTGGCCTGTGAGACACAAGACCCAGCTGTATACTAACTCTGTTCTCTTGGTCTAATTCCTGAATTGGTTTTCTGCTCTATAAAATAAGGGCATTGAACTGGTTGGTGGCCAAGATCTCTTATAGTTCTGAAATTCTGTGATTCATGGATTCATAGTAGTAAGTAGCAAGAATAAACACTGTGGGGCAAGCTGAGCTGCTTTTCTGTACAGTGGAGAAATGGTTTGAGGCTTGAGGGGCTCTTAGCCCACAAAGCAATATACTAAGACTGCATTATTTAACCCCAGTATGGATTCCAGGATTCACTCCAGAGGAGACCCTTGCTGCAAGGGACACTCAGCTCTGTCTGGAAAAGCTGCCACTGGAGAATAATTTTAAGGTAAAATTAGACACTCTAACCTCCCTCACTCTTTCTCTCCCTCCGTCTCTCTCTCAATCTCTCTCTTTCTCACTTTTCTCATCTTCCTTTATATATTTCTCCTGTATCTCCTCCAACTCCATCCCATCCCTAGGGCCTGTAGTCAATGAGACAGAAAATGAGAAGGTATCAGGGGCTAGCTAAGCGTGGAAACCAGCTGGGGCTGCTAGTCTGACTTCCCCTCCCTTAAATCTTTGATAGACTGTCAGTCTCTTCACCTCATTCCCACTCCCTTGTCCATAACAGTTCCTTCTATAGGTCATTTCATCCTATTTCCAGAGTATAAGGCCTGGGCCTTTTTATTTTTACACTTCATTCCCGTGTTTCAGCCACCCTCCCTCTCTCAGGGTCCTAGTTTTCACCCTACCAACTACTACCACCTGCCCTCTGGAATGCAGAGTTCTGGGGACTTGGGATGCTTCAGTCCTTGAACTACTGAGTAGCCCTATGACACTGGGAACCTTGAGATAAGCAGAATTAAAGCTTCCCAAAGTCTGGATGCATAGTAGAATATGGAGTCAGAGGACCTGTCTTAAATCCCGGTTCTGCTATTACAGCCTACGTGATCAGGGTCATCTAACTTCTCTCTCTCTCTCTCTTTGGATGCTCATGGAAGGTAAACTACAAGCCCTACTCAACCTACTCTGTGCAAGCTGTTTTTAAAAAGGTCAAATGAGGACATTGGACTTAAGATGCCTCTATTGTCCCTTCCAACTCCAAGTCTAGGATCCTATGATGACAGGTACTTCACCCCAGGATTCTACAGTCCTACCCTGGTGGGACTGCACCCCTCCTGCTGCAAGGAAGGTTCCAACTTGGGAACTTTCAAAGTCTCTCTAGTAAACAGCTCAGGATGTGGGCAAGGAATTCACATTACTCATGTTTGTGGCAGGACCCCATTAGGTGCTGGATGTTTTTGAGTTGGATTATTAGGATTATTAGATCTAACTGGGAAGGAACAAGAGACGGGTTGAGACAATGCAGGCTCCTGGAGTGCAAGAGCTATTTCCTTCTTGTCTTGAATCTCTAGCTTCCAGCATAATGTCTGGCAGTAGCAGGTACTTGATAAAATGCTAGCTGAACGACTGGAAGAGATGTTGAACTCCAGTGTCCGGTTCCATTGATTCTCTCCCTCCTTCCTACCCACACATACACAGAAGACAGTGCCTGGTACTGTTTGACATTCCTTTATTGGCCCAAAGCTGCTGTGTTGTCACCCCTCGAACCCGGGGTACAGTGGGAGCACAGCACCAATAGAGGAGCAGACAGAACACAAAATAGACAAATGGGCGGTGTAGGCTCACAGAGACCACAGCACTGCCACATAGACAGACACAACACAGCACCAGTACACGGACAAGCCACAGGCTGGGACATAGAGTGCAGACTGAGGGACCCGTGGGTGCCCAGAGAGCAGCATTGACAGAGGGCTACACACAGACAGGGGACGTTGCAGGCAGACAGACACCGAGGACCACAACCACACAAACAGTATAGCCAGCCAGCCAGCCTATCACAACAGATGAATGAGGTACACAAACATGAGGCTATGTGAAGTTCCCCAGAGGAACAGGGGAGGGAAGATCATGTTACCACCCAGCATCCTTCTCCCCTCCTCATACTGGTTGCACTCCACCTCTGAATTTGGTCATACCCAGTAGGGTAGCCCCCTACTTTGGTCATGCCCACTGGGGCTACAAGGCTTGGGGGTAGGAGGGTGGGGCTCAGAGTTGAGTTTTCTGGGGAAGGGAGGGTTGTTGACCCATCCTTGGTCCATTCTGCATAGGGCAGAGAAATCAGGTTTTCAGACTTGGGTGAGTGGCTACCTCTCCCCCCTGAAAAGGGACCTAGCAAATGAAGAGTCCAGTGTTGAGTCGGGACCTGGCTGCCTGATGAGGATATGGTTGGGGTGGGGGAGGGAATAAAGGCGGTCCCCTGGGCAGCAGGAAGAAAGACAGGTGGGGGAGCCTGAAATGCTCAGGCCTGTGGGGGTTCCTGGCAGTTTGGGCACTGTGCCATGTCAGGCTGGTACTGCTCCACCTGGAGAGTTATGGTACAAAATCCAAATCGGGTGTGGAGCAGAGAGGCAGCTTCTGCCCGGACGGCCTCAGGGTCTGCAGCGGCATCTGTGGAAGAATGATAAGAAGGCAGTATCAGAGTCCCAGGGGACATTAGAATAGGGGCAAAATAGAATGAGATGAAGAATAATGGGGCTTGACATTATGGGGAGGGGCCCTTGGGCATTTCATGAAAGCCAGTTTGAATTGAGATTTCTAATTCATTTTAATACTTGTGAAAGAGTAAAACCCTTTCCAGAAAACCTGTTTTTTTCCCCCAACAATTATTTCCCTGCTTTGACCATGACCCTCTGTGAGTGTGTGAGTGTATATGTGTGTGTGTATTTGGGGTGTGTGTGTGATTTTGTCCCCACCCACCAGCCTGGTTTTGCATTCTAGGATGGGGTTAGGAAAAAGAAGATATCCTGAAGGTGAGGGTATCTCCTGTACACACATGATCTAGGGCAGCCCTGACACTTACCAATGGCCAGGTGGGCAGAAATAGCATGGTAGGTGAGGGTCAGGGCCCATAGGTGCAGCTCGTGAATTGCCCTGACTCCTGGCACTGACAGTAGCAGGTCCCGAACAGGTTCATAGTAGATGCCATAAGGGGTACCTATAATGTGATACAATGATTCTGTAGTTAAAAGAATCTGGGTTCAAATTCTACTCTACTACTTGTGTGACCTTGGGTAAGTCATTGAGCTTCAGCTTCCACAGCTCCAAAATAACTTGGGTTAGACTAATTGATCTCTGAGGTCCTTTTGAAACCTGTGATCTAATTCCCACCCAGGTTGCCTTTAGTTCATGCTTCTTTCCTTTACCTTTAGACAAGACTCAAAGACCTAAACAATTCCAATAGTCATCCTCCCAGAGGAAACTGTGTCCAAGTGACCTTGCTAGGTAGTTGTTTCATTTTCTTTATTCCTTCCTTCTACAGGAGGAAAGAGTTTGAAATGAGTCAATGGGGCCACTCAGTTTCAGGGGAGAAGGATAAAAGCACCCTGATATTATGGCATTGCTGGGAGATCTGGAAATTGGTGAGTTCATTTTGGAAAGCAAATATGGAATCAAACAGTAAGAGCTACAAAAGGGGTTCATAGCCTTTGACCCTGTGATCCCATTGCTAGGACAATATTTTTAAGATGTTATTGTTCAGAGAGGGGGAAAAATTTCTATTTGCACAAAGACTATATTCTAAGCAGTACCATTCATAATAGCCACAAACCAGAAACCACTCTGTATTCAACAGCTGGAAAATGGATCAACAGACGTCATATATGGATATAATGGAATACATTTCCTTATTACACTGTAAGGAGGAAATATAGGAAGATTTCCCTTGGACATAGAAAACAGAATGGACCATTTTGTTACTATCAATAAAATTTATGGTTTCATGGAAAGTAAGTGGATGGAGCACTGGCCCTAGATTCAAAAGAGGACCTGAGTTCAAATCCAGCTCAGACACTTACCCTTGGTAAGTCACTTAACCCTGATTGCTTAAAAAAACACACACATGTGTATTTAATATTAGAGGTTGCTGATAATAGAGGTTTTTTTGAGGAAGGGGGTGTTGCTTGTTTCAGAAACAGACTGCACAGAGCAGGTTGAGTAGGGCTTGTAGTTTACCTTCCATGAGGATCCGAAGAACATCTCGGAGGGTGGGAGCAGTGGAACCCAGGGCACAGATAGAGAACAGGAAAGTGCTGATGGGGTCAGCTGCTTTATACTGGGGCTAGAGAGAAAGATGCCAGTAAACAGGGTGTTGGTGGTAAAAGAACTGGAACTTTTGAAGTAGGGGCCCCTTGGATGTGGGTGGGTAGCTGGACCAGACTCAAGAGGCCACACTGACCGTGACCCTGAAGGAAGAGCAGGAAATGTGGCTGAGAGCAAGGTCAAGGGTTTGGATTCTTAGGGAGTTGTGGCAGGCTGTAGAACCTGGAGTTAGGGTGGGGGGCTCTGAAGAGGGACTAGGGTTTCCCCTTGGCCATACCTTGAAGTAAATGAGGATGGATGCAGCCAGAACCCCGAGGCTTTGAAGTAAGTCCCCCAGAACATGCACAAAGGCTGCCCGCACGCTGGTGTTGTAGATATTCAGAGGGCCCCTTTGCCCCTCCTCCAGTGGAGCATACTCAGTTCCCTTGGACCCATGGCTATGTCCTGGAGAGGCCTGGTGCAGCACAAAAGCCATTCTAGGGAGGGGGGAAGCCACAAGGTATTGGACCTGGGGCACCAATCAACTGCTCCACCTCATGCCCTGTTCTCTCTTCCGCTCTCATATTCTCCAGAGGCCCCTTCTCTGCACCTTTGCTCCTTAGCCCTACTGAATCTAGGCTCAAACCCCAAAGGGGAGGTGGGAGAAGGGAGGGGTAGAAGAGGAAAGTCAAGGAAACCCTCAACTCTCCAGACTGAGCAGTTCTGGTATTTCCAGCCTCCTCTCCAAACAGACTGTCTCCTCCCTGGGGCCACTGGGAAGTTGTGTGTCATTTAATCTTCCTCCCTTTCTATGAATGAGTGAGTCACACCTGTCTCCCATCTCTGAGCTCTGCCTTGCCAGGCTCCCTTTTAGATACAAAGCATTCCAGGTGACCCTAGGGCAGTACATACGTACAAAAGATTGGCACAGACGGCAATGCCTGCGGTGATTAACATGGCATCTCCTTCAATGTGGTAGTCACTGTTCAGGAGACGCACAAAGGCCAGATAGAGCAAGACAGCAGTTACAATCCAGAGGGACAGCACAGAGGCTAAAGCCCCTAAGGTTTCTATGAGAGAGGAGAAAGATATTAGGGGGATTACACAGAGACCAGGTTTTCTGTGAGAAGGGGAAAGATGAGGAGCGAATCAGGAGAACAACGTGAAGGCCAAAGGCTCGAGGGCAAAGTGGGTCACTCCAGGGGTCCCAGGAATTCTGTAGGGAATATATGGGATCATGCAGAAGCCCTTACCTGATCGGTGCCAGCCAAAGGTCATGGTTCTGGTAGCTGGTCGAGTGGAAAGCCAGAGGGAAAAGAGACTGCCTGCCATGCTGCCCACATCTGCCAGCAGGTGGACCGCATCAGTCATGATGGCGAGGCTGTGGGCCAGATATCCACCTGCAATACCCCAAGACTAGCTCTAGCTCCTTGATACCATCCCACCCCCAAGTCTGAATCCATCCCCTGGTTTTCTTCAGGGATCAGCTCAAATTACACTCTCAGCTGGAAGCTTTTTCTGGACACTGCCCCCTCAAGCTGATAGTGACTTTTCCTGCTTTCTATGTGTCTTGAAACGTGTGTGTGTGTGTGTGTGTGTGTGTGTATACACATACACACACACATATATATGTATATATATATATATATATATATATATATATATATATATATATATATATATGTATGTATACATGTTGTTTCCTGTTAGGGTGCAAAGCTTCCCAACACTTAGCACAGTGCTTGGTACATAGTAAATTCATAAATGCATGTCTGACTGATAATGCCCTCATTACTCTTCCCCTCTCGAGTCCCCAAGTGCTGATAGCACCCCCTTTTCACCAGTCATCCATCCTTAACCTCTTCCTGCTTTGTCCTTGACCCTTTCCAGAGAAGCCAAGATTGGAAGGAGACAGCTGCTGAGAGTTTCCCAGGGAAGAGGATTAAGGTTATGGGAAGACCTTGAACAGGGGTGGGGTGGGAGTTGCTTGACATACCTACAATCTCCCCTGCCATGAAGAGGAAACAGACAGCACAGGCAGCAGAGAGTTGCTTCTGGGCCTGCAACTGCTCAGGGCTGAGGCCAGACCGAGGGACACAGTCTACATGGCAGTGACGGAACCCAGGTTGCTCCAGAGGATCTTGTTCTTCTGAGGGGGACTTTGAAGGCTCTGTGAAGAGACTGATGCCAAGGGAATCCCTAAGCCAAGCAGCCTTCATCAGGCAGCCCCCCTAGACTTTGGGGTTGAGAACACCACTCAGCTGGGACACCACTGGGAGTCCAGTCCACATTGGCAATTCCCTCAAATAATAGGGCTGAAGCATATAGTTTATCAGTAACTATCACTGGGAGCCTAGCCCCAGACAACTTAGTACCCCTCTGCAACACACACCAGGACATTCAGATGCTGCTCTCTCCCACACCTCAGCTTTTAGCACCAATCATGGTCCCAAGCTCAGTCTATCACTCTGGCCCCTGTGTCTCATAGCCTTTCCATTTCTCACTTCCACCAGGATCTAAGAATCAGTCCTTAAACTTCCCAATCCCTTTTGGTAGTAGGGATCTTTGCTTTTGACAAAAGATTAAAGGATTGCTCATTTAAGAGAGGAATAGAATTGTTTCTTAAAGGGAAGCCCAAAGAACCAGTGACAGTTGGGGAAGAAAATGGAGGAAAGTGTTCCACAGAAGGGTGGGATGGGGGAAGAAGCTCAGGGGTGGAGAAGACAAATTTCATATCCTGATGTTTGAGGTTTAGATGAATTTTTCAGCCCAATTTCGTTTTAAAGAGAGTGCTGCATGGACTGCCCTCCAAAAGGGTTTCTCCGAGATTTGGAGACCTACTTGGTAATTGCACCAAATTACGGTAGTTATGTACAGGCTGCATTCAAGTGCATTCTCTGTGGAAGCACCCACTCACATGTAAGGCCATTCAACACACACAGGCACTGATACCAAGAATCTAGCTTCCTAGGGAGGCAACAGGCCTCTCTTTTGTTCTCAGATATGAGGAGGGCATTTGTGTTTATTTTTCAAAAGCAAGATCGGGATGGTTCTATTCGGCTCTGGGTAGGGAAAGACACTTCTCCAGGTCTCTCTTAACCCCCCAACCCCCTTCCCTAGAAAGAGAAATTTGAGGCGGGGAATGTAAGGGATGATTTGGGCATGGAAGACAGAGGAAGGCAGAGTCAAAAGCATCCCGCCCAGAACTTTAGGACCAGCGGCCCTAAATCTAGCTATATATTCGCTCTTTTCGAAGTCTCTCCCCTTAGCCCCTCATATAGGGTCATCCTATTCCATCCTGGTAGGCCTTCCTACACACAATTCCTAAAGTCTATAAGGAGGAAAGAGTGAGGAATAT
This sequence comes from Gymnobelideus leadbeateri, assembly GCA_011680675.1. Taxonomy (NCBI): domain Eukaryota; kingdom Metazoa; phylum Chordata; class Mammalia; order Diprotodontia; family Petauridae; genus Gymnobelideus; species Gymnobelideus leadbeateri. The sequence continues at coordinate 55,901 of WOXC01010343.1, read as the reverse complement.
AGGAAAGACAAAGAAAAAGGGACAAATGAGGAGGGAGACACAGAAAGATTGAGAGGTTTAGCCAGAAAGATAGAGGCTAAGGAGCAATCCAGAGCAAAACAGACGGCCTGAGGACCGCAAGCAGCAGACAGTTAAGTAGAGAGACAAGGCACGCACGCACAGTCTGGCCAGGGTGCAGAGAGAGGGAAGGCAAGATTGAGGGGGTGGGTGGGAAGGGTGTAGCAGGATGGGCTGGGGGGGGGGGGTGTATTAAATAGGAAAGCCAACCGAAGCTTTGGGGGCGGTTCTCCCGCCCCCAACCCCTCTGTCCCTGGCGGCTTCGCGGCTCATTTCACACCTCGCCGCCCCCGGAACCACGTCTGTGCTGAGCCGGGAATACCCCCCACCGCCCAAACCGCACCTGCTCTTTTTCTCCCCTCTTCCTAGCTTTCCCCGACACTAGCTTTGATCCCTGTCTCTCCCCCTCCACCGCCCCCCCCCCCCCGCTAGGAGAAGACCCACCTCCCCTGACGCCGACACAGATTATCAGGTGCCAAGGCCTGAATCCCCACTATCCCTCTGGACACAGCTGGAATGAAGCCCCCCCTCCCCCCCCCCCGCCTCTGCTTCACAGCAGAGAAGAATCAGGACTGGGGATCCAGGGGAATGGGATCAGGAAGAAGAGACTGGGGAGCCGAGGATGTTGGAATTGGGAGCCTTGGGATCTGGGGCACCCAGAATGGTTCGAAAGGACTGCCACCTTCCAGAAATGTGCCCCTCTTCCTCCAATGGACAAATTCACTGGCAACTGGGATCCCAGTCCTGCTGGCCTAATTCGGTCTGCTTCTCCCCAGTCACTGAGTACTCAGGAGGTCAGCCCTGGGTGAGGAGCCGTGTGGGAGGAATGGGGATGAGGGGCTAATGATTGGGGGGAATCATCAAATGGGGGGATAATGCGGACAGAGGGGAGGGCAGCCTGCAAGAGCAGAGTCTGAGGCTGTCCCTGCGGCAGCTGCAATCCGGTGGCCGAGAAAAAGAGAAGAGCAATAGGGAAATGGGGGACGGTGAGGGGGCACTGGGATACAGGAGTTGAGGGGATAGAGGTAACAGGGGAGCAGAGGAAGCCCAAGGAACTCGAAGGGACAGACAAGGAAACAGAGGAAGTCCTCCTAGGGATAAAGTGAGGGACGGTGACAGGCCATGGGACAGGAGAGCAGATGAATCGGAAGGTCGAGGCACAGAAGGTGGGACTATAGATAGTGGAGAGACTCTGAGGGGAGTGGGATAGGAAAAGAGAAAAGGAAACAACGAAAGGGGTGGGGGAAGCAAGATAGACAGAGGGAAGCTGGATGGAGCGTTAGGGGACCAGGTCTAACAGGGAGGAATTGGGCTCTGACCTCTTGAGACGGAGGCTGCCGGCGCAGCTGTGAGCCCGGGGGTTCACCAGGCGAGTTGTCTCTGAGTCTCCCGCGGCTGCCGGATGAGGCTCCATCCTGGGTCCACACGGACCGTCAGTCAGGGTCCCTTGGAGAGAGGAAGAGGCCGGCCCTTCACCGAGCTGCTGGGGGCTTGGGGACCCGTCAGTTGGGATCAGGATATTGAACCCCCAGAAGGGCTCCTCAGAGCAGCGGGGACAGCAGAGACTGTGAGAACTGCGGCGACAGAGGCGACGGGCATCGGGACTGCAGCGCCCCCAGCCACCAGAGCCCCGCCCCACCCCGCATCTTGGGGAGTCTGCCTCTCCCTACTAGGGCCCCCCCCTCAGCGCGAGCCCCGCCCCCAGCTTCAGGTCCCACCTCTTTCTCCCCCCAATCCCCCACTACGAGGCTCCGCCCCCATCTCACTACCTGGAGACCGTGGCCTCAGAACAAGAGCAGTCTCAATAGTACTGGGTACTAAGGGAATCCCCCAGCCTCTAGGAATATGACCTCGGGAACCCCCAACCTTCTGAAGTCTTTAACCCCTATCTAGCAGGCGACGGCCCGTCGGTTCTCCTGGGAGGCAAGGACTGATATCACACAGCCATTCAAGAGCCCTACCTAACCCCTCGACTGAAGGCCAGTGCAGGGAGGGGATTAATCAGCCAGAGGTTTGCACAGTACTGGGCGCACTGGAATCTCTAGAGGCAGTCAGTGTTAGGGCGATGGAAACCATTCTGGACGAGTCCCGATCTCGATACTTCGCGCCCGGTGGGTGAGTTACTGAGTCTCAGTTTCCTCATTTTGGCAAACGAGAATAATGCTCTTACTACCGACCCCACAGAGGTTGAAAGCACTTTGTAAACCTGAAAGCGTTAGAGAAATATAGACCTTTGATATTATGACTCTGGGTAGGGAAGATTGTGGTGTGTGGGAAGGAGAGGGGAGAGGACAAAGAGAGAGCCTCAGATTTAAGTCAAACAGGCAAACCTTGAGTCAGGGGCAGGGAGTGGGCAAGTGGGGCCTGAGGGCAGAGTAGAATGGAGGGGTGGCCGGCAGCCAAGACTTTTAGATACGTCTTTGCGAGTATCCTAAAGAAGGCTAGGAGGGGCCGTGCGTGTAGGAGAGATCGAGGGAGAAGTGAATATTAGGGAGCAGAGAATTGAGAGAGCAGGCTCTGGGTTGGGCTAGGCGAGAGGAAACAATAAAGCTGTCAAGCTAATAACATTTTAGGGAGTGGGGCCCACAGGGTTTGGAGCACTATGGGAAAATACGTTAAATATTAAAGGGAATTTTGGGGATTGTGGACCTCTGATCTCACCGGTGTAGGGAACTTCAGAAGAGTAAACTGTTTCTACCAACGCAAATAAGCACCTTTTTTGCAATTTAAGGTCTCAGAACTGGTCAGAGTACTAAGACATTAAGTCATTTGCCGAGGGATCCACACAGCTTAGTAGTGGTCGGAGGCAGAACTCTTCCCGGGTCTTCCCAATTACAAGGCTGGCTCTGTAGTCACTATGACGAAGCTGCCCTCTCCTTTATCATTTATGATAAATAGTGATCGTCGTTATCTTAGGTAGCTGGGTATATAGTCAGGGTTTATTAGATGTTTCTTGATTGATTACATGATCATGGGCAAGTCTGTTAACCCTTCAGTGACTGGTCACACTTATAGACTAAAAAAAAATTTTTTTTAATTGATCTGTTGTTTTTACATCACCTACAGTGATAGTCAATAGTCAACAAAAATTTATTAAGAGCCTTCTAAGTGCCAGGCACTGTTCCAAGAGCTGGGGATACAAATATGAAAAAGAAAGTCAATCACCTGACCTCAAACAATTTATAATCTAAGGGGGAAGACAACAAACAAAAGAAATAAAGGGGGGCAGGGTGTTGCATACATGGTGTAAGGGTCTACAATCATTTTAAATTTTTTATTCTGAATTTAACACATAGCAAAGGAATGAGCACACACATACATATACATACCTAGATATAGAACAGAAAAGGAAAACTATATGCATCTCTTATGTATAGCATACTTTTCTTCTAAAATATATAATAAATACATGTAACCTTCAAGGCTGTCCCCCTTGTATTTGATTCTTTTTTACCTTCTACCCTCTTCTGCATATTTTTAAAAGTGCCTCATTGGGCCTCTTTTCTTTTCTTTCCTTTTTTAGGGCTTCCTTTCCCCACTAGGAAAAGAAAAAAAATGGTTTTTCTTTATGATGTTATTATCTAACTTGTTCTCCTAGTTCTGATCACTTCACTCTGACTCAGCTCAAACAAGTCTTCCCCAGTTTCTCTGAAACCATCCCTTTTCTCCTTTTTTTTAATGGGGGGGAGGGCAATACTATTTCATTACATGCATATGTCATAATTTGTTCTTCCATTCCCCAGATGATGGATACTCTTCAGTTTCTGGTTCTTTGCTATACAATTAAGAGTTACTATAAGTATTTGTACTTGTCCTTTATCTCTTTGGGATATGGATCTAATAATGGTATCGATGAATCAAAATGTAGATACAATTTAGTGATTTGGGGGGCATAGTTCGAAACTGCTTTCCAGAATGACTAGATTGCAATTTACAGCTCCACCAATAGAAAATCTATATGCCTGCTTTTCCTAGCCTCTCCAGCAACTGTTATTTTCCATTTTTATCATCTTTGTCAGTCTGATCAAGGTATCACCTACATTTCCCAATGTAGTCCTTCCCTTTCCATATCTTCTTAAGTTACAGACAGGTTGCTGGTCTGCATTGGAGACAGTTTCAACACTGGGAGTCTCTCTGTGTCTCTCTGTCTCTCTCTCTCTCTGTGTGTGTCTCTGTATCTCTCTGTCTCTGTCTCTCTCTCTCTCTCTCCCTTTCTCCCTCCCTCCCCCCTTCTCTCACATGTTACACACACCCCTTTCAGCAAATGAAATAGTACGGCCAGATTCCTAAAATAATAATAATTTACTTTTTGCATAGCTTTTTCCTGTTTATAAAGCACTTTCACATACTATCTTCCCAATGATCCTCACAATCATTCTGTGAAGCTAGAAAGAGAGGAAATCTGAGGATCAGAAAGGTTAAGTGACTAGGTCATTGAGATCATACAACTAGTTTGACACCAAGCTTAACACAGTCTCTGTCCCCAAGGGGTTTACAGTCTAGCTGAGGACTGGAACACAATCCTTATATACACACACACAAAGCCTTTAAAAATAGGCAATCAAAAAAACGAGGACCACAGTGCACATCACTCTGTAAAGGCTAAAAGGGGGTGCCAGATAATCATATGATTGGAATTAAGAAAAGAAAATGTAGAGGACGAGCTGAAGAGCTTGAGGACTGGGATAGAACTGTGAAGGGGTGTGGTAGGAAACAAGATATTTAGAACCTGAGAGGATGGCATGTGGCCAGGCTTGGAAATTGGGAATGGACAAATCATTTTATGGTGGAAGGTAAATTGGAAGCTGGGAGTAAGTAACAAGAAGTGAAAGTGTCATTTCCCCAACTTCTGCCTCATCCCATCCTCCCCTTCCACATTTGCCCTCTCTTCACCTTTGCTCCTGTGGCTCTCAACTTGTCTTCCCCTATTCCTTTCCATCTTTAAAGGTTGAGTCAAATCTTCATGAGGCCAGAGGCAGCTTGGTGCTTTGGAAAAAGTTGGGATCTAGAATCAAGGAAGCTAGCTTCCTATCTGCCACCTGACCTTAGGGAAGTTACTTTGCCTCAGTTCCTCCATCTATAAAATAGGGAACAACAATATTTAGGTGAGTATCATTATCATCACAAATTGTTCTGAGAACCAAATAAGATTAATCAATCAACACTCACATATTAACTGCAGCCACCGGGGATAAAAAGACAAAAACTGGAAGTCTCTGGCCTCAAAGAACTTACATTCTATGGGGCTGAGGAGATAATATGTTTTATACATATTTATATAATATAAAGCAATTTGAGGGCAAAAGCATTAGAAACTGGGAGGATCAAGAAAGTCTTCAAGAGAATATAAGTAAAGTATGTGGTAGCCTATAAAATGTTATATGAATGTCGGCTCTTGTTAATATAATTTCCTGACCACCCCAAAGCACTATGATCTTTTCCTGCCTCCACCCCTTGCTGAGGATCCTTACAATATATGAAGTCTCTTTCCTCTCCTCCTTTGGAACATCTGTGATTTTGAAGGTTTAGGAGGTGCCTTCCATCAAGGCAGATACCAATCCTTTTATAACTTAGTAAGTAAATTTTAGAGAGTTGCTTGAGTTTCAGAGAGGTTATATGACTTGTTCAAGGTCACACCACTAGTGTCAGAGGAAGGATCGAAGCCAGCTTCCACACTACCTTATCATTCACTGGTCTACTTGTTAGTCATTCACTTGTCTAAGTATTCCTTCAAGCTTGCTAAACTTGAGAGAACAGGGGTTATGTACCCAACCCAGTGGCAAAATTACAAGGGGCTAAAAGTTCTATCCTTTGTTCCAAGAGAAATATTGAAATGGAAGCACAGATCAAATGATGATGATGATGATAAATGCTATTTGGTGCCAATAGCCCAGCTCCTGCGACTCTGTAATGTGTGTCCAAGGTTAAAATTCTGAGATAGTGGGTTCAGTCTATTCAGGCTGTGCATAGGGACGTGTAAGTTTGCTGCTTCTTTAATACCTATGTTGTTCATTTGTTTAAAATTTTTAGCTAGCTATTGATATTAGCTGGCAACTTGTACAGGATTTGAGGCTAAGAGACACATGATATGCTTTGATCCTCATAAGCCGGAGAGGTAGTATTATTATTATTTTATAGATAAGGAAGCTGAGACTCAGACTGGTGAGACCCAGGAAGCAACTTCCTTGAGGTCACACAGTTTAGTGACAGAGTTAAGATTAGATCTTAGGTATGCAGATCCAGTGACTGCCAATTGGCTTCTGAAACATCACTGCTCAGAGCTTGACTTGCTAGAGTCGCGGGTTCAGATTCTGATTGAAAATGGAACAGAGGTTTAGATATGGAAAAGACTAAAACCATCCACTTCAACCCCCTTATCTTACAGGTGAGGAAGCAGAGTCCAATAGAGGGCAAGGAGCTTACTGAGATCACCCCATAGCTCATTAGTTCTGCAGTCAGAACCAGAATCTAGCTCTCCTTCTTCCAAGCCCAACACTACTTCCAGATGAGCTTATGACATTAGAATGCTACAGGATAGGGGCTCTTGGAATGAAGAGCCTTTTGTCCTAGGTGGTGATAAAGGCACGGAGGGAAGGAGAATTGTCAGATCAAAGAAACTGTGGAGAAAATTCTCTGTTACAGGTCCATAGGATCAAGAGTCTTAGAGCTGGAAAGTCCCTCAAAGACCATCTATTTCACTCCAAACCCCTTATTTTACAGGTGAGGAAACTGAGGTCCAGAGAGGAGAAATGTTGCCCAAGGTCACACATGCACCGAAGAATTCCAACGTTATGTCTTGTGACTCTTAATCCCGTTAGTTCCGAGTGTATGTGTACCTATGCATATATGCATAATATATACATATAAATATGTATATGTTATATATAAATATGTATATATGCACATACATAAATATACACGCGCAGTCCATTGTGTATATATACATAAACATGTATGTATTATATTGCACTGAATAAATGCGTGTTGACTGGCTGCCTTTCGCCATTAGGCCACGCACGAACACAAGACACCAGTGATGAAGAATGACGTTCAGTGCCTGAGTAAGCAGCCTCTCCGCAGTCGCAAGCGGGCTAGGACAAAGTGCACTGCCTGCTTCACAGTGGGTGTTGTGACTAAAGAGCTTTGTAAACTGCTAAGCGTCACAGGCAGGTGAACCATTGTTGAAATGAATGGGGGGACTCGCAAAGGGTCCCTTGGGAATGAGTGTAGCCTTGGCCATCTGGGAGAGGGGCTCTAGGGTCACTTCTCTGGCTCCCCACTAGCCTGCGTTCTGACTTCTGTGGGTGCTGGATGAGACGCTGGCTCTGGGGTAGCCACTCCCACGTTCTCAGCCGGCTGCCAGGAGCGGAGGAGGTGAAGATTCGCACCTGAAACACAACTAGGAAGCTTGGCAAAAAGCGTAAGGGGAAGGGTAGAGTAACACGCTGCAGCCTCCTCACTTTTGCTAAGTCTGCCGACTCGCCTTTCTCCAACTAGGATTTGTGACCACTCGGTCCCCCTCCTGTCTTGGTTTAGTGTTTACCCAACGAGTCCCGTGGTGTTGGATATGAACTTGATATTTCTTTTCTTCCCTCCCGATCTCCCCTGCTTCTCACAAGCTGTCTCTAGAATGTTTAGGCTTGGCCCCTGCTGACACTTGTCTGTCATCCAACATCTCTATATAATCTTCCTTTAATGTGGTGATCTGAGTAGGCAGACCAGCTTGACTAGAGAGAAAGGTTCATGCAATAACATTCATTTACAGTCACATAGAGGACTATAAAGGACTTCCCTCACTAGCTGGAATGGTAAATTTGTGCCAGACTCTGGAGAGCCTTAAATGCCAGGCCAAGGAGCTTGGATTCTGTAATGTAGTCCCATAGATAAAAGCAACAGGTATGGAGACAGGAAGAGCTGAGTTCATATCTGGTCACAGACTTTTACTAGCTGTGTGACACGGTCACTTAACCCCTTTTTTGCCTCGTTTCCTCATCTATGAAATGAGCTGGAGAAGGAAATAAAAAACCACTCCAGCATGCAAACCGCTCCTTTCTTTCCCAAGAAAACCGAAGAAAAGTCAGACACGACTGAACAACAATCCACAGGGAGGACTAAAATGCAGTGTGAGCTGGCAAGTGACTTGAGTCTTAAGTATCCTAAGAAGATTAATCGGGCAGCACTATCTGTTATGAAGAAGCGACAGAGGAAAGACTGGCTGGCATGGGAATGAGGAAATGAGCAAAAGCAAAAACAAAGGAAAAATGAACAGAACTTGGCTTCTGAGAATTGGTGTAGTGAAAAGAAAAGCGTGTGTTTCTGCTTTGCAGAGGACAGAATGATAGAATTATGGGAGAGTACTTTGTCATCCATTAAACACTCTGTATAAATGAGTTGTCATTCATGATTTGAGGTGCAAAAAATGACAAAAGTTGTTTTGAGCCTGAGTTTAGGGAAATTCCAGTACCATCAACAAACAGGGAGGTTAGGAAGGAAAACTAATTTGGAAAGGCAGCTGAGGAAGAGAGGGCAAGGTTAGACTATGGACCCTTTATTAGAAGTGTTAGAAACACAGAATGTCAGAAAGGGAAAGAATGTTCAAGATCAACTTAGTCCAACACCCTCATTTTACAGATGGAGTCAAGACAAGAGTTGGGTCCACAGGAGGAAATAGAAGTAAAATGACTTGCCCATGGTAGTGGCAAGAGGTACGACCAAGACTCTGGTCTAAGGACTCCCTAGCCCAGTGCTTTTCCTGCCATGGAATAATGCTTCTCAATTGGGTGACACATTTCAATTTTTTGTTGTTGTTTTTAAAAGGAAAAACCTCACATTTCCCCTTCATAACCAAAATTATTTAAATATGTTAATATGTGTTTGTTTTCTTAACATCAGCATAAAGAGTATGCTTGGAGCCATAATAGTAAATGAGATCTCTGAGGGGAGTGAGTTAAAAGAGAGAAAAAATGACATCTGAAGATTGAACCTTGGGGAATCCCTTCCTTTAGGAGGTGGAAGAAAAAGAGCCAAGTATTGAAGAATGAAGGTTCAACATATGCTGAAATACTCATAGCAAGCACTCTTTTATGGTAAGCAAAGAAGTAGAAACAAAGTGGGTGCTCATCAATTGGCAAACAACTGAAAAAGAAAAACCCAATCCATGTCATTTGAATGTAATAGAATGTTATTGTTCAGTGAGGATGAAGAATAAGAGGAATTCAGAGAAATGTGGGAAGACTTGTATGAATTAATAATGCAGCCTGAAATAAGCACAGCTAAGAGTATAACATGCATAACAATTATGACGGTGCAAAAGATCATAAAAAGGAAACAAATGCTGAGTATCTGGGAAAGCAGTGAAAGTTACCTAAGAAGAGAATGAAACAGACCTGGTCTCCCTTAGGCCAACGAGGCTGAGGACTACTAGGACAAAAAAGTGTATGCATGGTCTGATCCAGTCACTGGATCAGATGTTTATGCTTCATTTTTTTAGAGAAAAAGAATTAGGGAAGGATATGGAAAAAGGAAGAACTGGGAGTTTAGTGTCACAGAATTCAAGAAAGGAGGCATCACACTGGTGTGGCCAGATGGGAAGGAGGGATTAGAAGGCCACAAAGACTCCTCTTCCCCCTCCCCCACCAAATACTTCCAAGAAGACCCTGAAAGTGACCTATAAGCAAGCACTAATTTAAAGGACTTTGACCATTCCCTCAACTTGCCTGGAAATTTTCAATTAACTTTATTGTATTGACTGAAATTCTACCAATTTAAAATTTATTTGAGTTGAGAAGTAATTAAAAAAAAATATTGGGGGCAGTTTGGTGGCATAGTGTATACAGCACCAGAGTCAAGAGGATCTGAGTTCAAATCTGGTCTCAGACACTTGACATTTACTAGCTGTGTGACTTTGGGCAACTCACTTAACCACAATTGTTTCTGCTTCCCCACTCAAAAAATCCCAGCAACAACAGCACACAAAAAATGTTAGATTGGTGCTATTTATTTATTTGCACAGTCACTTTCCAATAACTTCATGCTAGAATCCTCCCAGAAGGAAAAACAGTTAAGTGAAATCTACTGCCTCTGACAGCAAATGTAATGATCCATTCCTGTAGTCCACCACCTCAGTACCAAGAGGGGAGGAGGGAGGTGTACAAGTGTCTTTTCTTAAAATTCAACTAACAGTATGCTCCTAAGGGGTAGGGGAAGTATCGGGTGGATCATATGACTTCCCCTCCGACTCTTAAGATTTGATGAGTTTAAAGGAGAAAGTGGGAATGGGTGTCATTTGAGCCCTTTACTCTCCTAATATTAGGTCAGATGTGGCAGAGGTGAAAGGAGACGTGCAAAGGTAGACTTGATGCAGTGAGGGTAGAGGGTGTGTCTTGGGGAAGGTGTTACAATAAGGACCCTAGGCAAACCAGAGGAGAACCTGGGAAGCAGGGGAGTGGAGCTGTCAGGAGCCTGGAGGAAAGAACAGAAAAGGTATGAAGGCACTTCTTGGAGAATCAGCCCTGATCCTTCTCTCCTCCCAGCTAGCAGATGAGAAACCACTTCTCCCTTCAGAAAACCAAATCTATGAGAGGAAAGCTTCGAAGTCCACTGTCATGTTCTAGATAGGCAAATGTGGCAGATGGGGGTGGGGGTGGGGAAGGGTATCATGAGCTGCTTCCTCAAGAATTTAAGTTTTCTTCTCACAGAGAATCCAGGGCCTCCAAACAGTTGGACAATGACAAACAGAAACTGTGCATAGAGGAATTTTTGGTCAGAGGCATGCCCAGAACCTGGGTGGGCGGATAGGGAGCTGGTGAAGAGAATCATTACCTGACGTCATCTGAGTCCACCCTTTGGGGAAGGGAAAATGTATGAGTCACTTGTCTGGTCTTTATCCAGGCCTGTTTTCCAGGAATGGATTTTTCCAGGCAAAGCATACATTGCTATACATACATCCAAAGACTTAATAAACATTTGGTGGATGTATGAATGTGTGAATAAGTGAATATCCATTGGGGCATCTGCATAGAATCATGCTGCCTGTTCTGTAAGTGACATGGTCCTTATAGGTGCCTGGGGCTACCTTTGAAAAAGGATTCAAGGTTACTGGCCAAGACTAATAGCAAGTATAAAGATCCCCCATAGCATGGTGTGTGAAAAAGAGCTCTCCTGGATTTTTTCTCTGTACATGAGACCCAGGCTAGAAGACCTCAAAGGTCCCTCTAAATCTATGATTTAAAAGGCCTTGGGGCAGCTATGTGGCACAGTGAATAGAGTACCAGCCCTGGAGTTGGGAGGACCTGAGTTCAAATTCAACCTCAGATATTTGACACCAGCTGTGTGACCTTGGGCAAGTCATTTAACCCCAATTGCCTTGCCTTCCCCTCTCTAAAAAAAAAAAAAAAAAGATTTAAAAGGTCCTCATAGTGACAGACTCCAGTTGAAGGTCCTTAGAGAAGACAATTCAGGGAATAGAGTAATAACCCCATAGACCATAGCCTCCTGGTAGAGTCTGTTCACATCTGTTCCTCCTCTCTCCTGTTAACATATGTGTGTAGGTGCCCAGGCCTGAGATTCTTGGGTTTCTAGGCTGATTGTCTAGTCCACCACCCACTTGACTAAAGCCTTGTGTGTAAAATTAGGATTATCTCTTCTCCTGGGGAGACCAAATGTCTCTGAAAGTAGAAAACATATTTCTTTTTTTTTTTTTAATTCAGGCTTGGAAACAGGAGGCAAGGAAGATAAACAGGTTTTGGTTCAGTAATAATAATGTATTTTTCAAAGCTGGGTCCTTGTGTGATACAGCAGGTATGGTAGTTTTTATAGATGAGGAAATGTACAGCTTAAGCGACTTGCTCAGGATCAATCAAAAAGCATTAATTAAGCATTTAGTGTGTGTCAGGAACCATGCTAAGTGATGGATAAAAATCAGGCTAGGGAGTGGCAGAAATGACTCTGGACTCCATCGTTCCTTATTCCCTAGTCCAGTGCTCTGAAAGAAGCCACCTGGCTTCTGAAAGAAGAGGGGAAAGAAGGGAAACAGAATGGGTTTTCAAGGTTAATGGGTGGTGTATTTCTGTGTGTGTGTGTGTGTGTGTGTGTGTGTGTGTGTGTGTGTGTGTGTTTGTCCAGAGTCAGGTCTGGAATCTGGACCAAAATTTCTATGATCATTTCAGTCCAAAGAATAATTTATCTTCTGATGAACAACAGCTATTCCACTTAAAGCAGAACCTTAAACCTTATCTTATAATACTTCCCACCATGATTTCTACACTGCAGTAAATCTAATCCAATAAGTATATGTCAGACAACTACTCTACTGGGAATGCATTCCCGTCAAACGAAACTATTACATCCAATGCAATCCAAAGAGGATTTGTTAATTACAATGTGCAAGGCATTATCTCTCTCTCTCTCTCTCTCTCTCTCTCTCTCTCACACACACACACACACACACACACACACACACACACAAATACACACAAATCAAAACAACAGCAACAGCAACAAAAACACAAATAGTCCCTACCCTCAGTAAATGTACATTCTACTGGACAAGGACACATCCCAAGAACATGCGTTTTCCACTCTCTTTGCTTTTGCTCTTGCTGTTTCCTGTGCCCAAAATGTCTTTCTACCTATTGAATTTCTACCTATCTTTTAAAGCCCAACATATGTCACCCTTTTCCTGAATCTTCTCCCACTCCATCCATTTACTGAGAAGCAATAAATCTTCCCCTTGGACCTTAGTTTACACCCTTTAACAAAAAACAAACAAACAAAAAGGCAACGTGCTAGGAGGGGGAAGACAAAGACAAGGAGTTCCCTCAAAGAACTTGCTTTCTACAGACGAGATGAAATCTGTGCACAGATAAATACATACAAAAAGGAGGTTCACAGATAGAACCTCAAAGGTCTTCAGGTTGTTTTCTCTCACTTTACAGATCAGAAAATTGAGACCTGGGGAGATTAAGTGACTACAAGTTCACACAAGTAAGTAAGTGTCTGAGAAAGGACATGAACCCAGATCCTCTGACTCCAGGGTCAAGGCTGTGTTAGATGAGGGAATGCATAAAAAAGTGAACACACAGGAACTATATGAACACAATTATGAAACACTCTTCATACGAATAAAGAGAGATCTAAATAACCAGAGAAATTAATTACTCACCGGTGGGCTGAGCCAATATAAGAAAAATGGTAATACTACCTAAATTAATTTACTAATTTAGTGCTATACCAGTCAGACTCCCAAAAAATTACTTTAGACCTAGAAAAAAATGGCAGTTCACCTGGAGGAAAAAAGGTCAAGAAAGTCAAGAGAAATAAATATTAAGGAAGGGGGCAGTAGTAGGTCTTTAACTATACTACAAAGTTATAATCATCAAAACAATTTGCTATGAATATGAATAAGAAATGGGCTAATCATCAGAACAGATTAGGTATGTAATATACAGAAACAAATGAGCACAGTAATCTGGAGTTTGATAAACCCAAAGATCCCAACTACTGAGACAAGAATTCACTATTTGGCAAAAACGGGAAAGCTGGAAAATAATGATATAGCAAAGAACCCCAAGAAAGAGCAGATAGGCAAGGCAGGAGGGAATCCAAGAAAGCAAAGCCACAGAAGCCAAGGGAGGAAGGAGTTGAAGCAGTGTCAAATGCTACAGAAAGGTTAGAAGCGAATAGATTTTGTAGTTGAGTGAACAAGAAAAATATTTATTGATCATTTCTGTGTGAGGCAATGTGCTAAGCTCTAGGGATACAAAAAGAGGCAAAAAGAGGATCTCTGTCCTTGTGGAGTTTATCATCTAATAATGACGGTGAGCTCCTTGAGGACAGACTGTCATTTTTTTCTTTTTTCTTTTTTTTTGGGGGGGGGGGCTTCCCCAACACTTAGTGATTCATACATAGTAAGTGATTCATACATAGTAAGTGATTCATACATAGTAAGTGACTAATATATGTTAATAGACTGACGCAGTATCATAAGATACATTAGGTCTAAAGTCAAGAAGACCTGAGTTCAAATCCAATGGATCTCTACATGTCACTTAACCTCTATTAGCCTTGGTTTCCTCATCTGTAAAAAGGGGGTAATGATAGCACCTATCTCCCTGGGTGGGTGAGGATCAATTAAGATAATAATTGTAAAGTGTTTAGCACTGTGCTTGGCACTTAGTAAGAGCTATGTGACTATTAACTATTATCACAGAGTATTAATTATTGTGCATTACAGTCATTGGGAGTACCATATATTATCGAAACTATCTTTCCCACCTTCTAGGACTTCTGTCTCGGTTAGATAAATGTTTGTTGAATTGAGGAATAAAGACCTAGGAAGAACCACAAACTGGGGTTAATTGGCTAATTAACATTTCAAAGGACAGAGACTAGAGGAAATAACAACCAAGCTACTTGCTGGGGGTGGGGGAAGCAGAGGAAGAAAAGGAGCTTGTTTGTCCAACATTTCCAATTGACTGGCCCTCAGACCCTTTCACTTTCCTCACCCCTTCTCACCTTTCTCTTTCTTCCTACCTCTATCTCCGTAGTTGTGTAGCAGTAGAATGTGGGTTCCTGGGTTTCACCCAGACCTTTTCTTTTTAGGAGAACCTCTGATTGTCTCCAGTGAGCCCAGCCCTGGCACTAGAATCTTTTGCCCACTGAGGCTCTAGCTTTCAAGGGTTTGGGTCTGGGAACAGGTGTGAATTTGGGCTGCATGACGAGAACTTTGTGGGCAGAGGGTTACTGGGGTTTTTTCACACTTGCTGCAAAAATAAACCTAATTAGTTCCTACTAACTCAATTGTCTCTTACTATATATAATTTAAAAAGAGAGAGGTTAATTAGCAAAATTTAAAAACATCCCAAAATGTCAAATTTTTCTCCCTGCAGTGATTATTTATAGGCTATCAAGCCTTTATTAAGCACCTACTACACACCAGGTACAATACTAAGCATTGGGAACACAAAGGCAAAATGAAACAAAAGTTCTTGACCTCAAAGAGCTTACATTCTAATAAAAGTATGGGGGGAGAGAGAAAATGCACATATATAAAATATATGGGGCAGTTAGGTGACAAAATGAATAGAGCACTGGGCCTGTGTGACCTTGGGCAAGTCACTTAATCCTCTTTGCCTCTGTCAAATGAGCTGGAAAAGGAAATGGCAAACCACTTTAGTATCTTTGCCAAGAAAAACCCAAAAGGGGTCACGAAGCCTCAGGCACAACTGAAAATGACTGAACAACAGAATACATAAAAATTAATACAAGTAGTACTAGGAAAGCGAGCACTAGCAACTGAGGGGTGGGAAGGAGTTAAGGAAAGGAGAGCAATTAGGAGTCTGTTGCAATAGTCCAGTTAAGAGGTGGTGAGGGACTGAACTCAGGTGGTGGTCTTGTGAAGGAAGAGAAAAGGACAGATATGAGAGATGTGAAAAGAAAAAGACAAAGTTTGGCAATTGATTGGATATGTGGGGAGTAAAGGATGATACCAAGCTTGTAAACCTGGGTGACTGGGATAGTCAAATATATGTATGATATATGTAGATAATGTATATATATATATATACACACACACATCCATATATCTAATGTAGTATAGCTATAGACATATATAATGTAGTATATATAATATATAATGTAATATATGTAGATTTATATAAATATAGACTATATATAGATAATATACATAAGATAATAAATGTAAAGGGCTTTGGATGATACCAAGCTTGTAAACCTGGGTGAATGGGATAGTCAAATATATGTATAATATATGTAGATAACATAAATATATATAATGCAGTATATATAGAGAGAGATGTGTAGATATATAATGTAGTCTATATAGTATATATAATGCATATAACATAATATAATATATATGTGGATCTATCTATCTATATATATATAAATACATAGGTAACACAGAATATATGTAGATAATACATGTAAAGGGCTTTGGAAACATGGCAGGCATTGCAGTAGATAGAGTGTTGGACCTAGAGTAGGAAAGACCTGAATTCAAATCTGGCCTCAGATACTTACTAGCTGTGTGACCCTGGGCAAGTTGCTTAACCTCTGCCTGTCTCCGTTTCCTTGTCTGTAAAACGGAGATGATGTTAGTACCAACCTCCTAGTATTATTGTGATGATTAAATGGGATAATATTTATTTCAGATCTTAAAGCATTTATAAATGCCAGCTCTCTAAAATGGGCAGCTAGATGGTGCCATAGGGCACAGAGTGCCAGGCCCGGAGTCAAGAAGACACATCTTTCTGAGTTCAAATCAGGTCTCAGACATTTAATAGCTGTGTGACTCCAGGCAAGTCACTTAACCCTGTTTGTCTCAAGTTGCTTCATCTGTAAAATTAGCTAGAGAAGGAAAAGGCATCTACTCTAGTATCTTTGTCAAGAAAACCCCGAATGGGTTCATGGGAAATTGGACATGACTGAACAACAACAACGAAAATTATCTAAATTGGTGATGGTGATGATGATGCTATTTATTCACTCTGAGACCTCATGTGTCCTACAAGTCTACAATGGCAGGTAGATGCTAATGGAGTATAAGCTTTGGCAGATCCTACAAAGAAGGAAAGGTTTCAAGTATAGCTGATGAGATCATAGATTTATATCAGGAGAGGACATTGGAAGCCATCTAGTCCAGCTCACTTATTTTCCAAGTAAGGAAAATGAGGCCCATAAATGTTAAGTGATTTGCCTAAGGTCAAACAGGTAGAACTGGGAGCACGAGCTTTAGTCATATCATTAGAGAGGCAGCATGGTGCAGTGGAAAGCCACTCTTTGGAGGCAGAGAACCTGGGTTCAAATCCTACCTCTCTCACTTACTACCCATGTGACCCTGGACAAAGCACTTAATGTCTTTTGTCTCAGATTTTTCATTTATTAGAGAAGGACATTGGACTAGATGAAATCTAAGGCCCCTTCCAGCTCCAAACCTATCACCCCAGGATTAAGTTAAATTCAGCAAGGCTTATCATCAGAACATTGCCCAACCAGGGGATGAATTTTCTCATGCACAGCAATTCATGGAAAATATCTACTAGGAAGCAGAGGGGTTGTGATCTACACTGGTGGAGGGCAAAGTGTACCCCATATCTTGTGAAATCACAAGATTCATGAAATATTGAAGCATTTGACTCTTAGTAAGACGTTCTGCTCCCTAAGTCTGGAGAGCATTTTCTTTAGTGCCAACAGTGTTGATATGAACCTGTCTGCCTTGAACCAGACACATCCTCCTTTTTCTCACCTATTCTCTAGTCCTCTTGCCTCTGCTTCAGAGAATGTCCAGTTGTTCTCAGGAAAGTTACCTTGACAACTGATCACAAGCTGTATAGGAATCTTCTAGCTTTCGTGAAAGGGTCATTCCAACTTAGCCAGTTTAAGTCCCTGGACTTAGTTCCCTTATCTGGAAAATGGGGATCATGCTACTTGAACTATTTATCTCAACAAGGCTGTTGTAATGTACTTTTCAAACCTTTTATCAACAAGAGCTATGTGTTACATACATGAGTTACAGTGTTATATCTCTTTTCCAAGAGGTTCAGCCCCGCCCCACCCATGGTGCTACCACTCAAATTCCATTGAATTAGAAGGAAAGTCATCTTATCATACCTTCCCTCTGTCTTTCTTTCCCCTTTACCCTTTTCTTCTGCTTATGCTTCTCCGTTATTGGACTTTTTAAAAATCTGGACCAGTGATTTCATTGACATCGGGAGTTCTAAGTGAGGAAACATCATTTACCAAAACAGATGGGCATCTCTATTTGAAATTTGCAGTTTTATCGTAGGGCACAGAGAGAATTAAGTTGACTTGTTTATGGTTGCAGAGCCAATATGTTTCAGAGGAAGACTTGAGCCCAGGTCTTTCTGATTCGTCTTTGGGGCTGTCTATCCCTTCTGCCACTCATTTATTTGGGCATAATAAGAACAAAATTATATTGTGAGGTAGCGTGGCACAGAGATGTTTTTTGGATGCAGAGAGGTTGTTATTCAGATGTGTTCAGTTGTGTCTGACTCTCTGAGACCCCATTTGGGGTTTTCTTGGCAGAGTTTGACATTTTCTTCTCCAGATCATTTTACAGATGAGGAAACTGAGGCAAATAGGATTTAGTGACTTGCTCAGGGTCACACATTTAGTAAGTGTCTGAGGCCAGATTTGAATAAAGAAGATGCATTCCTGACTCCAGGCCTAGTACTCTATCCACTTCATCACCTGGATACAGAAAGACTGGGGTTCAAGTCCCAGCAATGGTACAGATTGGCTGTGTGCTACTGGGCAAGTATAGGAATGAGATTATATAAGTCATTGAGGTGAGTCCAGTCCCCATACCAACAAAATGAAAGCAGGAAAAAATAGGATCTTAGATGTGGGAATTATCTCAGAGCTCAATAAATACACCTAAAATTATTTGTTGTTCTTATTAAATAGTTTTACATGCACTGCTAATTTAAAAATCAATGACTCAGCTTGTAATTAGTCTCCTCCCCCTACTCATCTCTCCTCATATCCATTCTTTCTTTTTAAATTTTATTTATACTTTTGTTTTTACGTCAGAGTTATTTCTGGACTTCCTCTCCCCGCCCCCCCCCCCCCCACGCCTTGTAAGAAAGGAAAACAACAAGTTAAACAAAAATACTCCATAAACAAATTACATTTTTAATCTCCCAAATACCCGGTACACTAAGAGTCTAGTCATTCGAATAACCTTCTGCCCTAGTAGTCCTCCACCTTTCTGCCATGAGGTGATCCATTCTGCATGCTGAAGTCAGGTGAGTCAAACCTTCAGTGTCTCCCAACTGCCTAGACCAGTAGACTGGAAGTTACTAGTAGATAACGTATTCCAAGCCTTTACCACTGCACTATGCCTTCTCTGATATTCCCAGTTTCTGAAGCAGGGAGGGGATGGAGGCAAAGAAAGCTGGTGGTAGTACCCCACTAGTTTGCTGCTTTCCTGATCATCACTGTTAGTATCCCCATCTCTAACCTCAATGGTCATAAGGCTTTGGGGAAATAAGTACCCCTTCTTCCTGAAAAGGTTGGGTCGGGACTCCTGGCTTAACAGGATGGAGATGAAGCACCTTTGCTCCTACATTTTCAACCTCATCACCCTCTACTGTTCTACATCAATGAGCCCTCCACTATATCTAGACTGACTCCTACTTCTCTATCAGGCTTTCTCTTAACCACCCCAAGTTACAGTGATATGCCCCTCCAATGAACTTCTAAGGCAATCTTATTGTCCATAACACTTACTTGGCTCATTGCCTTAAACTGTTAGGCTATTGTGTTTGTTGTTGCTATTTAATATGACCTGATTCACTAGTCAGCCATTCAATCATTCAGCTATTATTCATTGAATATCTACTGGGTGCAAGGCACTTTACTGGGTACAGAGAAATGTAAGGTGAGATCTCTGCTCTCAGGAAGCTGCACTATAATGAACATTACCATTAGAGCTGTAACTAAGGCAGGGCAATTAGGGCTTTCCCAGGACAGGGATGTGGGTGCTTCTTTGGGAAAGGGAAGACACATTTCTTTCCCACAGTAATCTGATACCCCCAAACCCTGCTTTTTATTGTCCTCTGACAGCCCAGTAGTTTTAAGCACTGCATGTCTCTGCTCCCTTACCTTGAGATATGATCCTGATCAGCCATCCCCAGAATCCTATCACCAAAGCACATCTTTCCTGTGGAAAGAGGAGATGGTGCCACCATCTCTCCTCATCCTCCTCAGTGTTGTGACCTGGACTTTTTAAGGTACAGGTTATGCCTTCCTCTTCTTCTGTTGCAGTGGGACTGCAAACCAAGCCTCTCTTTCTCTCCTCCCAAACACACAACAGCAATGACAATTTATTTTTAAACTTAGGTGAAATAGTTCTAGTTAAGGTTCTGGGTACTATTCATAGATATTTTTTTAAGCTGGAAAGAGTCTTGGAAGTCATCTAGTCCAATTCCTTTATTTTACAAAGAGCAGTTAATTTTTCCCTTAAGTAAGTTGCTCAATATCACATCAAGAGTCAGGATCTGAACTCAGGTCCCCTGAACCCAGATACATCCCTCTTTTCACAGCCTCTTAATATCTCACCTTCAAACCTTGTAAGAGTAGGCAATTAATATTTGAATGAATGAAAAATAGGCTGATCTGAATTAGGGGGAGATAGACATAAGTATGCAAGACCAAAGGATGTCAAGGTAAACAATAGCTGACATTTATACAGTTAACAAGATTTGCAAAGCACTTTTGCACCTTAGCACAGCTGATCCTCAAAAAAACACTGTGAGACAGTTGCTACTATTACCTCCATTTTTAAAAATTAGGAAAATGAAGATCAGAGAATTCAAGGGACTCACCCAGGGTCACACTGAGTTTCTATTCACCCACATTGCTTTTTTCTCTCATATACATATATGTATGCATATGCGTTTGTATACGTGCAAGCATAGATACACATACATTGTGTGTGTGTGTGTGTGTATAATCCTGCCTAGCAATAATCATTTTATTAAGCACCTATGTGTCAGTCATTGGGTACAACGACAAAAAACAAAACAAAGCACAAACAGTCCCTGCCCACAAGGAGTTTCCATACTACCGACTGCCTCTCTTGCCTTCCCTCCTCCATCTAGCACAAAGGTGAAACTCAGGGGCCAGACCACGCCCAGCTTCTAGAAGCGTCAAAGAGCTCGGTCGGATACCTCCGCTCCACGGGCGTTCGGCCGAGAGATAACAAGACCTCGGGGCCTCTTTGCAGCCTCCTGCGCAGCTGTCAGGCCAACGGTGACAAGTGATGAGCGAGAGGTGACTGCGCAGGCGCGGACTCAGACGCGGTGCTACCTCGGCCGGACTAGACTGTGGATTGTACGCCCGTGTGTAGGGGCTGCTGTCTCCGAGCCCGGGTCTGGCGGTGGTGAGGCCACAGCCCGGCTCGCCTCGGCTCGGCCCGGCCCGGCCCGGCCCGGGGAACCACAGGGGGCCCTGCTGTCGAGCGCGGCCTCTCCTCCCGATTCGCGGCTCCCCTCCCCCCCGCCCCAGCCGGTCGGGCCCCAGAGTTCCCACCCCCCGGGCCACGAGGCCGTCCCTGTTGCCTGCTCCCCAGAGCCCCTTCCCACCCTAGTGCCCACAGCCCAGGGGAGCGCCCAACTGCCACGAAGCCCACCTCCGTGCCCCGCCCCACCCCGCTCCCAGAGCCTTGCCCTCCCCCGGGGCCGCGTCTGCCTCCTACCTCTGGGCCCCCCAGAGGACCCTCACAAGACCCTCGCCTGTCTCTGGACCTGCACCCAGTGTACCCCACCCCAGAGCCCCTGCCTTCCAGTCCACCCCTAGTGCCAGAGAGATCCTGCCCCTTCAGCCCCTGGTCTGTGTGCCTCCTCTCCCCGGTGGTCAGCTCCAGAGTCCACCCTCAGTGCCAGAGAGATCCTGCCCCTTCAGCCTCTAGTCTATGTACCCCTCCCCTCCCCGGTGCTCAGCCCCAGAGTCCCTGCCTGTTCCAGGGCCAAATCCCAGGGTCCTTTTTTACTCCGGGAAGCAACTCCAATGTCTTTGACTCTCCCAGGACACCACTGGACCCAGAACCAGGCCTCAGTGCCCCTGACTTCAGTTGGGCAGCCAGCAAGTGTCCACCCCCCAGAGCCTCTACTCTCCAGTGCCTCTGCCAGCCAAGTGGGCAAGCCTCCCCCAGAGGCCCTGCCTGTCTCAGGTTCAGTCCCAGTGTCCTTCAATGTCACAGGGCCAGTCCAAGGTTACAGTCCTCCAAAGACCCTGCTCAACCCAGAATCTGGTCCCAGTGCCTACCTGTAGTATCCCTGCCTGGCTCAGAATTTCTGCCCTTCCCCAGTACCCCTTACCCGGGGCTTCTTCCCCACCCAGAACTGGGCCCCAGGTCTCTTACCTGTCTCCTAAAGTGCCTGCTCAATGTCTACTTCCCCCTAGAACCTTTTCCCTCTACAATATACCTCTCTCTGTGCTAGATCTGGCCGCCCCAAGTGCCCACCCTCAGAAACCCTGCTTTGCCTGCCAAGAATCACTCTCCTCCCCAGTGCCCAGCTCCAGAGCCCATTCATGTCCTTGAGCACCCACTCAGTGTTCACTTTGCAGAACTTTTACCCTCCACAGTGCCCCTGCCGACCCCAAGTGTTCACCACCAAGAGCCCCACTTGCCCCAGAGCCCAACCCCAGTGTCTTTGCCAGCTCCCGGTAACAAACATTTCTGAGCCCCTACCCACCCCAGATCCTAGTCCCAGTGTCCACTCCCAATGCCCCTTCTCACCCCAGAGCCCTTGTTTTCCTGAATGCCGCCTCAATGCTCTTTCCTCTTCCAGTGCCTTTGCCAGCCCCAGATCCTACTCGCAAGTGCCCATTCCCAGAACTCTTGCTTGCCACAGAACCCAACCACAGTCCTCACCCCAGAACCTGGTCCCAGTGCCTACCCTGTGTCCCCGCTAATCCCAAAGATGGACCTCTACCCACTGTAGATCATAGTCTCAGTAACTACCACTAAAGCTCCTGCCTGTCCCAGAACCCACTTCCAGTGCTTACCCTAAGAAACTTTGCCTGCTCCAGTGCCCACTCTAGTGCCTCTGAGTGTTCTAGTGTCCACCTCCAGTTCCCAGAGTTTGGCTCCACTGCCAATCTTTGGTGTCTCTATCTGCCCCAGAGCCTTTGCCTTCCTCAAGAGCTGAATCCCAGTGACCCTGTCAGTACCAGGACCTGCCGCAGTGCTGAAACCCAAGAGCTTCTGCCTATCTTAGAGGCCCTGCCTTGCCCAAGGCCTACCTGTCTGCTGTCAGTACCCTTACTTGCTCCAAAGTCCCAGTGGCCCTGCCTGTCACAAGACCCCTTCCCAGTGCCCACCCTTTTAGAGCTCGTCCATCCCAGAGCCTTGTCCCAGTGCTTACTTGGCAGTATTCTTTCTTGTACCAAGGGCTGTGCCCTGAGACCCTGTCCTCCCCAAAGGCTGTGCCTGCTCTAGAACCTGTCCCCAGTAACCACGCCCAGGTTACCTATTTTCCACAGAGCTAGGCCTCAGTGCCCTTGCCTATGTTATGATCCACCCCTAATATCCCTCCCTGCTGCAGAGGCCCTGTCTGTCTCAGAGTCTGCCCCCAGTGCCCAACTCTAGAGCCCCTACCTACCCCAGAACCTGGTCCCAGTGCCCTTGCCTTCCCCAGTCACCTTGTCTGCCCCAAGGATCACCTCCAGTAAATTTAACTCCAGTGTCCCTACCCAACCTAGGACCCACTCCCAATACTTACCTTCTGATCTCATGCCCTCCCCAGTGCCAACTCCTAGAGTGCCTGGCTGCCCCAGATCCCAACCTCCTTGTCCCTGACTCCCTCAGTGTTCACCTCCAATCCCCACCTTTCTGAGTCCCTGCCTTTCTGAGGACTCACCCCCAGTGCTCCAGCTTCCCCCCAGAGCCCCTTTCTTCCTGAGTGCCCCTGCCTGCTTTATAGCCTGACCCCAGAACCTTTGCCTTCCCCACCATCTCTTCCTCAGAACGTTTGCCTGCTCCAGTGCCCACCTTGGTGCCCCTGACTGCTCTAGGAACAGAGACTCTTCCTGCCCCAGAGGCAGCCCTGCCTCTCAGGGCCAACCCCCAATGCCAGCCTCCAGAGTACCTGCCCATCTGAGAGACTGATCACAGTGGGTGACTTCCAGTGCCCATGTGTGTTCCAGAGCCCCGGCTCCTCCTAGTCCCTACCCCCAGAGCTTCTGCCTTCCCAGTGACTGGTCCCCAGAGCTGAGACGCAATGCCCCTTCCCACCCTAGATTCCAGCCCCAGTGGTCTTGTCTGTTGCATAAACCCTGTCTGCCCCAGAACCTAGGTCTAGCACCTGAATTCCTCAGAGTTTATGCCTACCCCAGAGCTGGTCCCGGGGGGCCACCACAAGAATGTCTGCTCCTGAAACCACTTACAGGGACTGCCCAAGGGTCTGCCCTCAGTGCCCACGTATAGAGCCTGATCAAATTACCTACTCTGCCCCAGGACCCACCTCTAGAGCTCCTGCTCTCCCCAGGGCCCCTTCCTGTTCCAGAAACCCTGCCTACCTCAGAGACTGCCCTCAGAGCCCTTACCCACTCCAGAGCCTGTTTCCAATGCCCATTCCAAATACTTTTGCTCACTTCAGACCCTCTGCCCTCAGTGTCCCACCTGTCTCAGAGCCTAACTACAGTGCCTGTTCCAGAGCCTACTCCTAATGCCCCCAGATCCCAAGCCTCCCAATGCCAACCCCTAGAGTGCCTAGCTACCCTAGAGCCTGCCTTCATTGTCCCTGATCCTCCCTGTTCTCACCCCCCAACCCCAAGGCCCCTTCCTGCCCCAGAGCCTGATCCCCTTGCACCTGCCTACCCCAGGATCTGACCCTAGTGCATATCTCTAGCAGCCCTTCCTACTCCAGAGCCTGACTCTGGTGCCCCCTACTACCCTAGGGCCCACACTTATTGCTCAACCCTAGAGGCCCTGGCCCAGGGTTCTTGTCTTCTCCAAAGCCCCTGCCCTTCTAGTGCCAACCTTCAGAATCCCTGAATGTTCCAGAGCTCACCCCCATTAGCCCTGCCTGCCCCAAAGCCCATTCCCAGTACCAATCTTTCTCACCTTTGAGCCTGGTTTCAGTGCTCACCCTCAGAACCCCTTCCCACCACAGGGAATTAATTCAGGGGTCTACTGCCAGTACCTACTTCCAAAGCCCCTGCCCTCCTCAGTACCCCTGTCTGCTTCAAGGACCATCACAAATACCCATCTTCTGAGCCACTACCTACCCTAGAGGAGACTCCTAGCACTCCTGCCAACTTCAGGCTAGGTCCTAGTGCCTCTGCGTCTCCCAGAGCCTGCCCCCAGAACTCTTTCCTATCCTAAGATTTTCACTTAGTGCCCACCACAGAGCACTAACCACTGCTTTCACTGCTTACCATCCCAGAGAGGTGGCCAAAGAAAACCTGCCTGCCATGGATCCCGCTCCCAGTGACCAACTAAAGAGTCCACCACTCGCATCAAAGCTTAGTCCCAGTGACCACCCCCAGTGTTACTATCCATACTAGAATCCTTGCCCTCTCTAGTCCCAACCTCCACAACCTGATCTTAGTAACCACCCCCGCAATGCTTGCATGCACCAGAGCCAGAACCCAGTGCCCCTGCCTGTGAACTATACACAGTGCCCCTGTCTGCCACAAAGGTCTAGTATATCTCAAAACCTACCCGTAGAATCTAACCTCAGTGCTCACCACTAGAACCCCTAATCATCTCAGAATCTGGTTTCAGTGATCACTCAGACCTTCCCACCTCTGAGTCTGGTCCATGAGCCTACCCCCAGTACCTATCCCCAGTGCCCCTGTCTGCCTTAGAGGCCAGGCCCTGCCACAAGTGTCCATCCTCAGGGGTCCTGTCTGTCCCAGAATCTCATAGGAGTGCCCTTTCCAGCACTCCTGGCCTCCCCAGTGCCTAGCTCAGAGCCCTTGCCTGTGCCAGTGCTCTCCTCTAGTGGCCCTCCCACCTCAGAGCCTGGTCCCAGTGCCTGCCCCAGATTGCCCCTGTCCTCTCTAGGATCTCTACTCTTCTTAGTACCCATAGCCAGACCCCTTTCCCACCTTAGAATTAGGCCCCAGTACCCCTCCCTGGCCAAGGGCCTGCTCCTAGTACCCACCCCCTCAGAGACCCTGCTCTCCCCAATGCTACCTTCCTGCCCCAGAACCTAACTGTGGCCCTGCCAGAGCCCATTCCCAGAATTTCTGTTCATACCAGAACCTAGTTTCTGCCTATCCCAGAACTCACCCCTAGTATCACCCCAAGAACCCCTATCTACCCCAAAGCCTTGTCCCAGTGATCACTCCTCTCTCTGAGCTCCTAACTTCCTCAGTTCCCTTGCCAGCCCCAGAATCCCACTTCCAGTGATTCTGCCTGCCCCAGAAGCCTTATCTGCCCCATGGTCGTCCCCTAGTGCCAACCTTCAGAGCCCCTGTATACCCCAGACCTCAACCCTGGTACCTCTGCTTGTCCCAGGTGCCCACCCCAAGAGCTTTTATCCACCCCAGAGCCTGATCCTAGTGACCACCTCAAAGCCTCTGCCTTTCCCAGTACCAACCCCTAGAGCCCCTGCCTACCCCTAGTTCATACCCTCAGAGCCTGATCTCAGTGACCTGCCCCAATGCTTGCCTGCCCCATAGCTGGGGCCCAATGCCCTTGCCTACTGTAAGATTTGACCACAGTGCCTCTGCTTGCCACAGTGGTCCAGTGTATCCCAGGGCCCATACGTAGTACCCCTGCATGCCCAGGGATTGACCCTAGTGTATACCTCCAGAGGCTTTGCCTATTCTAGAACCTGATCTGAATGTCCCTGATTGTCCTAGGACCAGTCCCCAGTGCCTATCCTAAAACCTCTGCCCATATGAGGACTTGATTCCAGTGCCCACACCCCATAGTCTCTTCCTAACCCAGAGCTTTGTCCAAAAATAGAACCTCAGTAACCATACCAAGAATCCCTGTTCTCCCCAATGCCCCTGCCTACCTCAAAGCCCCTGCCTTCCCCATGGCCTGCCATAATGCCTCTGTACATTCCCAGAGGCCCTAGGGTCCTCTAGCTCTTGGTTTTATAATCAACCCTAGATTCCCTTGCCTACTTCTAAAGCCACTATCCACCTATGAACCTGTCCCCTGTGCCCCTATATATGCTAAGGACTGATTGCAGTGCACACTTCTGGAACCCCCGATTGCCCTAGAGCACGATCTAAGTACCCATACATGTTCCAGTGCCCACCCACAGAACTCCTGCCCACTTCCAAGGCTCACCCCCAGAGACTTCCTGCCCATTCTGGTCCCAGAATTTGCTTCCAGTGCCCTTGTCCCCTGCAGTGTCCTGCCCTCCCCAGTGCTCACCTCAGATATCCTGCATGCCTCAGTGCCCCCCAGTGCTCCTGCCTAGCCCAGTGTCTTTTTCCTAGTGCTCACCACCAAGAGCCTGGTCTCAGTGCCCACCACCAGGGCCTTTGCTCACTCCAGAGCCCTTGCACTGCCTAGGACCCACCCCTAGTACCCAACTGCCTTAGAGTCCTGCCTGCATGGCAGCCCATCCCTAGTGTTCACCCCTAGAGTCTTTGCCCATCCACTCCTCAGAGCCCCTATCTTCTCCACTTTCCATGATGGCTCCAGGAGTCTTTCCTGTTTGAAAGCCCACTGCCTTCAAAGACTACCCCCAGCACCCACACCCATTGTCCTTGCTTGTACCAGACCCCCTCCCATCCCTACTTTCCTAAGAGTCTTCCACTGTTGCCCAACCCCAAAGCCCACATCCTCCCTTGACCCCTTGTCTGCCCCAGGACTTATCTCTGGTACCTATGCCCAGACTCTGCCTGTTCCAGAGCCTAATCCTAGTGGACCACTCCCCAAATGCTTGCCTACCCCAGAGCTGGGACCTAGTGCCTCTGCTTGCCCCAGGATCCACCTCACAATACCCTTGTCTGCTGCAGAGACCACCTGTAGTACCCATCCCCAGCTCCCATCTTTACCCCAGACTCAGCTATAGCTCATCCCCTGACTACCCCAGTACCTATCCCTAGAATCACTGCCCACCCCAAAGCCTGGTTTCAGTGATTACCACCCCCACTCCCCAGATCCTCCACCTTCCCCAGTCCCCTTACCCATCCCGAGGGCCACCTCCAGTGCCTCTGCAAGCACCAGGGCCTGACCCCAATACTCAACTCCAGGGGCCTTGTCAGTGTCAGAGCCCACTCCCAGTGCTCACCCCAAAGTCCCTGCCCACCCCAAAATCTGGTCCCAATGTCTACCCCACCAGGCCACCTGCATTCCCCAGTTCCACTGCCTTCCTCAGAGTCCTCCTCTAGTGCCTTCCCCAGAACCTCTGCCCACCTCAGAGCTAGATCTCAAGGCCTTGGCCTCCCCAGTGCGCCTGTCTGCTCCAGTGCCTATCCTCTCTTCCCACCCCCATTGCTCCTGCCTTTCCAGAGCCCTTCCAAGTGAGTGACCCTGCCTGCTCAAGGGCTATCTTCAAGTGCCCAGCCTCAGAGCCCAAGTCCCATCCCCCTGCCAGGCTCACTTCCAGTGCCCACCCCCAGAACTTCTGCCCCCACAAATTCCCATCCAGAGTCCCCCTGCTCCCATGATCCACCTCCACAGACCTTGCCCAACCCAGAGCTGAATACCAGGGCATTTGCCCATGCCAGAGTTCTTAACACTCCCCAGTTCCAGTGTCTCTGCCTTTCCCAAAGCCAAAGCTAATTCTCTTATATGCCCCAGGGTCCTCTGCCAATGCCCCTGACTGTCTCAGAGGCCTTGCCTGCCTTAGTGCTTATTCCCTGCCCATTTGAAAGCTTTGTCCCAGTAACTACCCCTAGAATGTTTGCCCATCCTAGGGTCTACCCCTAGTGCTCATTTCCAGAGCCTCTGCTCACTCTAGTATCTGGCCTGATTGGCTGCCTTCCATGTCGTTCCAGAGCCTCTAGCTTCTCTGTTGATCACCCCCAGAGCACTTACCCTAGAGCAAGACTCCAGTGCCTCTTCCTGTCCAAAGACCCACCCCACCCAGTGCCTATTTCCCTGACCCTCTGACTTCCCCAGTGTCCCTACCTGCCTCAGAGTCAATTACTGCCCAAGGGCCCATTCCCATCTCAGAGCCTGGTCTCAGTAAATACTCCCAGAGCACCTGTAGGCTCTACCTGCATAAGGCTCTGCCTCTCTTGTTCTCAGTGCCCCTTCTTCCCCTGCCTAACCCAACTGCCCTGATTCATTTACCTCATGCTTGATTTGGGCAGCCCTGACCCTTCCCTCCCCTCCAAACCTCACCCAGATAACTTGGCATCCTGACCTTTGGCCCCCTGTCTGGTCTCAGTAGCCCAGCCCCAAGGCAGGCCATGGTCTCCTTGCCTCTCAGCCCCGATCTCAGTCCCTTCTAACTGTGACCCAGATTGCCTTGCTTCCCAGTCCCCATTCCTGCTCTTCTCTACCTATCTAAAGCCATCTACCCACTCCAAGATCCCCGTTCCTCTTTCATCCCATCTCCTGTATAAATCTCTAACACTGATCCAACGGAACTCAGACCTTACCTCCACTTTTTCCAATGCAAACCCAAAGTGACCGTTCCTACTTCACTGCCCCACAGCTTGACTCCAGCAGCTTGCCAGATCCATTCTTTCCTCCAAGTCATTCCCCCATAACCTCAATCCCTTTTACCCCCATCTCAGATTTTTTTTTCACACTGACCCAAGCTGTCTTCCTCCCTCCTCCTCCATCTGCCCTCAGCCCCTATCTCCATTCCTTTCTGCAACGTGCAAGGCTTTCCCTAGCCTATATTTCTGAGTACTACTATACTGGCTTTCCTAAGCCCTCCATGTCCCAGCCCTCATCTCCAAACTTTCTTCCATACTGACTCAAGGTGTCTCCAGTTCCATTTCCTCCTAGCTCCAGTTTATGCTTCCTTCCATCCCAATCCAAGGCAACCCCACACTCTTTTCTCCAACACTGACTCTAGGTATCCTGCCTCCTTTCTGCTTCCTCAGCTTATTCTCTCCAAAGCTTATGGCTCTCTCCCTCCTAGACCTAGAACTATTCTCTTCCTACCTTTGACAAATCTTGCTTTTATTCCAACTTCAGTAACTTCCCCTTTGTCCTCCGCTGCCTGCTGTGACTCCTATAACTGAGCTGCCATAGCATCCTAGGTGGGAGCTCCCCTGGGACAGAGGGGGATGCCCAAGATGAACCACTGAGGGTAAATTGGGGTGAGTAATACCCTTTGACCTCAGACACCAGGAAACATGGATTATTATCCTGATGAGCTTTTGGGTAGCTTGGGGTTTGGATCTGAATTGTATTTCCAGGGTAATAAGAAATCTTCCCTATTTCTAATCTATCTTATTCAGCCAAATATGGCTTGTTCCACTGTTCAAGACCACTAGTGTGGTGGTAAAATCCCAGAGGCTTTATCCTGGTTTACTAGGAATTCTAGACAAAATGTTTGGATAAGACCCTGCATCTTGATCCAGGTCCCACCCATTTCATAGCATTTTACCCCTTCCTGCACTTCCTTGGGTTCCCTAGTGGCAAGAGCTCTATCTATGTAGCATCAGGTCCTTTAAAGGTACAGTCTGCTATACACACTGGAGAACATAATTCTCTATGCCTGCTGGATATGCCCGCAAGTTTTGTTTCCCCCATGGCTTCAACTCTTTATGTAAAATTCTTACATCTACTTCCTTGCTCGCTGGACCCAGAGAATGGCAGAGGCGCCTCAGGAAAGGTATAAGTTGTCCAAAGCTGGAGCAACACTCTATGAAGTGCTGGAGCTGCGTAAGGGAGCAAAACCTGAAGAGATCAGGAAAGCCTACAGGTCTGAACTTAAGCTCCCCCATCAAGACTTTAATGCTTGTATCCCCATACCTTAAACCGTAAACCCCACTCGACACTCCTCCCCCCATTTTCAAATTACCTGACCCTCCCATTGAGACTAGGGGAAGGCAGAATCCCCTTGTCAGTGTTGAGGAAGGAAAAGAGTTTTTTCTGCTTTCTTTATCCTTGTTACTGCATCTCCAAATGTCTAGATTTTTTCCATGCTGTCTCTACCCCATGTAATCCATCCATCTTCCTTTCCCCTCTCCAATTTGGGCTTGTTGCTCCCCTTTGTGACCTCCCTCATGGGCAATGACTGGTAGGAAACTGGCATTGAAGTACCATCCAGACAAGAATCCAGAAGACCCTAACTCGGCAGAGCGGTTCAAAGAGATCAATGCAGCCCATGCAATACTTGCTGATCCTGATCAGCGCAAGATCTACGATATGTATGGTACTGTGGGCCTATATATAGCTCAACAATATGGCTCAGACACTGCCAAAATCTATCTCATTGTGACCAAGTGGTGGTTCAAGGTATGCATTCCTTCAAAGTCACTCCACTATTTGGGCAACAGAGAGGCCCTATTGCTGTCAGTGTTAGGGAATTTGGGGGTGGGGGAGCATAGACAACACTAGAAAAGCTATTGTACTTAAGTCATTCTCCCCAATCTGCAGTGCCTGGTCCTTTTGTGTATGCTTCTTTCTTGTTGTTGCTGCTGTTGCTGCTGCTGCTTTTGCTGTGGGATGAACTTACCACCAGAATATGAGAATTTTAAGTGTAAAAGTGATCTACAAACACAACATCCAGACACAGATATGCCAAAGCAACCTCCGAGGACAGGTGAGGCCAAAGGAAAGCAGCCAAGGTGAGATCTGGGCCAAGAGTGAAGGTAGGAAGGTCTGGAATGAGAGGGATCTCTCTCTACTGGGGTCGAATAGAGCTGGGAGAGTGAGGTCTGGGACTGGATCAGATTGAAGGGTAATTGGGGTATGGAACCTGCTGCTTTCGCAAGGTGCATATAATTTGAGTGAATGAAAAATTAAGTGCTTACTGTATGCCAAACACTGGAGAGACAATAAAAATAGTGAGAGAATCTCTGCCTTCAAGGAGCTTCTATTCTAATAGACAACACATACAAAAAAAGTGATCTGGGAAGGGACCTTTGGTTTGGGGTTAGTTGATCTATAGGACACTTGATTGACATACCCTTTCCAAAAGCAAGATTGAAACGTGGAGTGGAATAATAGACAAACCGAGACCACTGAGGCAAGAAAAAGAAAAAAAAATTTATTACGAGTTCGAACCCGGGTCCCACCATACATTTTAGATGGAGGACCCCGAGTGTCTCCTCGGGTGCTTTTTTATACAATTATGAGGGGAAAGTAGGAAATATTGAGCTCACTGATTGGCTTAGTGAGACTCAGCTAACTCTTAGAGACAAGGAGTTGGCGGGAAATGATTGGCTAGCAGACTTAGTTGAGTCTTGGAGATAGAGGCTCGATGCCAACTTCATGGGCTATAGGGGAGGGGTGAGAGCAAACAGGTGTCAGGTGGGGGGGGCAGTTGAGGCAGTTGACTCAGTTCCCGAATCTTATAGGTCAACATGACATTGTGGTTAGGGTTGGGAAAGCATGCATTCTTCAAGAAAAAACAAGGTTATTCTATAATCTGAGGTTTGGCCCTATTTCATATTTGGCTCCATTTCAAGATTGATTTGTTGATTTGATTGCTGAGTCTTAGACTTGGAAAAGGGGAGGGGGGGGTGGAAAGAATGTCACTAACTCATATAATGAGATGGTCTGGATGAACAGCTGAATAGGTGGAGGCACAGTCTGGTCTGGGACTGCCTAGATTTATCTTTTATTGATAATTTGAGTATGACTCTTATCCTAACTGGGGTCTTTGTTGAGAAGAGATGAGCCTTGTGATATACCTTATAATATTTGCTCAAAAGATAACCAGGTTTTATTTTTCAAATTAAATGTTTGTTGATTTGATTTATCAATTTAACCTAAAAATGGTCTTAAATTTCTGCCTCATCGCCATCTAGTGGTGATGAGGAGTAACTTCAGAACAATGGTATTAAGTACTAGATTAAGACAGGAATTGTAGCTCATTTAAAGAAATGTTTGTATTCCAAATTCCATAGCTAGAACTGAAGATGCTTTCTCCAATATGAAACAAAAAATGGATGAAGATGAAGAGGCGCAAAATTCAGGAACTAAAAATCAATAGTATTCAAGGAGAAGAGAAGAAAAAGGGCTGAGGCAAATAATTAGTGAAAAAGTATATAACTTTATTGTATCTTGATTACAAGTAAGTAATAAAAGGTTTTTTTCTGTATACTTACTTTAGGGGTTTCATCTTAATATGGTACTTGCTTCTTTTGTCTCCAGGTGCTGACCCTGTGAATGTGTCTTCTGCTGCCCAGTCTACTGTACACACTGAAGAAGGAGACCTCTAACCCCAACCCTGATCTTAACCCTGCTCCTGTAAGCACCATGAATGCCATAAGCATTGATAAACTCTGCCCCTTTCCCTGTGAGAACTCTTTCCTTGACATTCACAGTATCACCAAATATGGCTAGAATACTATAAACCCCAACACTCTCTAAGCTTCAACCCTATGTAACTTTCCTAACTTGGCCCCAAACCTGCACACAGCTGGGAGTAGCACTATGCCATCTCAACCTTGCAAAATCTTAGACTGACAGGGCTGCCCTCTCCCCAAAAGGACTGTTGTCCTCATGCACCTTAATGGTAACCAGTGGTGGTTGTATCCCGCAGCTGTCTGGGATAATGTCTCCCTCAGAGGCAGCTGGTGGTACCTCTGAAAGAGCACTGGGTTAGTCACAAAGACCTGAATTCAAATCTGATGTCAAACATTTACTAGCTATGTAACCCCGGACAAATCATGTGATCTCTGCTTACCATGGGGGTAATGACAGCCCCTACTTCATAGGGTGGTTGTGAATGTTATCATATATATACACATACATAGATATAGATGTGTATGTACATGTATACATATAAATCCACTTAGCACAGTGCCTAGCACATAGTAGGCACTATATAAATGTTTATTTTCCTTCTTCCCCACCCCACTCCCTGCAGGGCAGGAGCTACCATGCAGGGTAAATCCTGTATTTAGACTTGCTGCATCAACTGATCCTTCCCTCCATTCTTTTGGATCAGGAATCCCATGGTTAGGCTGAGTCCTAAACTTCCCTTCCTGGGGTGGGCTCCATCTACCCTTGCCTCCTAGAACCCACAGTATCTGAACCATTTAATTCCACTGTGACTCAGCTCTCAGGAGTGAGGAGAAAGGAAGGGGAAGAGGTTACCACACTTTCCCAAATAATCTAGAGTTTCTTTCTACCAGTACCCATTAGCCTTATCTGCATGGTGTGCTTGGGACATGGTCTTTCTTCTTCCCTAAGGCTCTTATTCCCAAGACAGAGGTGTTAATTGAATCCTGGAAGAAAAGGTGCTTCTCACAAAATTTTCTCCTTATTAAGTCTTCTGTGCCAAAGTGTTCTACCTATTTCAGTTGCTTTCCTCAAACATTTTACCAAAGGTCAGCCCATATAACCTCCCCTTAACTCAGTGAAGGAATCAAGCACTGTTTTAGGGCAAGAAGGCCTGAGAGGTTGAGTATGCTTCAATGAATAAAGGAACTTTATGCACTCTCTTTTGTGTGGGTTGGGGACAGAGAAGATAGTCTGGAAATAGTCTGTGGAGAAGGAGATGAGTAGCAGAGTTCTACTTTACCAGGGCTGACAGTTTAATGACTAATTTGGTGGTATTTGGCAGGAGCTTCATAGAGCTTCAAGGTTATGCCTTTTCTTAGTGTGTTAAAGTTATTTTCCTTAAGACCTTTGACCCCTGTGCCCATCAAGTACCTAAATTCCTTTATACTCACCTCAGTTCTTAACTTTCCCCCCAGATATGGAAACTTTACTATAGATGACAATCTGTTACTTTCTTTACTGCCTACCTCTATTTACTATCCTTGACCATATGATCCCTGCTAGTGCCAATGCCAGGCCCCAGCACATGGATGGAAAAGGGCAAATTTTTATCCACAATGAGAGAAATATTTCAGAGATTATGTCAAAGAGAAGAGGAACCTGGTCCGTGGATCTATCCAGTCTTAAAAATGCACTCTAGCAAATAAATGTCAAACCTTGATTGGGACTTTATAATCAGACACTAAAGTCTGATTGATGCCTCACTCATCAAATGGAGGCAAAGTTGTATTCTTTATGACTATGCCAGCAGAACCCAAATTTTGCTGGGTCCTATCAAAGCTAAAAAGTTTTGAATATAGGCTGGTGATATAAATTCTCTATATGTCTGAGGTTCATCACGAGCTTGGTCACAACCAGGTGATTTCAGTTTTTTGGTCACAGCAATTCTTGAACATCTGTTAATTCAGAGGAGTTGTGATCTCTACCTGTAGAACTAGTTCCACATTGTTGAAATAACTTGTCCTTGAATCTAGGTGCCAAATTCCAGGCTGACTTAGGCAAAGTCCTGGGGGACAAAAGGGACACAGACCATCTTTTGTCATGAATTTGATATGATGTGGATAGAGAAAGGAGGTCCATGATTATTGTGGCAGGTCCAAGATATACCTAAATTCCTATTGTTCTTGTCAGGATTCTCCAGGTCTTGGTCCCTCCCAGCTGCTGAGCCTTGGCTGGATGCCTTTGCTGGGATTATTTGTAGGGTCATAGTCTCTGTGTCTAGGATAAGGCCCAAGCTGGAACATGACTGAGCAAGAACCAATGGGGGCCCTTTTAGAACTGGAGTGTGAGAGATTGAAGTATTCCTATCTCTCTTTCTGGCTCAGTTTTGCCCCCTATTCCCACAAAGGCTTTATCTAGCCCTTAGTCTATGTGACTCAGGGTCACTTGTTTGGTGACAGCTGTGGCTCGCCTTACACAAGCTAAATCGGGAATTGGAATGTGAGAGATTGCGTCACTGAAATGCCCCTAGTCTCCCCCATTCCCAAGTTAAAATTAGTCTCCTGCTTTAGGATTAAGGAACAAACAACAGTGCCTAAGTTGTGAGCAAGAGTCAGCCATTTGGGGAGCAGGAGATAAGACTATCCCAGGACTGAGAAGAGAGCCATCGGAGGTGTGAGGGCAAGACAAAGCTTTCTTCATCTGCCTGGGCTCTCAGAGTAGAAAAGTAAAGATTGAGAAAATCAATTCGCTACCTAGGGGTCACGAGGTGGATTGATTAAGGGACAGAACGGGGAGACAACTTTAAGAAATATCTAGACAGGCTGTAGCAAAAAAGGGGGGGGGCAACAGCTGAAGACAGACTCACACAGCTGAGAGAATAAGCCAGGGTTGGAAAAAAGACCAAAGAGGGGTGGGCACGACCACTGAGGGGATGAACTTCGCAGTGGGTTTCAAGCCGCTACTGGGGGATGCACACAGCATGGATAACCTGGAGAAGCAACTGATCTGCCCGATCTGCCTGGAGATGTTCTCCAAGCCAGTGGTGATCCTGCCCTGCCAACACAACCTGTGCCGAAAGTGTGCCAACGATGTCTTCCAGGTGGGCTCAGAGTCTGGGCGGGGGGGGGGGCGGTCGAAGAAGAGGGAACCCATTATTGATTATGCTATCAAAGCTGGGGTCTGAAAATTGGATCCACAAGTGCCACTTACTGGATTACACTGCTTCAGGTGGATAGAAGCTTTAGGAAAGAGTTGAGATTCGTGAGGGTGGGCAGAGTGCATGAACTGGGCAACAGCTAGCTGAACATAACAGAAAAGGACCTAAGGGGTCTAAGCAGATCACAGGTCATAAGAATGTTTTTGTCCTTTGCTTTTTGGAGGGGAGAAGGCAGGGAAATTGGAGTTAAGTGACTTGCCCAAGGTCACACGGCTAGTCAATGTTAAGTGTCTGAGGTGGATTTGAACTCAGGTCCTCCTGATTCCAGGGCTGGTGCTCTATTCACTGCACCACCTAGCTGCCCCAGGTCACAAGAATGTTGACCATGCAGAATCTACTTGTTTTATAATGGTGCCTAGTAGAGTGCCATGCACAAATAGTCAAAATATCAGACAAGACAAATGCCAGATTTGTGGGTTGGATGTTACTATGGTTAAGTGGATTTAAAATTGGTTGAATAACCAATCCCCCAAAGTAGTCCTTTAATAAATATATATAGTCAAGCAAAACAAATATTCATATTGGCCCTGTCCAAGGAAATAAAAGTCTCTATGCACTCTGAATAAGTAGTTTTAAATAAGAGTCTTCTGGAATCATGATCGGTCATTGTGTTTATCAGGAAATGAAAAGTTGTTTGTCTTTACAATCTTTTTGTTATTGAACCAGTTGTTGTTCTGGTTCTGCTCACTTCACTCTGCAGCTACATAAAGTTTATACAATTTTTCCCAGGTTTCTCTGAAACCATCTTCATCATTTCTTATAGCACAAATTCCATCACATTGATACATCATAACTTGTTTAGTCATTTCTCAATTGGTGGACACTCCATCCATCACTTTCCAATTCTTTGCCACTGCAAAAGGATTTGCTATTAATATTTCTGTACATCCTTAGCTAATGTTTGTTTTACTTAAGACTACTCTCTCCATTCATTTATCCTCCCTTTCATTCTCCCCTCCCTCAGTCTCTCCTTTCCTTCTTGTTTCCCTGTTAAGTGAAATGCATTTCTGTACTCAGCTGTATGCATTTTCCCCTCCTCTGATCAGTTCAGAAAAGAGCAAGGGTCAAGTGTCACCTGCTCCTCCCACTCCTTCCTCCTTGTTTGGATAGCTGTCTGCTTGTCTACCCTGATAATGTGAGATTTTCTCCATCCTTTCTCTCCTTTCCCTTCCTTTTACTGGCCTCCCCCATTTTGTTCTTTTAAGATAATCAAGCCCCAGGATCTCTGTCTAATTAGATGCCCTCTCAGACTACCAATAAGAATAGGGTACTGAGGATGCATTTGTATCATTTTTCATAATGTAACTAGGCCATCCTTGTCCCTTATGATTGCTTGTTCATGTTTATCTTTTTGTACTTCTCTTGACTCATGTATTTATACTTTAAGTTTCTATACAGCTCTTATTTTTTCCTCAGGAATGAATTCTTGGAAGTCTCTCATTAAATGTCCTTCCCCCACCCCTTGCAGGATTATACTAAATTTCACTGAATAAGTTATTTTTGGTAAGCCCACTTGGCAAGTAGATTATATCCTTTTTTTCCCCTGGAATACTTTATTTCCAAGCTCTCTACTCCTTTATAGTGGTGTCTGCTAAATCTTTTGTGATCCTAACTATGGCTCTTTGGTATCTGAATTGCTTCTTTCTGGTTGGTTTAAGTACTTTTTCTTTGACTTGAAAGCTCCGGATTTTGGCTATAATGTTCCTAGGGGT
Source organism: Gymnobelideus leadbeateri (assembly GCA_011680675.1). Classification (NCBI taxonomy): domain Eukaryota; kingdom Metazoa; phylum Chordata; class Mammalia; order Diprotodontia; family Petauridae; genus Gymnobelideus; species Gymnobelideus leadbeateri. The sequence goes on along the minus strand of WOXC01010343.1, from coordinate 18,091 downwards.
TTTCATTTAGGGGTTTCTTTTAGGAAGTGACCTTTATATTCTTTTTACGTCCATTTTGCCCTTTGCTTCTAAGAGATCAGGGCAGCTTTCTTTTGTGATTTCTTAAAATGGATCTTTTGTTTGGTCGTGACTTTTAGGTATGATTCATAAATTCTCTCTACTTGATATGTTTTCCAAATGAGTTGTTTTTGCTATGAGATATCTTTCTATTTCCTTCTCTTTTCTTAGTCTTTTGACTTTGTTTTTAATATTCCTCGTTGTCTTATCGGGTCATTCTCTTCTATTTGATCCAGTCTAATTTTTAAGAATTTTGCTGCTTGAGCAAGGTTTTATAACTCTTCTTCTAAGCTGTTAATTCCTTTTCTGGTTCTTTCTTCCATAGCTCCCATTTCTCTTCCAGAAACTAGTTGAATTTGTGCCCAAGCTGTGTTTTACATTGAATCTTTGCTTAGAGATGTTTTGAAATTGTTCTCTTCTAAGCATGTGTCTTGAGTGTCATTATCACCACAATAACTATTTATGATGAGATTCCTTTTTCCTGCTCATTCTTTTAGCCTACTTCCTGACTTTAGACTTTATGTTAGGTGGCTAGGTGGTGCAGTGAATAAAGCACCAGCTCTGGAGTAAGGAGGACCTGAGTTCAAATCTGACCTCAGACACAACACTTACTAGCCACGAGACATTGGGCAAGTCACTTAACCCCAATTGCCCTGCCTTCCCCCCTCCAAAGGGCCAGAAAAAAATAGACTTTATATTAGGGTTAGTTTCTGCACTCTTTTGGAGGAAATGCTTGAGCTGACCTTGAATCTTCTAGATTTTTGCTATTGCTTTCTGTATTGAGTTTTACGTTATTTCAGGATCTCAAGGTCAGTAGAAGCTAGGTATCTGCAAGCTTTTGGTGGTCCCAAAATCATCTGATCTAGGGCAAATCTGTTCTCTGCCTTCCTAGTCTGAGCTCTGCAAATTCCTGATCTGGTTTTGGGTCTGAGCAACTCGTGGCCTTGCCCCAGTTTTAATTTCAGTATACTGCTATTGGTTTCAACTACTATTAGCCAACTGGAAAATTCTTCTTGTACAGAGAGACAGAACTACAAGCTCCTTTGGTCATTACTCTGCAGGCTTCAGATGGGACTGAAAACTGAAACAGAGACCCTTCTCTTCTCCTGGTGTCAGTCATGCAGCTGCTACTTGCTCAGTATTATCATTTCAAGTCCACAACCACTCCTCACCCTGGAATACCACTCCTAGGGCAGGTCCCCTTCACAGTCAACCTTAGATCTGTGAGCCAGAACTAGGTTGTGGGGAAAAAAAAGTTGCCATTTCACAGCTGTTCTTATACTCTGCACAATTTGAGGTCCATTTACTGAATTTAGGATTTCTTCTTGCTCTGGTGCACAGTCTCTCTTTGCACTGGAATGCTTTATCCAGGATAGATCCCCATGACCGGTATCTCTAGATCTTTTTGTCTGGTTCCCTATATTGACCTGGCTGAAAAAAACTTTTTTTTTTTTAATTTAAAGATCAGGATTCGGCCTGGTTGCTTTTCTACATCTATTTGCAGGTGTGGTGACAGAAAGCAAGATTGTCTATACTTCTTGCTGCTATTCTGCCATTTTAGCTCCACCCTAAGTAATTTACGTTCCTTTTTTAAAAATTCAATTTTATTTTATTTGCAGTTCTGAATTCTCTCCCTCTGCCCCTCCCTCACCCATTGATAAGGCAAGAAAAACAAAACCCACTCTAAATATGTATAATCATGAAAAACAATTTCCTGCATTAGCCATGTGAAAGAAGGAAGGAAGGAAAGAAAAGAAATTAAGAAAATAAGATCTGCCTCAGCCTGCATCCTGAGTCCGTCAGCTTTCTATCTGGAGGTCAGTAGCATGTTTTATCATGAATTCTTCAAAATTGTAGTTGGTTGTTATGTTGGCCATAACACAATATTATTGTTACTATATACTTGTTCTCCTGATTCTGCTCACTCCCCTGTATCATTTCACACAAGGCTTACCAGGTTTTTCTGAAACTATTCCCTTTATCATTCCTTACAGCACAATAGTATTCCATCATATTCATATACTACAACTTGTTCAGCTATTCCCCAATTGTTAGGCATCCCTTGAGTTTCTAATTCTTTGCTACCACAAAAAGTGCTGCTATAAATATTTTTGTTCATATGGGTCCTTTTGCTCTTTCTTTGATCTCTTTGGAGTATAGACCTAGTAGTGGCATCACTGAGACAAAGCTAATAGTAGTTGAAACCAACATATGCATGGTTTTATAGTTTTTTGAGCATGGTTCCAAATTGCTTTCCAGAATGGGGGGACCAGTTCACAACTCCACCAACAGTGCAGTAGTAGACCTGTTCTGTCACAACTCTCCAGCATTTCTCATTTTCCTTTTCCTGTCAATTTAATCAGTCTGATGGAGTTGAGGTGGTATCTAAGAGTTGTTTTAATTTTCACTTCTCTAATTATTAGTGATTTAGAGCTTTTTAAATATGGCTATTGATAGCTTGGATGTCTTCCTCTGAAAACTTAATGAGGAACTTAAATTCTAACAGGGGAAGACAACACATAAAAGGGAGCCCAAAAAGGGGTGGGGGGGGGAGATTGTACTTATTTGAGGGAATGATGACAGAAGTCCAGGGAGAAGTATAGCTGGGAGAGGAATGAAGTATGGCCAGCCTGGACCTATCTGTAAAATGGAAGCCCTCTACTCCAGATGAAACTTACCAGTAGGAGAAGGGGGCTGGCATAGTGAAAGGAAGTCAATTAAATCATGGTATAGAAGTCTGGAAAGGCAAAATTAGGATCTGGAGGGGTACAATAGATGAGGAAGATTTAGACTAGATATAAGGAGCAACTTTCAACAATCAGAGCTGTCTAAAACCAGAATGGCTGCCTTAGGAGGGACTGGGTGTCCCCTTCCTAGAGGTCTTCAAGCCAGGGCAGAATTACCACTTGATGTTCTAGACAGTATTTTTGACCAAGGGTGAGTTGGACCACATGGCCCTGGAGATCTCTTCCAACTCTGAGATTCTTTCAGCAGGCCTTTCTCAAGTTGCAGTCCTAAGGGATCAAATTAACCAGAGAGAACAGGAAATATCCTTCTGTCTGAGTCAAAACAGAACAGGACCTGAAATCCAACAGCTTTTATCCAACCCTCTCCAAGTTTGCTCTTCCTCCCTCCCTCCTTCGCTTTCCCCACACTTCCACCCACTTAACTGCCAAGAATTTTGGGCTTGGAGAGGAAAGCTGTTAGTGCATGTGTATATTTGACTCCAACAACTGTCTATGTTTCTGTATTTGTAAATGGTCTCTTTTAGATCCTAGGCTGCTAAGGAACAGAATTTCAGTCTTTTTATGCACATGATCTTGTTCACGGGAGCCACTTGGTTATTTAGCCTCTAAAAGCTGCTATAATTTAATAGACCAGTAATGTGTAAGAACAGAACCTAAGAGGCTGTGTTTCTAGGAAGGGTACATCCTATCTGGGATAGGGGACTCCCAAACTCAGTCCCAAAAGTTTATTTTATCTTGGCTAGTCCCTTCTATCCTGTGGTTTACTCTGTGCCTGCCTCTTTGGCAAGGGGTGTGTGGAAATGTAAATATCATTGGGGAGGGGGAGAAAGAAGGAAAGCATGATTCTATTTTTGTTACAAAAAGGGAAGTTTGGGGAGAGGAATATTGACTTCCTTACTTAGGTTCTCCTGTCTAGTTAGGGAGTAGGGAATTTTGATTTAATTATGTGATTAATGATGTGAACAAATACTGAGATTATTTATCATGTGATTAAGTTTAGAATTGTTTTATTAATTGTATTTTTAATTAGGAAAAAGACATTTCTTCCCACCTATCCCCCCCCAAAAAAACCCCAAACAAACTGGGTTTTGATAGATGAAAGCTCAGTGTAAGTCATTAGCAGAACCAGATCTGTCCCACCATATTTGTGGAACTACCCAGTTATATCTAGTTCCTCAGCCTATCATTGTTCAAAGAGTGAGGTTCTCCAAGGTCCTCTTCAGATTTCCTTCAAAATTAATTTCTTTGTGTTCTATTGGAGCAGTTGGTAGCTTTAACTTTACTGTATAGACCAGTATCACATGAATTTGTTGTTGTTGTTGTTGTTCAGTACTGTCTGACATGACCTCATTTGGGGTTTCCTTGGGAAAGATGCTAGAGTGGTGTGCCATTTCCTTTCTCCAGTGAAACTAAGGCAAACAGGGTTATGTGACTTGCCCAGAGTCATACAGCTAGTGAGTGTCTGAGGCCAGATTTGAACTCAGGGAGATGAGTATTCCTGAATCCAGGCCCAGTTCTCTATCCACTACAGCTGTCTCACTGCATGAATACCAGTCTTTATTTTCTGAGCTGTTGGGTTTTGAGAGTCAAACTTTGATTTCTCTACCACTTAACTGTCATTCTATAAACTCACTAAGGAAGGGAAAGATGATACTTTTGTATTGCTATTGCTTAGTACAGTGCCTGGCATACAGTAGGTGTTTAATAAATACTAATTCTGTGTTCCATTCTAGTAAAGTTTACTTAGGATATTTAGGATGGACAGAAAATATTTTGGATAAGAAACGGCTCATTCCAAACCATAAATGAGCTTCCCTCCCCCACCCCTCAACTCTGAAAATGGGAACAGATGTATTTACAAGTGAATTCTATCAAACATTAAAAGAATAATTAATTCTAAAACTGTAAAAGCAGTTTTTAAAAATAGGAAAAGAGGGCTCCTTACCAAATTCTATCCATGATACCAATATGATCCTGATACTTAAATCAGGGAGAGTCAAAACAGAGAAAGAAAACTATAGAACAATATCTCTAATGAATGTTGATGCAAAAATTTAGATAAAGTTTGCATGAAGACTACAACAACACCAAAAAAATTTTAAACTATGACCAGGTTGGATTAATACCCAAAATAAAAGGTCAGTTTGATATTAGGAAAATAATAAACATCATTGACCATTTAAGAAATGGTTCAGTAGTTCAAATTATTCTGTTAGAATCATCCCTCTCCCAAACTCAGTCCCAAAAGTTTATTTTCTCTTGGCTAGTTCCTTCTATCTTGTGGTTTACTCTGTGATAATCTATGGTCTGGATTTCCACAAATGGGGATAAGCAGGATTCCCAAATCCTGTACAAGTACTCTATGTGAAAAATTCATATCAGGGGGCAGCTAGGTGGCGCAGTGAATAGAGCCCTGGAGTCAAGAGGACCTGAGTTCAAATTCGACCTCAGACACTTCGAGTGTGTACACACACACACACACACACACACACACACACACACACACACACCACAAACTAACCATGTGACCTTGAGCAAGTCACTTAACCCCAATTGCCCTACCTTCCCCCTCCAAAAAAAAATTCATATTAGGTAGAGTGTTCTTTATTTCGCCCCATAGAAAATGCTAAAGATGTAAAGGATTTATAGGAACCCATAAAAACATATAAAGCACATAAAATATTTATAGCCACCTGTAAGCTTCATTTTGAAGGTGGCTAAACTTGAAATTGTTAGTAGGGCAACACACTTACATTTCAGTGAAGTCTTTTCTCTCACAGGGCCCTGTAATATCCCCAATACTCATAGAATCACTCTACAGTTGACTTCCCCCAAAAGAAGGCATTCACATTTCAGGGCTGCTGAGCATTCAAAACCCCTTCCTATCAGACCTGTACTTTCCAAAAAATTCATATTATTAGCAGTGAGGAGCAAAAGTACAGGTCTTTTGCTGCTCATATTATGGCTTTAAATACCTTAATGCTTCTCCAGCTGCAGGAGCCAATACAGGTAAGCCTCTTCTATGTCCAAGAGGCCAACTGATAAGGAGCTTCTTCCTCCAGGTCATCAGATGTTCCACATGCTCAAGCTTGGGTTATTCTCTGGACAATTTCCAAGACTGGTAGTGTCCAAAAAACTTTCCTCCTTTACTAGCAAGCTAATTTCTAGGGTCATGCTTCCTAGGAGATTTTCCATCTAGAAATAAAAATGTTCAGAAAAGGGGTGGCTAGGTGGTGCAGTGAATAGAGCATCGGCCCTAGAGTCAGGAGGACCTAAGTTCAAATCCGGCCTCAGACATTTAACATTTACTAGCCAAGTGGCCCTTGCCCCTCCAAAAAGCAAAACAAACAAAAAAAAAAGTTCAGAAAAGATGGGTCTCAGGAATGACATTATTGTCAAAATCTCTTCTCAGGCTGTATGAATGAGAACAAATAGCTTTTTTGTGGTCTCTAAGATACTTCACCATATATTGTAGGTGTTTAGCCTTAATTATCAGTATGTCTTTGAGAGAGATGATCATCATAATTGAAAAACATTTTTAAGCCCCATCTATGGTAGTAAGGTGCCTACCATAGGTAGAGCTGAAGTATTTGCCCTCAAAAATATAACAGTACTGGAATAGATAGATATAAAGAACTCTGAGAGTCAACTTTAAAAGTTAATTCAATACAAAAGTAATAAATAATGCTAACATTATAGAGAAATAAAGGAAGTAATCTTAACATCAAAGAGAAAATAAAAGCCTTATGGCAGATGGGCTGGGGGCGTTAAATGAGGGTGAAGAATGGGAGTTGCATTTTTAAGCAGGGCAGCATTGGAGATAATTGTTTCCTTTTTCCAATTACCCTGTGAATATTTCATAGAGGATGTGTAGGAAGACAAGGCAGGAATATAGAATGGAAGAAGAAACAGTGCCTGAAAGAAGGTACAAAAGTGACAGTGGGCTGATTAGATACAGGGCCAGTTTTAAACACTGGTAGAGTAGGCAGTTTACACAAAAGACTTGAGGAAAGAAGTCTGCAAAGATCCTTTTTGTCAAAAAATGCCTCCCCTACAAGTTTCAAAATATTTCTTTTGCTGGCTTGTCATGATGGGGCCTTGAATTCTCTTTAAAAAAAAGTTATTCTATTGTTCTTTAAGAAATGATGAGCAGAATGATTTCAGAACAACTTGGAAAGACTTACATGAACTAATGCACAGCGAAGGGAGCAGAACCAGGAGAACATTATACATAGGAACAACAATATTGTACAATAAACAACTATGAATGACTTAGCTATCCTCACAAATACAAAGATCCAAGACAATCCCAAAGGACTCATGAAGAAAAATGCTATTGACCTCCAAAGAAAGATATATGGAGTCTGAATACAGACTGAAACATACTATTTTTCCCTTCCTTCTTTCCTTTCTTCCTTCCTTTCTTTTTTCTTTCTCTCTATCTCTTTCTTTCTTCCTTTCTCTAGAATTTTCTTCCACAAATGACTAATATGGAAAAAATGTTTTACATGATTGCACATGTATAATCTATATCAGATTGCTTGCCATCTCAGGAAGAGGGGAGAAAAGAAGTGAAAGAATTTGGAACTCAAATTTTAAAAAAAATGAATGTTGAAAATTGTTTTTGCATGTAATTGGGGGAAAATAAGATATTATTTTCAAAAATAGTTACTGATTATTTTGTTTTAACATCACCTAAGTTTCCCCCAGTATCTTTCCCCCTCAGACAACCATCCTATATAACAAAGAAATTTTTAAACTTTTTTTTTTTGAGGGGAAAGGCAGGGCAATTGGGATTAAGTGACTTACCCAAGGTCACACGGCAGGTAAGGGTTAAGTGTCTGAGGCCAGATTTGAACTCAGGTCCTCCTGACTCCACGGCCAATGCTCTATTCACTGGCCACCTAGCTGCCTCTAACAAAGAATTTTTTAAAAAGAAGAGAAAAAAATCAGCAAAACCCACCAATACATAAAAAAATCTCTGTAATAATATTCTACATACATGAGCTCCACCTCTGACCTCAACAAGTGAGTATGGGGACATATCTTATATCTTTTTTGGGGTCATGCTTGCTCTTTGTAATTTTACAGTCTGCACTTCCTTTTTTAAAATAAATTTTATTTGCATTTTTGTGTTTATATCACCTAAATTTCCCACTATATCTTTTCCCAACCATGTCCCTTTCCCAGAGAGTCCTCCTACATAACAAAGCATTTTTTAAATTAAACAAATGCTTTATTAACTTCTGGTTTACATCATTCATTTCCACCAGATTATGAGTTACATTTTTCCCCCATTTTTTCCCTACCTACCACCCCAGAATAGCAGTCCCACTAGATATCCCCTCATCCAATCTGCTCTCTCCCATATCTTCTCCCATACCCCCTTCGACTTTGCCATTAGGGCAAGGTGAATCTCTGAGCCCCAATGCCTGGACATCTTATGAAACATTTAATTTTAAAACTTCGATTTTCAGATCCATTCCCTTCCTCCCTTGTCACCCACTCCCTCTGAGAAGATAAGCAATTCAGTATGTGTTGTACATGTATAGCTATGCAAAACATTACCATAGTAGATATATTGCAAAAGACTGCTTATATTTCCCTCCCACCCGTCTCACCTCACACCTGGTCCATTCCCTACTTTGATCCTGTCCTTCTTTGATAGTGGGTACTTCCAACCTCCCCTCCCCCGCAAATGCCCTCCCTTCCATCATCCACCCTCTCATCCCCCTTTCCCCTACTCAGGAGAGTGAGTGAGGGTAAGATATTCCATTTAGTATGTATGTGATTCTCCCCTTGAGCCAACTTCAATGAGAATATGCTTTTGCCTTTTTGCCTTCCTGTTCTTCCCCTCCCCTGCAACTACTTCCCCTTGCCTCTTCTACATGAGATAGTTTACCCTACCCTGTCTCTCTCCATCTCCTCTTGCCACTTTCCTCTCTCACCTCTTGATTTCACCCCTTAAGAATCATCCCTTCCTTGGGGCGGCTAGGTGGCACAGCGAGCAGAGCACCGGCCCTAGAGCCAGAAGGACCCGAGCTCGGATCTGGCCCCAGACACCCAACACACAAACAAAAACCCAGCCACGTGAACCTGGGCAAGTCACCCAACCCCAATTTCCCTCCAAAAAAAAAAAAAAAGAATCATCCCTTCCCATCAAATTCAACCTGTGCCCTCTATCCATGTATACCTGTGAACATATGGAACATATGCCATGTACCCTTCTTCAATTATTTTCATAATGAGAGAGGTTTCATCAAACACAGTTATTGTTTTTCCATGTAGGAATGTAAATAGTCCAACTTCGATAAGTTCCTTTTTATTTCTTTTCCTTGATTACCTTCTCAAGCATCTCTTGCTTCTTGCGTCTGAATGTCAATTTTTCTATTCAACTCTGGTTTTTTCCTCAAGAATGCTTGAAAGTCCTCTATTCCACTGAATGACCATATTTTCCCCTGAAACAAAATACTCAGTTTTGCTGGGTAGGTGACCCTTGGGTTCATTCCCAGTTCTTTTGCCCTCTGGAATATCATATTCCATGCCCTCCGATCCCTCAGTGTAGAAGCTGCCAGGTCCTGGGCTATTCTGATTGTGTTTCCACAATATTGAAATTGTTTCTTCCTGGCTGCTTGTAGTATTTTCTCCTTGATCTGGGAGCTCTGGAGCCTGGCTATAATATTCCTAAGAGTTTTCTTTTTGGTATCTTTTTCAGGAGGTGATCTGTGGATTCTTTCAACCTCTATTTCCCCCACTGGGTCTAAAACATCAGGGCAATTTTCCTTGAGAATTTCTTGAAGGGTGATTTCTAGGTTCTTTCTTTGATCATGGCTTTCAGGTAGTCCAATAATTTTTAAATTATCTCTCCTAGATCTATTTTCCAGGTCAATGGTTTTTCCCATGAGATATTTCACATTGCCTTCTATTCTTTCATTTGTTTGGATCTGTTTAATCGTATCTTGATTTCTCATAAAGTCACTAGCTTCCATTTGCTCCAGTCTAACTCTGAAGGAATGAATCTCCTCAGTGAGCTTTTGAGATTCTTTTCCATCTGGCAAATTCGACTTTTTAAGGCATTCTTCTCCTCATTGCCTTTCTGAGCCTCTTTTGCCATTTGAGTTAGTCTATTTTTAAAGGTGTTATTTTCCTCAGTCAGGCTGTTGACTGTCATTTCATACTTTTCTTGCATCTTTTTCATTTCTCTTCCCAAATTTTCCCCCACTTCTCTTATTTGCTTCTTAAGGTCCTCTATGGCCTGTAGCCAGCTTGTATTTTCATTTGGGGCTTTAGGTGCAGGAGTTCTGACCTCACGGTCCTCCTCCATGCTTTGAGCCTCTTTGCCCCTAAATAGGAGTCCAATGTTGAACTTTTCTGTTTATTTTGTTTCATTTGCCTAGGCATATTGCCACTTAATTACTTGATTTTTGGGCTTGTTGCCACAGTAAGACTCTGCCACCAGACAGGGGAGCTTCCGCCCAAACGTGGGGTCTTCACAACTTCCGCCAGTTGTGTGGCCTCTGTAAAGCCTCCACCCACTCTGGCAAGTTGGATACCCACCCCAAACTTCCCCCACAGACCACAATCCAGATCCAGGCAGTTTAAAGCAAAAGCGATTAACCCCCAGACTGATTGCTGGATCTTCCTACAGTTTGCAGACCAGGAGCTAGAGCCACTACTGACGCTGCAAAATGGCTTCTGTGCAACTGTTTCTTCAGCAGCTTTTTGCCCCCAGGGGAGGAAGCCACGTGTTCCCCAAATACTGGTCCCAAAGTCCATAGGGCACTAACCTCTCACTTTGTCCTAGGCATATCTGTGCTGATAATTCTGGAATCGCCACAATTGCTGGTGTTCTGGGGTCCCTCCAGCTGGCTGAAGGCCCGGCCACCCTGGGGCTAAAACCGTGGACCTGGGCTCGGCTCTGTGCGCTGCTCTGTTGGTTCCCAGCGCGCAGTGCTGCCTGCTCTCAGAGCGCTGCGCTGGCTGCTCCCTACAGGGCTGCTGGGCTGTCCTCAGCAGGAGGTTAGCTTCTCTGTGCCGTTCTGTGGGTGCTATGGCTCCAGAAGTTGTTCGGAGTCCCCTTTCATATTGTTTGAAATTTGTGTGGGGCAGAGCACATTGGAAGTGCTGTTTCTACTCCGCCATCTTGGCTCCCCAAAGCATATTTTTAAAAGAAGGCCAGTAAATGCTCCCCAGGGAAAGATGGTGGCCATCTCTGTAAGTCAAACTCTGGCTGGTGGTTTCTCTTTTAATAACTGTTGCAGAAATATCATCCTTGAAGCTGTTTGCGGAAAAGGGTCTATAAACTTCCAAAATCCTGGAAAACAGGCACTACTATTTCTGGAGTGTCATATAAGAATGGCATAGTTCTTGGGGTGATACAAGAGCAGCAGAAGGAATGGTTGTTGCTGACAAGAACTGTTCAAAAATATATTTCATATCTCCTAATATTTATTGCTATGGTGCTGGGACTGCAGCAGACACTGACATGACAACTCAGCTGATCTCTTCCAACCTGGAGTTCCTTTCCCTTTCTACCGGATGTCTACCCAGAGTTGTTACAGCTAATCAAATGCTTAAACAGATACTTTTTAGTTATCAAGATTCTATTGGTTCAACTTTGGTTTTAGAAGGAGTAGATGTTATCTATCCTCATGGATCAACTGATAAATTGCCTTATTTCACCATGAGTTCTGGGTTTTGGGCAGTAATGGCTGTATTAGAAGATAAATTTAAACCAGACATGAAGGAAGAAGAAGCCAAGGAAGCTAGTAAGTGAGACCATCTCAGCTGGGATCTTCAATGACTTGGGATCTGGGAGCAACATAGATCTCTGTGTTATCAGCAAGTCCAAGTTAGACTTCTTCCATCCATTTGATATTCCCAACAAGAAGGGAAGCAGGTTTGGTAGGTACAAGTGTGAGAAAGGGACAACTCCTATTCTTACTGAGAAAGTCACTTCCCTGCAAATTGAAGTGCTGGAGGAAACAGTACAGACAATGGATACCTCCTAAAAGGGCCTGCTCATCAACTCTATTGATCAAAAGGTTTGGGGTTGCCCCTAGGTCACCTGGTGTAAGACAAATGCCTCACTAATAAACAATTGGTAATTATGTAAAAAGGAAAAAAAAGAAAGACCGTGAAAGAGAAAAAAACCAATCAGCAAAATCTACCAAGATATTGAAGAAATTTGAAAATGTATGCAATATTCGACACCAAAGGACCTTAATAGAAAGTAGGTGGCGGTAGTGGTGTATCTTCTCATATACCTTCTCAGTTCCTTAGGATTTTGTAGTGTTCACTTCTGACTGTTTTGTAGTTGTTTTTCTCGCCATCTACATTGTTGTAGTCACTTTGTATATTGTTTTCTTGGCTCTACTTATTCTGTGTCAGTTCATCAATATATACAACATTGTATAAATTGTTTTCTTGGCTCTGCATTCTTCACTGCATCAGTTCATGTAAATCTTTCCATTCTTCTCTGTAGTTATATTTGTAATTTTTTAGAGCACAATAATATTCCATTATGTTTACGTGCTACAATTTATTTAGCTATTCTCCAATCAATAGGCATCTACTTTGTCCCAGTTATTGTCTTACTATAAAAAAAATGCCTTCATAAATATTTTGTAGTATATAGGGACTTTCTATCAATAACCTCTTTGGGGTATATAGTAGAGTCTCTGGGTCAAAGGTATCAAATTTTAGTAACTTTATTTGCATAATACCAAATTGCTTTCCAGAATAGTTGTTCTAATTCATGACTCCACCAACAATGTATTAGTGTGCCTATCTTTCCACAAACCCTCCAACATGTGGTCTAAAAATCTTACCATTATAGGGAAGCTTACCATTACAGTGGTGCAGTGAATAGAGCACTGACCCTAGAATCAGGAAAAACTGAGTTCAAATCCAGCCTCAGACACTTAACACTTACTAGCCAGATGACCTTAGGCAAGTCACTTAACCCCAATTGCCCTGCCCTCCCCCCTCCAAAAAAGCAAAAAATAAAAATAAAAAACTTATCATTAAAATCACTTTTTTAGGTTAAGACATTAAAGTCCCCTACCAAAGTATGAGGATGTTTCTGATGATGACTAGCATATTAATGTGTTATAGAATCACAGACTTCAGAGTTGGAAGAGGCCTAAGCAGTAATATCTTCCAAGACATACCTGAAAAAGAGTCCCAAATACAACATATCTAACAAGTGGTCATTCAGACTTAGTCTGAAGACCTTCCATGGTGAGTAAACCCATAACCTGCCCCACTCCTCAAAACAGCTCAATTCATCTTTAGATAGCTATAATTTTTAGGAAATTTTTCATTATACCAAGCCTAAATTTTTCTCTTTGTAACTTCTACCCACTGTTCCCTCAGGAGGCAAACAGAACACGTCTCTTGGATATAATAATTTTTCAGAGCTGCTTTTTTTAAAGACAATTATCTTGTCCTCCTTGAGCCTTATCTTCTCCATTTCTTTTTGTTTTTTGAAGGAGGAAGGCAAGGCAATTGGGGTTAACTGATTTGCTCAAGGTCACACAGTAGTAATTGTGTCAACTGTCTGAAGCCAGATTTGAACTCAGGTCCTCCTGACTCCAGGGCCAGTGCTCTATTCACTCCCTCACTTAACTGCCCACCCCTCCCTAATTTAGAACAAAATCGGGGGAAATCCTATTATGAGCATGTCTAGTCAAGCAAAAACAAATTCCAATACTGGCTATACAAGAAAAAAAAAGTCTTGTTCTGTACTCTGAGTCCTTCACCACTCAATCAGGAGATGGGTCACTTTTACATCATAAATCCTCTGGAATTGTGATTGGTCATTACTCTTATCAGAGTTCCCAGTCTTCCAAAGTTTTTGGTCTTTATGATATTGTTGTTATTGTATAGCTTGTTCTCCTGATTCTGCTCCCTTCACTTTATATCATTTCATACAAGTCTTTCCAGGTTTACCTGAAACCATCACCATCATTTTTTACACCACAATGGTATTCCACCACATTTATATACCATAACTTATGCAGTCATTAGTCAATTGATGGGCACACATTCAGTTTCAAAGAACTACTATAAATATCTTTGTACATTCTTAAAGTTAGTTTTGCTTGGGACAAGTCCCTCCATTAATCTGATCTCCTCCTTATTTCTCTCCCCCATTCTCCTCTTTTTTTTCTTGCTTCTCTGTTGAGTGAAATGTATTTCTGTACCAAACTATGTGTGTATATATTCTTTTCTTTTTTGGCAAATTCAGAAGAGAGTGAGGTTCAAAAGTGACCCATTCTCCCTTTCCATTTCCTCCTTGTTTATATATACTTCTGCTTGTGAAACCTGATTATGTGAAATTATTTACATAATTATTACATGGCAGAACCACTCTCAAGCCCTCTGTATAATTAGACACTCTTTCTTACCTGTGATAATGATTCTAAGGGGTCGTTCATATAATCTCCCCATATTATAATGTAGTTTATCCTTGTTTAAAGTCCCTTATGATTGCTTTCTGATGTTTATCTTTTCATATTTCTCTTGACTCATGTATTGGAGTGCTTGGAAGTCCTCTGTCTCATTAAAGGTCTATTTTTTGCCTTGTAGGGTTATGCTTAGTAAATTATTGTTAATCATAAGCTTATATCTTTTGTCTTTTAGAGTATCTTATTCTAAGTTCTCTGCTCCCTTATTATGGTAGCTACTTTTGCGATAATGTACTGTGGTTCTTTGGTACTTGAATTGTTTCTTTTGGGCTGCTTTTGGTATTTTTTTTTCTTTCACTTGGAAGCTCTGGATCTAGAGACTCTTAGGTTCCTGAGACTTCTCATTTGGGGTTTCTTTCAGGAGACAACCTAAATGTCCATTTTGACCCCTGGTTCTAAAGTCTAGAATGTTTTCTTTTATTCTTTCTTGAAATATGATGTCAAGAGTCTTTTTTCAGGTGGTTGAAAGGTTCTTAAATTATTTATCCTTGATCTGTTTTCTAGGTGAGTTGTTCTCACTATGAGTCACCTTACATTTCCTTCTCATTTTTTAAATCTTTTGACTTTGTTTTAATATTTATTGTCATTTTACAGAATTATTTTCTTCTACTTTATTGATTCTAATTTTTCAGGAATTTTGCTGCTTGAGCAAGGTGTTGTAACTCTAATTCCAAGTTGTTAATTGCTTTTTCAATTGTTCTTCCATGGCTTTCATTTCTCTTCCAATTTTTTTCTAAAGTTTTCTTATTTCAGTTATAACATTTTAAACTCTTAAGTATAAAAACCTCTTCCTTTATCTCTTCTAGGAATTTTATTTGAATTTGTGCCCAAGCTGTGTTTTACATTTAATCTTTGCTTGTAGGTATTTTGAAATCATTCTCTTCTTTGACTTGTGCCTTGAGTGTCCTTTGCACCATAATAACTTTTTTGATGGGATTATTTTTTTTTCCTGATGATTCTTCCAGCCTATTTCCTGACATTAGATTTTATGTTAGGATTAGATTCTGCATTCTTCTGGAAGAAATACTTGAGCTGACCTTAAATCATCCAGAATCTTGCTATTGCTTTCTTGGAGGTATTGAGTTTTGTTATTTCATAATCTCAAAATCAGTACAAGTTAGTTACCTGAAAGCTTTCAGTGGTCTCAAAATCATCTGATCTAGGGGAAATCTGTTCTCCACTTTCCTGGTCTGAGTTTTGCAAATTCCTAATCTGGGTTTGGGTCTAAGCAACACATCTGTGGGCTTGCCCCAGTTTTAATTTCAGTAGACTGTTGTTGGATTCAACTATCAGCCAACTGGAAAGCTATGCTGGTTCAGAGTGACAACTGTGGGTTCCTGAGCAGGATGAGTTCTAGTGTGTTTTCCAGATCAGTTTGGACAGAACTTGACTCTATACTTCTATTTTGGTTCTGCCTAGACTTGAAGTTTTTCACTAGTCTAGTTGTCCACCTTTGGGAATTCTCTAGTTTATTAATGTCATTCTTAAACTATACATAATAATCCAAATTCGGTCTGAAGTAGGGCAAAATACAGGGGGATTATTGCTTTC
This sequence comes from Gymnobelideus leadbeateri, assembly GCA_011680675.1. Lineage (NCBI taxonomy): Eukaryota > Metazoa > Chordata > Mammalia > Diprotodontia > Petauridae > Gymnobelideus > Gymnobelideus leadbeateri. The sequence continues at coordinate 2,265 of WOXC01010343.1, read as the reverse complement.
TTATTCTTTGGCACTATGCCTCTCTTAACATGGTTCAAGATCACATTAGCTTTTATGGCTCCCAAACCACTATAAATTTACAGAATTTACAATCCAATTAAACCTTGATATCTTTTTTCAGATAAACTTCTGTCTAAACATGTTTCTTCTATATTATACTTATAAAATCAATTTCTCAAGTCCACATGCAAGTATTTATATCTCTATCTCTTGTTATCAAATTTAGTCTCATTAGATTCAGCTCAATTTTCCAGATATTTTTAGTATTTTTTTGGATCCTGACATCCAATGTGTTAGTTATTTCTCCCTGCTTTATGTCACCTGCAAATTTGATAAGGTTGTTATTTATGTTTTTGTCCATATAACTGATAAAAATGTTGAATAAGACTATTGCAAATACAAATCCCTAGGGTTCTTTATTGGAGACTTCTTTTCAACTTGATTTCAACTTGACTAATGACCACTAAAATAGGGTCATTCAACTAGGTCCAAATCCAACTAATAATACTATTATCACACCCACATTTCTCCATATTTTCCAAAAAAAATATCAAAAGATAATTTATTAAGTGTTTTGATTGATATATATGTAGGTATACACACATATATGTATATATGCATAGCTATAGCATTCCCCAGATTTATTAGTTTACTAACTTTGTTAAGGAAAGAATTAAAGTTAGTGTGTCATGACTCATTCTTATTGAGGTTCTCCATTACTTCTTGTATAAAGGACACAGAAAAACCACATACCTATGTTGTAGAAGTAGGACCAGACTAAGAGGCTTTATAGTTTCCCCAGACATCACTCTGGCCCTGAGAATATGCCCAGTACTTGATCTCCAAGGTGGAGAACACATTTTGTGGAGATAAGCATCACCTTGGCTAGGCTTAGCTTGAGCCAAATCTCCTCTGCACATGATGCTTTTCCTAGGGAACCTATTTAAACCCCAACTTCTTCCCCATATGAGAGAACAAGATCTCAATTCTACAGAAGTATCAATCTGTTTAATATATCAAACTCTAGGTATTAGCCACCACATCCCTGGAGATCAGGATATCCCTGGGACCAGAGGGAACAAAGAAGTTATGACTACTCAAGGCCATCTAGAGACAAACTTCTCTCCATCTCCATATATCCTTCAATATCCTTTCTCCTTTCTTCCTTCCTTCCTTCCTTCCTTCCTTCCTTCCTTCCTTCCTTCCTTCCTTCCTTCCTTCTTTCTTTTCTTTCTTTCTTTCTTTCTTTCTTTCTTTCTTTCTTTCTTTCTTTCTTTCTTTCTTTCTTTCTTTCTTTCTTTCTTTCTTCTCTCTCCATATAGGACATCACACCATTACCTGTTGCTGCTCTGTCCAAAGAAAATGACAATTTTAATCTCTGAAACTTTTTTTTTGTTTTTTATTTTTCTTTCTTAAAGACTACCCTTAACCCTAATCACTCTGGCTTTCATTGATTGGCCAACAATAGGTCCCAGGCCAACCCCTACTTGGTCATTGTTTGGGCCCTGATTGGTTCAGAATGAATGTAAATAACAATTGTTTCTATTTTGGTCAGAAATCTCTCAGATCTATTTTTTTTAAAGAAGCAACTCTTTGCCTCATTTCTTATTAAGCCTTAATCACTGAATGGCCATGCCCCAGTCAAACTGAGACCCTAGCTTGGAAAGGCCAAGGTCACCCATTGCATTCTGGGCCATCTCCAGTCATCCTGATCCATATCTGGCCACTGAGCCTAGATGGCTCCAGAGGAGGAAGTGAGTCCAGTGACTTTGCACAGCCCTGCCTCACTTAAATCCAATTCATTTGCATGTAATAGCACCACTTCCCTGATGTCATGGTTCTCTTTGAGAATGAAGGAAAAACAGCAGCAACCTTCAATAAAGCCATGGCAACAAGTCAAACAGGAGATGTTCCACTGTGTCAGACTGTGTAAATCATCTGAAATGTGTATCAAGATACCACTCCATGGTTATCAGGTCAATGAATCAGCTGCTTCAATTTGCCTCAGCAGGGAGTCTCTAAACAGCATCATTCTCTTCTTCCTTTGACTCTTACTGGGTGACCTCTAAGTTCACTTCCAGCTCTAAATCTGCAATCTCCTACCTGTGGATTCACATCATCTCTCTCTCTCTCTCTTCTCTCTGTCTCTCTGTCTCTCTCTGTCTCTCTCCCTCTACTCTCTCTCTCTCTCTCTCTCTCTCTCTCTCTCTCTCTCTCTCTCTCTCTCATACACACACACGTACACACACACACACACACACACAC